>JAVDOI010000014.1:16394285-16489285 GCA_032191485.1 Leptoclinus maculatus | reverse complement strand
TTCATCAGTATGCTGTGTTGGGGTTTTTGTCTGTGCCTCATCAGCTAATGTTTCCAGCCAACACACACACACACACACACACACACACACACACACACACACACACACACACACACACACACACACACACACACACACACACACACACACACACACACACACATACACACACACATGTTGGTTCAATTAATGTTTGTGCAGACATGGGTGTGGTATGCTGTATCAAAACAATTCTGATGTCATGTGATTTTTCATCATACAGCAATATTTAAAAAAATCACATTAGCATACACAATTTTGTATTGTTTGATGCCGTCTCTTGTTTTCTCTCTCTCTCTCTCTCTCTCTCTCTCTCTCTCTCTCTCTCTCTCTCTCTCTCTCTCTCTCTCTCTCTCTCTCTCTCTCTCTCTCTCTCTCTCTCTCTCTCTCTCTCTCTCTCTCTCTCTCTCTGATGGTCACATGAGAAGCATAAAGCCTGCAATGTTATTTCCCTTTTGTCTCCCGTAAAAAAATAAATAAAATAACGGTGCTGCTTCAACTGCTGCGCAGCATCCTGGAGCTGGTCTAGCACGGCGAGATTCACTGCCTGAAAAATATATATTTTTTTGTTGCACAACTTAGATTTGATATGAATGCAGAGAGAGTGGGGATTTCTTTGCTCATTAGCATGATTATGGTAACCTTGTCTGAGGTGTGTAATTAATCCAGAAGCTCAGATGGGTTTGTGTCCACAATATCAGATGCAATAATGTGGCCCACTGTATCTAGGAACTGTGGGCCTACCGAGTAATGGTAAACATTTAACACAGACTGATTACAATTGTGATTGGCCGACATGTGTAATGTGTCCCAAGTGTCTCCTGGAAGGCGATCGTTGTGTTGCGATTGGTTGTACAAACAAAATGTCTGAAGAATGGAAACAAAACAAGAGCTTTGAGAGAGACGGTTAAATCCAATGCCTACTCCTACACCTTTGTGGAAGGTGGTTTCCGGCACTCTTAGATGATCTGACAAGCTCTTAGTTTGAAGCATCCTGAGGCCTTAGGTGTCCATTGATGTGCACCTGTAAGCACAGTTGGCTGGTGACCAAAGAGAGAGAAACGGAGCAAGAGGGAGACGGCTTCAGCAGTGGCACTGTTTAAAAACCTCGTGCGATGCAAAGATTTACCACCAGAAGTTGTTACGATGAGGAAAGTAATGTCCCCGGGCTTGAGGGATTGTTTGGAGATAAAGATTTCATTCTTAAAGATTCCATGGCCACGGGCGAGTTCTCTCCCACGAGGCGCCGAATAAACTAATTCAACACAGGGATAGAGTATCATTGAATGAACTACGCTGCGCTTTCATCACTGAAGAAACCGGAGATATTTCAAACCGATAACGAGTCTCTTGTCTTTGCCAGATTGGGGGCGTCTACAGATTCATCCATCCGCAACGACATTAGGACCTGATGCAGAATACATCGCAGGCGTAAACAAAGAGCTCACCCACCAGGAGACGAGCCAACACATGACTGTGCTTCTGTCCTGCAGGAGAAAGAGTCTGGTGCAATATGATCTCATGCTGCAAGAGGCCTCCTTTTTAACGTGGCGTAGTTACAGTCGTGCATATTAGACGGTTATCACACCCACGCGGTAAAAGTTTCATGGGTGAAACAACCAAGGTCACCACAAAGGTCCCTGGGCCGAAGGGGCTCATAAGACCAATTTTTATTGTGTTCCTTGGATTAAATTGATCCTATAAAGTTTCTCTATGCTCAGTAGGCTGCTTGTGTCCTGCAGAAACGGGCTAGATCTCGGCAGACAGTGTGAATCTCCGTGAAGGTGCTACAGGGCCAGCAATAAAACCCGCAAAATGATACTGTACAGCTTCCTCGACCGAGTCCGAATGTTTGTCTTTCTCAAGCTCTCCGTGTCTCAGCTATACCTCCACGATTCCCCCGACACGTTTGTTTCTGTGTCCCCGTCGGACATCTTTCAAGGACAGGATGAAAGTCTGCAGACTGGTTAACCTCAGCAGCCCTACTGGTCCCCGGTGATTAATGGAGCCCAATAATGAATTCAGCCTGTGGAATGGAGAAAATCAATCAACACTCATTCAGCGGGCTTCACATTTTCTCTTGTCCAAAAAAAGTATGGAGATATCTGATCACATTCTGTAAATGCTTTTAGTTTTTTCCCCCCGAGGTGATTAAAAAAAAAGAGGCTCGGTGTGTGTGTGTGTGACGCGTTACTGGACCGAGTCCGTCAATAGATCCATGTTGCTTCGTGGTTAAAATGGGATGTAACGGCAATATTCATAAAGTGTGATACCAGCTTGGTCACATTGTGACGCTCATTTCCATCGTCTTTCAGGCTCTTTGTGGTTTCCTTTACATAAAATCAAAGTGCATACATTAACTAATAATATTGAGTTCAATTGAGTGATTCTCAAGGTGATGCTAGTGATGTAGCTATGAGCACTTAAAGTAATTAGGTTGCACCCTTCAAATGGGGTTCATGGCAGCTGTCTATAGCGTCATCTCGTTGCCTTCATATCGTTGGTGTAAATGCAGTAGAACTCGCTTAATCCTATGAAAATGTTTTCATTTATTGTCTACAGTTTGACGATTCTGTCGCTTTGTTGATCAGCGCCGCTGTTGATTGTCTACCGCCTCACTCTTGTTGCTATACTTTCCTCTAACAAAATGCACATTCTCTGATAAAAAAACGACCACTATCTTATTTTACGCAGTATTATCTCTTGCTTTTATGCAACGAATGCAAATCGTTATTATCGTACTTTTCCCACTTGCTTGTGATTCAGTTAGTTTCCCCCGCTATTACGTTTTATGTATTTTATATCAAATGTATCATATCTCTCTCAGAATTTTTTTTCCAGCAACAACAATGTTGATCTAATCTCATACACTATGGCCTTCTTTTACAGACAGACTTACAGACCCATGTGAGCACAAGAGATGTTGTCAGCTGCTTCCAGAAACAGAGTGACCCTCGCTCCTACCCCATTGCCTCGACAAGTCATGCTGCGGAAAAACCTCTGCAGCTGAACCCTGATCCCAGCCAGGTATGGTGGTGATCTTATTTAGTAATAATACATGATACAAGTGCTGAGTTAAGGGGAAAAACATACAATTGTGTCGCTATACATTGACTCACATCCTTTAGCATGTAGTACGGTCAATTGTATTGACTTTTTGATGAAAGAAAAGAAGAAAGTGACAGAAAGAAATGTCGATAAAGGTGAATAATAATATGATGAGTCATTACTGTGACTGAAAGATGTTCTGGTTGCTATCTGGTTCTGTGGCCTTTTCGTGTGCTTTGTTGTGTTGTTATCTTATGACAACACAAGTGAAGTTCTTTCTTTAACTTCTGGTCCTTGAAGCCAAAGCTTCTATCTTCCAAAGTCTGCTGTTCCTGCTACTGTCAAATGGATTTCACAATTGATTGTTGACTTTATATTCGAGAACAGTGTGGAATCCAAAATAACAAACAGTACTGGATAGATTTTTTTGTCCACACAGTTGTATTTTCAAAACCTTCAAGAAAATCCATTAAAAAAACGTTGCTTTTACCAACAATTATTGTTGAAAAGAATAGCTGCTTTTTTTTTTTTTTTTTTAAATGCTTATTGATCCATGAAGGAAATGTCTCTCCATTTATAGTTCACTTGCTGTGACACCACAGCAGAAACATGTCAAACAAGCCTTTGCACCGTGTGAGTTTTACCTCCACACCCTGTGAGTCAATTGAAAAGCCTTCAGACAAACCCTAATTGATGTTCTATCCACAGGCTGTATCTACAGGCAAGACTTCTGAACTGCACGGACCTTTGGACTAAAAAAAAGCCCCCCCCCCCCCCAACAGTAGAGCTCTGGCAAAAACAGTTCGATTGACATTCCAGACTCTTTACACCACAGAGCTCAGTTGATCTTATTCTCACAGCAGTCCTTTTGGACAGTTGGGATCAGAAGATATCGAATATATATTGTTTATATATCAAACTAGTGTTCAACTGACATTCAGAGTCGACTTCACTCAGCGACCAAGCGAGACCTAAAAGCCACCAACCTGAGAAACAAATACAACTCTGACTTAAAAGTTAATATGTTTAGCTACTGACGATGAGTGTAAACAAGCTGCATAATGCAAAAGTATGAATATATATATATATATATGCAGAACCGCAAAGCCCTTGAGCTCAGTCGCACCATCCAAACATGAATGTGCGTTTACTCCAAACCCAAGCTACGTTTTAGAGGTCAAAGATGAAGATGGATATGTTTCCTCCGTCACTTTTTAATGGCGTCTCAACAAAGGTATAGCCGAGGTCACAGCCAAGCTTGCGTAGCTGTAAACTTTAAAGACATGCTTTTCCTTGCCCCTCGCCAGCAGAATCATCAGGCAATAGTGCTCCTGCAGCATTCAAAATCTCATTAACTGCCCCTTCCGTTATGTTGCACTCATCAACAAATTAATATTTAGTCATGCGAAAGGGAAAGTACACAGGCATACAGATTAGATTTATTTTGTTGTTAGTATATCGGAAAACAATAACCTTTACTAATGATATGCATATACAGGAGAGAAGCTTCTTAGCCGTGTCATATTTTGGCCATCCATTACTAACGAAAGTCAAGGGATATTCTGTTTTTTTTTTTGCAGGTGTTGACTGAGGATCATGGAGATGAGGAAAAGTCGGAAACGATTGAAGAAGGGCAGAAAATGTCTTTTCTTAAAGGAGACTACAATGAGGTGGAGTCTGCAAGATCTTTCCAGGGAGCTCTGCGACAATGGAGAGGAGAGAAGAGTGACGGATCAGGAGAACCCACGAGTGAGGATGCAATGTGGACACCCATCCAACCAGGTGGACTATATATATATATATATATATACACGGTGGAAGGCATACACAGACACACAGGATCAGGCAGAGTGAGGGACTGGGACTAGGTAAAAGTAGAAAACCCTACTTCATTAAAAGTCAAGGCTCTGCATTAAAAACATACTTTAGTTGATAAACCAAAAACTTTAGTACTTATTCTGATAAGTGGTCCCATTAAGATGTTTGACATGCCTGGTACGGTATGTTGTGGTGGTCCAAGTTGTGCTTAGTCCAATGCTCTATGTAGTGGCGTACACTGAAAAAAATGATTCGGCCCCCTTGTAAATGTTACATGTCTTAATCTAGTTTATTTCATCGATTTTAATGAGTAATTGAATCCTACGTATTTTTTTTTAAGTAATCTTAAAATGTACTGCGCTCGTTTACAATGAGTTAATTCCATTCAGGTAAAAGTAATGAGAAAAAAATATGTCTCTCCCATTTTCACCTCCTCCTCCTCCTCCTCAGCTTCCCTGCTCCCCCTCTCCCTCTCTGTGCTCTGATCTGTTACGGCCTCATAGAAAGTGCTTACCACTGCAGTCGGAGGGTAATCCACGGCTGTTGCATATTGAGATAATGAGAGGAGTGTTATTAGGGGTGGCCCTACTCCACACCACAGCACTAACCAACTCAGCTGTGTGTGTGTGTGTGTGTGTGTGTGTGTGTGTGTGTGTGTGTGTGTGTGTGTGTGTGTGTGTGTGTGTGTGTGTGTGCGAGCGCGAGCGAGTACGAGTACGCGTACAAGGGCCACTGCGTCAGGCAATTTTGATGCCTTTTCCCCCAAATACTGTGTTTCTACATGTGTGCATGTGCAACATTGTGTGCGTGTCCAGGTGTGTGTGGGTGTGTGTGTGTTATTAGTGCTATTATTCCAGCTGCTGTGTGTATGTGGCTAGGTGTTTGTGCTTTTCATTAGGCCTCCTATTTTCTCTGCTTTGCTGCTTGGACAGACTCTGCTCCTCTCTGCCTTCGCTCTGCTCTGCAAATTACTGCTCGCCCCTCCAGCCCTAATTATTTCTGTCAGGCCAATGGCACCCGGGCCCAATTTAAAGGCGACACTGTGGACTGCCAAAGTGTCTGGAGCACAATCATACATTTCTCTTTCTTACCTCTTTTCTCTCATGCACTTACTATGTTCCTTTTGTGTTGTGTACATCTTTTTTCTTATTCCCAGGGGGCTCTCTCTCTTGTCTGTTTGTGTTTTGGCACTCTTGGCGTGGTGACAAGGTGTTTTCTCACTTCATGAGGGGAGGTGTTTTGAGAAAGGTGTTGAGAAGCTGGCGAGTGATGTTTTCCTGCTTTCCTTTTTCTACCTCTGTCTGGCTCCTTCTTTCTGTTTAGCTGTATTTCCCTCCTGCCTCTCTTAGCTCTCCCTTCCCTTATAACTCTATTTTCTGTGTGATCTCCCCTTCCCTCTATTTCTCCAGTATCTGTGTCGGTTATGGCGACCCAGGCTGACCTCTCTCCAGACAGAGGAGCTGTAGGACGAGGAAGCGGAGGGGGAGAAGAGAGGGTACCTGTCAGGGTGGAGTTCACAGAAAACGGCCTCACCTACGTGGAGAGATTGCTTCTCAAGAAGCACCGCAGGTACACAGACGGAGAGAAAAATGTGCATGCACCACACACACATGTTCTGAAGCATGCAACGGCTTCTCTCATGGGGTTCCCTTCGTCATTATACCTGACAACATGTCTTTTATGTACGGAATAATTCTTTCCTTTACAAAAAAAGATGTAACTCACAGTTGTACATAATTATGTGCCTTTAAAGCAAAACCATGTGTTTGCTGAGCAACGTATATAACAGTCATGTTTAGAGACATGGACGTATATGTTCATCATGCATTTTACACAACTCGTCAAAACTAAGGACCGTGACTATTCCTTTAATAATGACTTATAGTCATTATTCCACTTTTACTTAGATGGTGTGGGTTTGACATTTGTCACTGTCAGAATATATCACATGTAAATCATTTTACAGTTTTTCCATATGTACTAAATACTACATACTGTCCTTACTCAGTATGCAGTATACTCAGTATGCAATATACTCGGTGTGCAGTATACTCGGTGTGCAGTATACTCGGTGTGCAGTATACTTAGTATGCAGTATACTCAGTGTGCAGTATACTCGGTGTGCAGTATACTCGGTGTGCAGTATACTCAGTGTGCAGTATACTCGGTGTCCAGTATACTCGGTGTGCAGTATACTCAGTATGCAATATACTCAGTGTGCAGTATACTCAGTATACAGTATACTCAATGTGCAGTATACTCAGTATGCAATATACTCAGTGTGCAGTATACTCGGTGTGCAGTATACTCGGTGTGCAGTATACTCAGTGTGCAGTATACTCGGTGTCCAGTATACTCGGTGTGCAGTATACTCAGTATGCAATATACTCAGTGTGCAGTATACTCAGTATACAGTATACTCAGTGTGCAGTATACTCAGTATGCAGTATAGTCAGTATGCAGTATACTCGGTATGCAGTATACTCGGTATGCAGTATACTCGGTATGCAGTATACTCAGTATGCAGTATATTCGGTATGCAGTATACTCAGTATGCAGTATACTCAGTGTGCAGTATACTCAGTATGCAGTATACTTAGTGTGCAGTATACTCAGTATGCAGTATAGTTAGTATGCAGTATACTCAGTGTGCAGTATACTCAGTGTGCAGTATACTCAGTGTGCAGTATACTCAGTGTGCAGTATACTCAGTGTGCAGTATACTCAGTGTGCAGTATACTCAGTATGCAGTATATTCGGTATGCAGTATACTCAGTATGCAGTATACTCAGTGTGCAGTATACTCAGTATGCAGTATACTTAGTGTGCAGTATACTCAGTATGCAGTATAGTTAGTATGCAGTATACTCAGTGTGCAGTATACTCAGTGTGCAGTATACTCAGTGTGCAGTATACTCAGTGTGCAGTATACGCAGTATGCAGTATAGTTAGTATGCAGTATACTCAGTATGCAGTATACTCAGTGTGCAGTATACTCAGTATGCAGTATACTCAGTGTGCAGTATACTCAGTATGCAGTATACTCAGTGTGCAGTATACTTAGTATGCAGTATACTCAGTGTGCAGTATACTCAGTATGCAGTATACTCAGTATGCAGTATACTCAGTATGCAGTATACTCAGTGTGCAGTATGCATTGAGAGCTTCTCTAAAAGTGTCTACACTGGATACATTCAAACAGTGTCTACCAATCAATAAAGAGATATTTTTAGGGGATCTTGAAGCTCAAAAGTTAGTTGTGCTCGTCGCCTTTCTATCTACTACCCATCAAGATATCATCAACAGCTCCTCAGGGCCTCCCTGCTATTCCGTTACCTCGATCTCTTCCTGTTCCCTTCCTGGTGCCAACTGATGCTTCTAAGCCGTTGCAACTGCTTCTTCACCAAATGGGATGATTTCTAAGTATTGTAGGAAGGATTTCTTTTATTAGAGGGTTTAAAGGTAATAAACTTACCGTTTACATGATTAGTCAGGCTAAAGGGTACAATAGACAATGGCGAGTTCAGACTGTAATGTGGTTAAATACGTCATTTTAGTGCCAAAAGCGGTTTCATTGTTGACATGTTGTACAACTTGAATCAATTGTGAATTGTGAGTAATACTGTATTTGTTACTGTAATATTTACAACACGCAGTATGTTACTGTGAAGCTTTGGATGGACTCAACATAATGCAAGATTGTGATTTCAATTCAACTGTTCTGTGACATTTATCATTTTTTTAAGACCGCAGCAATGCTAAGGTACATGAGATTTGTATTGTTTTACTTTTTTATTTCCATTTATTGTGTTTTCTACGTTTAAAACCATGTCTACCTGTGCCCATGAACATCAGACCATTATAGCATACATGCCAAACCCTTTAAAAGGCTTATCCAGAGGTCACTTTGTGAAAACCTAATGAGGTCGCTCTGCAGCTGGGGACGTTGATACCACCACATGCACACACAGCTGTCACAAGCTCTCCTTCTCACTTCACACATATCTGCTCTTTGTTTCCACTTCCTTTACGGTGGGACACAAATACATCCACATGTGCACACACACACACACACACCATCTCTTGCCACCACACATCTCCTCTCCCGGCGCTCTGTAGTCAGCCTACATAAGTCACCGGTGTACAAAGCAGTTTCTCAGCACTTATTGTGCCGTAGACTGCCCGAGGGCCTGGCTTCAGCAGGTCCCATTATTACAGCCCTTTATTTAAGCGGCTCCTTTTGGGCTGAGTTGCCCACTGGAGAGCAGGCCATGAGGAGAGGAGAGCAGAGTGCAGTTTTAGGCCCGTTGACTGCCTGAGCCCGAATGCTCTTAGTCCCCTGCTGTAGCAGCCTTTAACTTTGCAATAGACTCGAGAGCCAATCTAGAGTGCAATAAGCCTGCAGCGGTGATGGTGGCAGAGCTTAATGGAGAGACAGAGAGACTGGCTGGCTGGCAGAAAGAAGTGGGAGGCTGAATATTAACAAGCCTCTATAATAATGGGGGGGAAAAAAGTGAGGGAAGGAGGGAGTGTGGAAAACGAGGGATTTGTTTTTCTCCCAGAACTTGGAAGAATTTGCTAAAAGGGCTCGGCGATATTAGAGTCGTACACTCTATCACCTGGTTTGGTTTTTGGGTGGCCTACATGCTCCAGAAAGCATCAATCTGATTTCTGGGCTGGCCGGGCAGCGTGGGTCGGCCCTTCCATCAACTGCCAGAGTCAAAGTATCTGCGATCAAGGCACTGAACCCTAAAATAGAAGTCTGCATGGGCATAGAACGGAGATCTGAACTGGCCCATATCCATGTCTGTAAGAAACGACCTGACTGCACCCGGCTTGTACTGCCACATTTAAAAACCCAAACCTGGTCCAGTGGGATTTTAGTTATTTCTCATCCAAGGAAAAAGATGCTTATTTATATTTTTTATTATCACGTCAATGTATAGGTCATCTACAAGGCATATACGTTTACTTTTGACTCATGAAAAGGCTTTCTTAATGTAAAGATAACTCATCTTGTAGCCACCCTATTAGGCCTACACAAAACAAGACACGGTGAACAATGGCTTACAATAGCCATCGAGCCATTATTGGTTTATTATACTCCAAAAGGGTTGATGGTGTTTTTCCATGTCTGGAGTAAGGGCACAGCCATTAGGTTATTAGTTTAAAACAGAGAAAATCGTTGTTATTCTTGAGCATACATAGATGTCAGATTGCCTCTAAACAACACTTATCAACGAAAAAAGTCCAGTGGATTGTTTTCTTGTTCTTTGTATGTCACGCCCAGTACTTTCACATCTTTTCTCCAGCGAGACTGTGGATACTTTATTTCTGAGCTGTTTATTTTCTCTGTCCATCAACTGTCAATAGGGTTCTGAAGTAAAAGACGGGTCTGACTGGTCTGAAGCAGCTCATTTGATCTGTGCCGTACGGTTGCTTGGAGACAAAGTTTTAGCTTTTATAGGACAAAGAATAGAAGCTCAGCTGGTTGGAGTAATGGCCAAAATATCACCTCTAATAGATGTGGTGACTTCCGTGAAGCACTCTTGGAACATATGTCAAATTTGATTGAGCTAACCCCGCCGTCCGCTGTGCAAATATAGCAGCAATAATGGTCCTCTTAAAGGGCTCGTTGCTATCAAATCTCTCTGGCTTTAACTTCCCTTCAATGCAGAGGGCATCAAACAAGGGTATTTCCATTAGTCTAAGGGACATTTAGATAATGCCAAAGTATTGTTTCCGATGAAGTATCATAAATAAAATGTACAAGTGCGTCCTATACATCACTTAGCGGTGTCTCACCTCCCGGTCACTCAATATTACATTTCCATAATTTGTCTCTGAATGGCATCGTAGTTATACTGCTCCTTTTTTAGAGAGACTTCTAAATAATTTGCCACTTTATTAATTACTTTAGGGAAACTCTCCTCTCGCTCTTCCTTACAGGATGCACGCTAATTTGACTCGAGAACACTTCGCCAGGGTTAGTTTCTGCCTCTGTGGATGCGTAAACCTGGCTAAATTGGTTGAAGGTCGCTTTTATCAAACGTGCATCTCCAAAGGGAGGTGAAAATGCAAAATCGAAGACGAACCCAGAAGAGCAACGTGCTTCCTCTCCTGCGCTCGGGCAAACGCCTAAATGCAAACAGCCTGAGGCTAGAGGTGCTACTGCATGTAAAGTATTGTATGTAAGGAGAAGAAGAGATGGATGGATAGTGTAAAGGGATGAGGGACAGGATTTAAATACAACTCTCTGAGTACATTAAAAAGGGTAAACCTTGCCAAGTTTGAGGATATGGACGAAGTAAGAGGAAAATATATAAGTAACTTTTCTCAGTCTCACCTTATGGACAGCCTGGAGCTTCTCATAAAGTCTCTCCCGCTGGCCTTGAACTTTGGCTATATTAGACCAGGAAGGAGGGAATAAAGAGAGAATATGTGAAGGACTGTTTAAGTGGGGCTGCAGCAGAATGAACACAACCAGAGACTGCATATATCCAT
The DNA here is from genome assembly GCA_032191485.1 of Leptoclinus maculatus. Taxonomy (NCBI): domain Eukaryota; kingdom Metazoa; phylum Chordata; class Actinopteri; order Perciformes; family Stichaeidae; genus Leptoclinus; species Leptoclinus maculatus. The sequence goes on along the minus strand of JAVDOI010000014.1, from coordinate 16,477,876 downwards.
CAATATGTCCATCTGTCCATTTAACAGATTTCAGGATAAAGGAGTTGAAGAAAGAGTGCATAAGACTGAAAAGAGGAAAATAAGACTATTGTTACTCAGCCAATTACTTTTTGCCTGCGGTCTGGCCCACAGCGTATGGCTTCATGTTTTATTTTTGTTCATTTAGTATTTATTCATTCATTTGTATGTGATTTTTTTTGTTTCTAGAACACCAGTCCAAACTTATCGTCCATTGTTGGCCTCTGGTACAGATTTAAAATCAATGCCTAAAGCAAACACTGGGGAGGAGACTGCAAGCAGCCTAACAGGTAATACACGAGGACACACACACACACACACACACACACACACACACACATACACACATGCATGCACGCACGTACCTGCACATACCACCTTTCTGATAACAAAGAAACGGCTACGGACAGAGTAGTTTGACAGATCACCTGCACACGCAGACACACATATACAAACACACGATAGCAAAGAGTAAAAAACCTCTCCCTCTCAGCGGGTCAGACGTATCAGTGCCTGCCCATCCATCCGTGGCGGTGTGATGGGTAATCACTGGCTGTGATTGTGTGGGCAGAGGGCCGTTAGAGGCGGCTCATGCCTGACAGGTTGCACTCTGCCTGGGAAAGGAGTGGGGCAGGGAGAGGGGGTGGGGGGGGGGGGGGTTGGCCTGTAGTCTGAAGCTCGGGGCCCGGAGCTCATCAGTCAGAGGATGGCCCGGGCTTTCAGGCCCCCAGCCGAGGCTGTCGGGAGACGGGTAGACCGCGGTTATCTCTCCCCTTCGAAACCTGTGGACCCCGGGGCTTCCAACTGCCTCGCATCACATCAATCAAGATTCACTTCAATCCCAACCTTGTTAGGATCTGCAAGTCCCGCCTTGACCCCTTCCACATAGCTGTCGATGTCAAATAGATGTTATTTCTTTCAAAATCTTGGAGGTCAAGATGGTTTCCTGTGCTCCCCATAGAAAGGTTTGATATGTGACAAGGCAACCACCCACATTTGACACAGTAAAGCTTAGAGTTGTTACTAATCTTTCCTAGTAACTGGGGTATCCTGAAAGTACTAAAGTGCATCTAACTAAAATGGAAGGATTCTTTTTGTATGTCTGTCCTTTTTTTGTGAGCTCTTGAAATCTGTGGGGCATATTTATCATGAGTGCGTTATGTGTAGTGTATTGAGAGGTGACCCTTTTTATCTGTTACACCGCTGAACGGCATGCGGGGGGGGGGGGTTACATCTCGCTCTCCGTTGCTAGTTACAGTATTAACCGTTGCACCTCAAAATGGCATTCTGGGTACAGCTCGCTCTCCGTTGCTAGTTACATTATTAACTGTTACACCGTCAAACAGCACACTGGGTACAGCTCTCAGGCCGTCAATGTTCTTTCGAGCTTTTGGCCCCAAATGACACGTATGCTCCAACACTGCTAGGGGGATGCAACCGTGTCATGTAAAGTTGTTTGGATGAGCGGCAATACCGGAGGCCAAACAGTCGACCCGCTCCCAACAGGCACCCTTTGAACAAGCACTGGTATTATGAATTAACAATATCTCTCGTAGCTCTTCACTGTGCCAGATCTAATAAATCAGAGATGCAGTCTTAAAAGTAACACCATACAGCTTGAAAACAGCTCCTGTCTCCTCAGTATTAAAACTTTTATAGATAGGCAGCTTTGTACTTTTCTCACTTCTTGTACTCCATGCGCCAGCATCTTTGCTAATGCTGGTCATCCAACCGTAGGTTGCCCTCTTCTACATCCCATCCCAGACATAATAATCACTCTCTCTCTCTCTGGTTGAAGGAATGATAGAGGGAGGCTGAACAAGTTTACACAGCAGGTTACATGAATCGGAGTATGCACGGCTGCATGTAAACTGGAATGTTAGTGGAATAATAATTTGCATTAGCAAACAGCTGAGTAGGATTAGTGTCTCTTTTCGGGGTGAGGGCAAAAAAAGGAATATTTTGTGCATGTAAATGTAGTCAATGAACTTAAGGTGAATTTCTTGTTTTTCACTTGACACACAAAAACTATGGAAGCCCATTTTCGCCAGCAAAAAAAAAAAAAAAAAAAAAAAAAGGTAACTGTTTATTGGTCGCCACCTCAGCCACATTGGTTTCATTCTTTATACTCCAGAGCTGCTTCTTGCTTCAAATTCTATTCAAGGGTGCGTTTGCTCAGTACAATCCATGTGAAACATCATCTGTATTTCATCTGTTGTAAAGCCACGTTTAAAGAAGTCTTCAATGTCACAACCCATTTATATGTCAAATGTAGAGTAACCTATGAAGAGCTGCTTCTATGACTGTTGTGTTAAAGTATCTCATCATTTTGACTTTCTATCTCATAATTTCGACTTTCTATAGCAACTGGAAACATCTGGTCAGTGTTATGGTTACAGATGGATGCACCAAAAGTGGCGGAAAAAAGTAAAAAAAAAAATAGAATTATTATATATATATATATATATATTTTTTATTTTATTTTTGCTGGCGGGAATGGGCTTCCATACAAAAACACATGAAATTCCAGAATAACCTCTAGATAATTTATAACGGTTAGAAAGCTACTTAGGGGACTGTTTCTATATTGTATTGTTTAAAAACTTGTGATGCCGATACCAATACCCTTAAAGTGATACTAATACCAATAGAGTACTTCATTCAATACCCATCATGCTAATGGGAGCTGTGTGTGTCCCACTGGCTGATCACAGCGCTCATACAGCGATCACCGTTGCTAACGCCGTCCCCTGACCCGCGCTGGAGAGACCGTGTCGCCGTCATGCATTTCACTTCTCTGCTCACAGTTTAATAATTAATACTCCATTGGTTCAGCAATATGCAGATGTGAGGAAGACATCAGTGTCTCAGGGAAATGTAGAGCTGTTCAGTGGCTGATAAACTATTCCTTCCACCTGCTTCAAACTTTTACCAACGCATGCCGATTACAACAGGTTGCAGAGTTTCTCCTCCTCTCCTCTCTTTGAATATGAAAGAGTGGGCTACGTGTTCGTCTATGAATTATTAAAGACTGTTTTTCCGGCATCATGTGGGACCTCTCCCTTGTTTTAGATTCTCATTTTCCCAAGCTGTCAGACCCATGTGGGGATGCTATAGAAGGATTGTGAGGGGGAGAGGGAGATAGGGAGGTGGCACAGACAGAGGTAAAACAACAGACTGAAACAAATGAAGGCAAAGAAAAGGGGATTTCAACATACAGTGTGTTGATATTTTTATTGGCAAGAAGAAATGTCTTTAAAGTATCTTAAATAATACTTTGAATATTCAATATGTCGTATGTGCCTATCAAGGTAAGAGGAAGCGTCTTTATGATGCAAATTCAATAAATGAACTACAGGAATGTACTGTTTTTGTTTGGTTTGTCATGTGTTTGTTGTGTTCCAAATGCTACAACTGCATTAAGTTGTGCATCCTTATATCTCCACATATATTTGTTAAATATCTATAAGTGCACACAGATTACCACGTATCATCAGAAGGGAAACTGCTGTTCATTCCCTGCTGTGTCAGCAACATCTTTCAACTGAAACGAATGATAAATTAGACCCAAGCGTGCAGCTCCGACCTCCAACCTCGGAGGATGTAGGAGAAGGAAATGTCCCTGTTGGTATCAGGGGTCCAGGCTTCTTCACAGGTAGAAAAGTGCTGAGAGGTACTGGAAACAAGCGCCCGAGTCAACACTCAGATGCTCAAGTTTTTCTTTTTATGTTTTTTTCAGATTTTTCGACTTGGTTTACGCCACTGTAAACAATCACATTAACCAGCTCTAATTGCTGGGCACATTTTTTTAATCAAAAGTGACAGTGGAGTGCCTCTCTGAAAGTTGAGGGGATTTTAACCTTCAGCGCTGCCAAAGCATAGCAGCAGCTTGATAGATAAGTTGGCTGGATGCCGAAAGCTGACAGTCGACCCGAGGGTCGGACAGAATGCTGAGGGGTTAGATTTGGCCTGTGATTGATACAGTGGCCGGTGTGCATGTTTAATGATAGATGCTCATGTCAATGCAAACTCTGAAGGATTCCTTGAATCCACGATCATTTAATCATTAAAGAACAAATCCATTCATGCGTTATATAATTCTTTAGTTCCTGTTTGTTCTTCTCTATGGAAGCCCATTCCCGCCAGCAAAAAAAAAAAAAGATCACAAAAAAAAGAAAAAGAAAAAAATAAGATCACTAAAAAAAAAAAAAAGAAAAAAATAGTAACTTAAAAAAAAAAAAAAAAAAAAATGTAATTCACAAAAAAAAAAATCCACCCACAAAAAAAATAATAATAATTCTAATAATTTTTTTTTTTTTTTTATTTTACTTTTTTTCCACCAGCAAAAAAAAAATGTTGGTGACCACTGACCAGATTTTTCCAGTTGCTATAGAAAGTCGAAATTATGAGATACTTTAACACAACAGTCATAGAAGCAGCTATGACATATGAATGGATTGTGAGTACATTGAAGACTTCTTTAAAACGTGGCTTTACAACACATGAAATACAGATGATGTTTCACATGGATTGTACTGAGCAAACGCACCCTTGAAGCTCTGGAGTATAAAGAATGAAACCAATGTGGCTGAGGTGGCGACCAATAAACAGCAACTGGAAACATCTTTTTTTTTTCTTTTTTGCTGACAGAGAAAAAGTAAAAAAAAATATATACATCATACAAATATATTTAATTTTTTTGTGAATTAATTATTTTATTTTTTTTTGGTGATCTTATTTTATTTTTTTTTGCTGTCATGAATGGGCTTCCATAGTTTATTGGTCGCCACCTCAGCCACATTGGTTATATACATATACTCCAGAGCTTCAAGGGTGCGTTTGCTCAGTACAATCCATGTGAAACATCATCTGTATTTCATGTGTTGTAAAGCCACGTTTTAAAGAAGTCTTCAATGTACTCACAATCCATTCATATGTCATAGCTGCTTCTATGACTGTTGTGTTAAAGTATCTCATAATTTCGACTTTCTATAGCAACTGGAAAAATCTGGTCAGTGTTATGGTTACAGATGGATGCACCAAAAGTTTTTTGTTTTTTTTGCTGGTGGAAAAAAAGTAAAATAAAAAAAAAAAAAAATTATTAGAATTAGTATTATTTATTTTGTGGGTGGACTTTTTTTTTTTTTTTTTTTTTGTGGATTACATTTTTTATTTTTATTTTTTAAGTTACTATTTTTTTTTTTTTTAGTGATCTTATTTTTTTTTTTGCTGGCCGGAATGGGCTTCCATACTTCTCACAATAGCAAAAAAAAAAAAAAAAAAAATTGATAATTCTGAAAACATGGCAGCAAACAAAAACAAGTGCTCTGAATTCCTCACATTGAGGCACATTACACAACTCTCTGTCCCTGTTGATTTCTGTGTTTGTGTGCGTTTACAGCTCAGGAGGAGGATTTCCGTCACTACTGTGCATCATTGTTTGCCGTCCCTGTCAGCAGGGGCACGACTGAGCCTCAGATTACCACACCTGGGTCGTGCCTTGTCATAGAAGTCCTGGATGAGGTGAGAATGACTGAAGCATTTTATTTTAACAAACGTGTGCTGACACACACACACACACACACAGTGAATCTAGACGGGGCAAAATGGGGGAGTAGAATGCTTCACAGACTCCAGCATGTTATTTCTTTTCGATTTCTTTCTCTCCGTCTCATTTGTATGTGTGACAACACTGTTCTCTGTTTTTCTACAGAGGGACAGAGACATAAATGGAGTTGTTGTTGCTGAACGAAGGACGGACAACAACAGAAAGTGAGCCTAATTTAGAAAAAAGTATTTGTTGTGACTTTCAGGTGCTTACCACATTCACAGGGGCCTGTGTGAAAAAGCTTAACTGGCGACGTCTGTCAAATACTGACTGTAAGAGAGAACAAGGCTTTTCATCGACAGACGAGGGAATCAGGTGAACACTTGATTTAATTCGCTTTCTGCTTCCTTTGAGACAAAGGAAAAGAAGATAATTATCATCACATCCAGTCGCCTCATATTACATGATACATTACTAGCATGCATTCAAATTGAATCAGTATTTAATAAGGAATTTGTATTATAGAAGTAACATCTGTTAAAGGTGGCCAATCTTTTTTAACTATAACAATGTGCCATGAAGTTATGTTTAGCCATGGACTCTCTCTCACAAAGCCTTCTATTTCCCACACAGGGTTCCCTCTGTTGAGCCGGTCCTCATTAAAGGAGCACTAGTGCCCCAAACAGCTTTAACCACGGGGTCCTCCAGAGTCCGCTGCTCCTCTCCCAGTCCAGCACCAGCACAACCTAAAGCAGCTCAGAAGCTCCATCTATCTAAGCCTCAGACTTCACAAGCAGAACACTCAATAACATGTGAGCTTTGTCTACTGTTTGCTCTCCAGAAAGCAGATGTAATGTTAGATATTATCGTATGACATAAGCTCTAAGAACCGGTGGTGGTGTGTGATGACACCATGACAATGTGGCCATTGTTGTCGTCAACAAGGTGATTTGATCATATGTAATGAATATTGGCCGCACTAAAAGATATAATAAAAAAATGTGGATGTTATTTGTAAATCAGTATTGTGCATTTAAGGCTTGTAGCGAAGCATTAGTCAAGGACAAACTTAATAATCCCTATTCCAGTGAAAAACTCCCTTGTGTGTGTTTTTTGTTACCGAAAAAAAAATGGTGTGACCACATGCCTGCAAAAGCAACTAATATTCTTATTATTGTTTTCTTTTGCACAGCGTCGTCCTCTAAAAGTAAGCTTTCAGCATGCCTCGCTGCTGAGACGCCAAGGACTTCAAAGACATCAATCAAGACGCCAACCTCAATGTCACAAAAGCCCAAATGCCCCCCAAATGTCCATGAATCAAACCCCGACCGTGGATCAATACAAGTTTTGTCCTCTCCCTCGTTAGTACATTCCCAAACTGAGACCCCTAAATTCTCACCCTCCCCGGACTCATTTCCACCTGAAGTTTCTCCTACAATCCCAGAAGACCATCTCTCTCCTTCTACATCAATATCCTTCTCCCTTAGGTCTACATTCACAGTCTCACCGTCAAGCTCCGCGGAGTCAACCTTATTGCCCAAAGTTTACCAATCAACTCCTTTACAAAGAAGATCAGACTCATCTCTTTTACGGGAACAACCCCAATCTTCCCAGTTATCCCCCGAACCAATTCCACTGAAGCTCGCTCAATTGCCACCAAACAATCTGGAGTCCCCAAGGCAATCCCAACATTCCTGCAGTGACCCAGATTCTCTCCCATCAGACAATCAACTCCAGCTGCCTCTGTCACCTCTGTCTTCCAGTCCAAACCCACCACCAAAATCTCTGGGACCAAAAAACATATTCTCTCTATTTAACGCGTCCCCTCCAGATGCATGTTCTAGTCATGGGTCAACTCCAACAAATAAGGATTTTCCAGTTTTTATGTCCTCTACCTCCGTCTCTGGTGAACATGAGTTAACTCTGGATGCGCAGTGTATCCCATCACTTCCATCGCAGTTGTTGGATGTCATCAATAATTCACTTTTAGCTGTGAAAATGGAGGAGGAAGGGGAGCGATCCACAGGTAGGTGAATTGTAATAATGACCTCTCTTTGTGTCTGTGCACTGACGGTTACTGATTACTTGTTTTGCTCATGAAGTGGCTGACAATGGGCAATAAGTTGACGAATCAAAGCAGATGGTTTAAAACAAATGTATCAAAAATTCGTAGAGGATTTCTTCGAAGCGTTGGGTAAAGGCAGAGACATGCATTACGACTGTTGGGCCCGAGTATGTGTATATGATTTGGGTTGCCACAATGGAGCCAGGTCTCTGTGAAGATGTGGGCCGCTCAGTAGTCTTCGACCTTCCATTGCTGGGTTAGTCTTATTTCAGCCCGACATCAGCCAGGAGTAGGCTGGGTAGTGGAATGGCTTTTGGTCCGACAGCCTGATTAGTTTATCTTCCATCTCGGCTCTCCTCCCTCTCTGTGGAGCGGTCAACTCTGTTTTTGGTTCAGTTTTGTTCCCGCTCGTCTGCCATCGTGGTCTAAAGATGCAGTGGGCGGCGATTGTCTCCAGCTCTGCTGCACTTTATCCATTACCCACGCTTCTTTCAGTGTATCTCTGTCACATGCCATAAGTGCTCCAGTAAAAAAAGACAACATGAGACCAAATTAAAAAACAAAAATGTAGCAAAGTTACGTGCGCCACCTAATTACGGGTTTTGGTTTAATTTCACCGACTTGGAAGCGTGTGAACTTAAGCAACTTAAAAACCACTTACGTTAGTATGATTATATGGCTAGAGTTAGATGTATAGTAGCTATATCTTGATCTAAACATCTTTACTTTCCTCTGCACTACTACTATGTGTATATGTCATATACAGTCTATACATCTAACACATTGATTTGATACATTTTGTATATCAAGGCAGTATTATTTGGTGAGTTTTCCAGAGACCAAAAAAAAAAGAAGAAGAGAGAAACATATTCATATTTATGGCTTTGCAGTAAAGCGATTCCTGATAGGACACTTTGTCATGCAACATTTTGCCTGAACACAATCCTCAATGGCCAGGCAGTTTATATGAATACAATGCCCGTGGATCTCAGCAACAATGGCTTCCTTTTGTTCCACCGGGCTGTCGGAGCCAATTTAGATCCAACCATAAAAAGTGTTCTTTATTTATTTATTTTTAAATATCGATTAGGGTTTTAAGTAAATACGTGACATAACGCAACAACAGACAGGAAAGTAATTACGCTGCAAAGAATGGCACTTAATTCCCCTTGGTATAGCACACACATTAGGATTCACTGATGCAGATACATGCTTCTATCTCTTACATGCAAGTGTAGTGTACACACACACACACACACACACACACACACACACACACACACACACACACACACACACACACACACACACACACACACACACACACACACACACACACACACTGTATTCACACTAGAGTAGTAGATACACATGTGAGCAATTCATGTCAAGTGTTTTTTGCTGAATTGCAGAAGTGCGCTGTATGGTTTGGTCAGGGTATTTTTTATTTCTTGTTCTTATTTTATTGTCTTTTCAAAATGATAAATTCAATTTAAACTTTTTTTTAAATGGCCCCATTCCTTCCCTACTTTGCCTCCTCTTACGTCTCTCAGTCACGATTCAGACCTCTCGCTCTCTTACTCTATTCATCCATCATCTCTGTGTTTCCCTTCACTTCCTACAGCTCTCTGACCAGCCTGACACTGAAAGACTGCTTCATGAGCTTGTTAGAGCTTGATGCATGTGTGGCAATTCCAAGGGACATTTACATCACATTTGCATTTTTCACCGAATGTTAGAGATGAAAATGTTGCTTCAGGGATTCAAAAGTATGGTGCATTAAGAACGTCCAATGTCTTCATACTATTGACCTTTTTATTAAGTCAAATTGTTTGAGCTGTTTTAGATTCTATATTAATTTGAAAAGCGTGTCTGTATTTTTCATGAAGACAGTGGAGATGATATGTCCGCTGATAGCCTGGGTCTGGCTCCACACGAGGAAGACTCCTCAGACGAAGAAGCACAGATGCACCGACGTTTAACGGGAGGGGGATCCAGAGACGAGCAGGGGAATCCTGCCATACCTCATTCAGAAGATCCCTTTGTTCCCGCAGATGCAGAAAGAGAAAAAGATTTGCAGACCCGTGAGGAAGAGCAACTGTCAGAACCATCCATGGTAACATGTTTCCAATATTCCCACAAGCTTTTTTTTTTTTCTTCTTGGAGGAAGAAGCTCGTGCTAGAGAGCTGTAATAGCACTATTTTCTGGGGAGCACAAGGAATATCACGCATTTACAGTGCTCAAATGTAAGTACATTTCATAAGTGGTTGTCAAGCTGACAATCAGGCAAAGATACAAAAGAGATTTCACTTTAGTGTTACTAATATAAGCCGAGTACATCCATTACTTAGTCCATTTGCAACCACTAGGAAGCACTTTATAGAAGAAGATGCCAAAAGAAAACGTTTCCTCGTCAGGAGTACATGTGTTCCGAAGCGTGCAAAGAAGTTTAGCACCACAGTGAAAAATGTGTAAAATAAATGTAGAACATACATATTCATACTGTGTGGCACTTGCGTGCTTTCGTGTCCAATTATCATGTGACAAACAGTGGAAGACGTTGTTCTCAGCCGCCCGGTCGTTACTAGCAGCCAGGCTTAAGTCAATTAGTGCAAAGCCTCGTTAATTGAACCTTGCGAATCCCCTGGCTTTATTTTTAGCAATGTTCGCACGTATAACATTAACTTGTAGCCTTTACCCCTGATCCTTTTTTCCAGTGTTGTTCCCCCTTCTCTCACTGGTCTCACTTGACACTGGCTGCTTCATCACAGAAAACTCTACTGTGACTTGACGCATTGCAGCTTGTGAAGTTGTTGGACTTCTTATTTTTGTTATTGCATACAAATTGAATGCCTTTTTTTAATTAATGAGGGCTGCAGCAAACTGATACAAATATAATTGATACGACAGTGTGGGGGAAAATATTTGATTGCTAACAAGTGAATGAAAACAAATGGGCTGTAATAGTTATATCCCAATTTGCTAAAGTTTGTCTTTCATGCTGGGGGATAAAATGAATGAACGAGCTAGTTTTTCGAAGTTGAAGAGAACTACATCATGACACTGGACATTATCACGCCATAGAATTAGAAGACTTTCAGTTAGTTTCTTATTGTAGCTGACCTGATCCATCAGATAACATTTGTATCGCACTAATTACTTTACATTATTCATCTATAGCGCAGGGACCCCTAAGGCAGCGGTGTTAAAGGTGCACACCATTGTAGGAAGGAAGGAGAAACGGAGTGGATTAAAATGACACTGCTTGAATGGTCCCAAATGACCTATCAGCCATTTAATGGTATGAATCCTTTATACTGTGACAAGGGAATGAAAAGAATAAGGGGGCCTGGTGCTTTATTAAAAAGCTGGAGCAAAATGAGCTTCATGATTGTGAAGATGGTGGTTATCTGTGGCCTCTGGACCTGAATCAAACTGCTCCTAAAATATTTGATATCGCCCTCTCTCTCTCTCTCTCTCTCTCTCTCTCTCTCTCTCTCACTCTCTCTCTCTCTCTCTCTCTCTCTCTCTCTCTCTCTCTCACTCTCACTCTCACTCTCTCTCTCTCTCTCTCTCGCCTTCTCTCTCTCGCTCTATCTCGCCTTCTCTCTCTCGCCCTCTCTCTCTCTCTCTCTCTCTCTCTCACCCTCTCTCTCTCTCTCTCTATCTCGCCTTCTCTCTCTCGCCCTCTCTCTCTCACCCTCTCTCTCTCTCTCTCTCTCTCTCTCTATCTCGCCTTCTCTCTCTCGCCCTCTCGCTCTCTCTCTCTCACCCTCTCTCTCTCTCTCTATCTCGCCTTCTCTCTCTCGCCCTCTCGCTCTCTCTCTCACCCTCTCTCTCTCTCTCTCTCTCTCACTCGCTCTCTATCTCGCCCTCTCTCTATCTTGCCTTCTCTCTCTCGCCCTCTCTCGCTCTCGCCCTCTCGCTCTCTCTCTATCTCACCTTCTCTCTCTCACCCTCTCTCTCTCTTGCCCTCTCTCTCTCTCGCCCTCTCTCTCTCTTGCTCTCTCTCTCTCGCCCTCTCTCTCTCTCACCCCTTCTCGCCCTCTCTCTCTCTCTTGCTCTCTCTCTCTCACCCTCTCTCTGTCTCTCTCTCGCCCTCTCTCTCTCTCTCTCTCTCTCACTCGCTCTCTATCTCGCCCTCTCTCTATCTTGCCTTCTCTCTCTCGCCCTCTCGCTCTCTCTCTATCTCACCTTCTCTCTCTCACCCTCTCTCTCTCTTGCCCTCTCTCTCTCTCGCCCTCTCTCTCTCTTGCTCTCTCTCTCACCCCTTCTCGCCCTCTCTCTCTCTCTTGCTCTCTCTCTCTCACCCTCTCTCTGTCTCTCTCTCGCCCTCTCTCTCTCTTGCCCTCTCTCTCGCCCTCTCTCTCTCTTGCCCTCTCTCTCTCTCTTGCCCTCTCTCTCGCCCTCTCTGTCTCTCTCTCTCTCGCCCTCTCTCTCTCGCCCCCTCTCGCCCTCTCTGTCTCTCTCTCGCCCTCTCTCTCTCTTGCCCTCTCTCTCTCTCTCGCCCCCTCTCGCCCTCTCTGTCTCTCTCTCCCCCTCTCTCTCTCTATCTCGCCCTCTCTCTCTCTCTCTTTTCGTAAACTTTCTTTTTCTTTGGTCCATCTATTTGTTCATGTCTATTCTCTGTACCCTTTTCTTCTGTTATTCCTCCATTTTGTTTTACCTTCATGCTGTAGTTCAGCAGTCGACTGCTGCATCCTTTTTGTTATGAGGAGACATTAGTCTGCACAAACACAACTGCATTTTTTTTCTAACGCAGTCCCATTGTGTTTGGTCTCTCGCCGTTTCATTGTTACGCCTCCTCTTATTTCTTTCGCCCTGTCTCCCTCTTGTCATTCTCCATCCTTCCTATTTCTTAGCAATACTATTCCCACATGCATTACTTTCTATTTTCTCCCGGCCCATCGACGGTGTCTCGTAAAGCTACGGCTAGCATGCTAATGCCTCAGATCTAATCTTAACTAAACATAGCTTCCTTATTTTACCCCCGTCTCACAGGAGGACACTTGCGCGGGAAGAGCGGCTAACCCAACACGCCGTTGTGAGATGCTCTCAACAGCTCCAGGGGTTAATTAAAAATCAATTCATCAAGTGGAAACAGAGGAAACAGGGAGAGAGGGGAATAATCTCCAGTGAAAGACTCCGGTTTATTAATATGCATTCACACAGTAGAAAATGGAAAAACACCATTTTGTACCCGCTTACCTGTCTTTATAAAAGTTAAATTGCTATTGAATTTCAGTTTGTCCTTTGAACTGATTGTTTTAGGATAGAAATGGAACTGCAGAACAAACTATTAAATCCTTATTCCCCAGCTCTTCACTCTATTCCCATGTCCCCCAATGCACCCCTCCCTCCTGTCCCCCTCATCAACTCCCTTCATAATCTGTTTCTTTGTGCATCATCTCTCCACGTCATCCTCACATGATCTGTCTTTTATGCCTCACTCCTTTGATTTATTCCCTTTAATACCACTTGCCCCCTCCTTCTCCTGCGTCCCCTCCATCTGTCTTCATACCCCCTTAGGTGATCCACAACCAGAGTGCTGGGCCTAGATCAGAGCAGTTCTGTGATCCGGATGGGTTTCCGCCTCTGGGTTTGGACATGAAGTCTGACACACCAGGACACACACACTGTGACCCGCTGCCCACAGGCCACACTTCACCGCATGCTTCAGACCCAACAGGTGGGTTAAAGAAGGGATGTCTTTTTAAGTCTACACGTGTGCGCTTGAATTTTAATGCTCCTGTTTTATTGACTTTTTTTTTTGGCTCATGTTTTCCGATAAACTACATCAGAAAGTGTGCTGTTGCTGTTTTGGTGCTTCAAGAGATTAGATTGTGAAGATTACCTCTGTGTCCAACTTTTGCCTGGAGATACTTTCCAATTTGCGAGCGTTATTCATATCACAAAGGCCTCATAATAGGATTTAGAACAAATATGTAAAAACGAGGAGCTTACAAGAGAGATGAAAATGAGTTTTAAACCCGGAGGAGCGCTGGCTGCTTGGTGGAAAACGAGAGATGGGGGACAACATCGATAATTTACTACTGGTGGGTCCAAGGGGAGCTCTCCTGAGTTGCCTTTTTTTTGTTTTGTGTGGTTATGTGTGTATGTCTTTGCCTGCACTTGCCTATGCTTCATTTTTAAATTGAGTGCCTCGATTTTATTAAACTGTAGGTGAACACAGTTCACCTGAAACTTCTGAAAGTCCCAAACCTGTTCTCACTCTTAACTTCTCAAGTAACGAAGCCGGTGTGATGGGAACAAATGCCATTTTCAAAAAAAAATTTATTTACTTTAAATAAACAAAAAGACTTATTTTCACCCAGACCACGGTAGTTTCCTGAACAAGTGGGTTTGTGTGGAAGTAAACCTATAAAACAAAGTAAACCTACGTTGGAAGTTTATTTTGAAAAGAGACAGGATGCTTGTGACGAGCAGATATTGACACGCCGTCCCTGAGGCGTCCAAACCTGAAGCTAGAGCGGAAGCCATCACGTCACGGTGTGAAGCAAAGGGGCGATTGACCCAGCTGGGGTGTGTGAAGAGTTGGGAGTGAGAATGTGTTGCAACGTCCATATTTCATCACCAAGAAACACTCAACAGACAAAACGAAGCTCGTTCTTCATGTTTCTTTCCCGGCTGAAGAGTGTAGATAATAATGCCCGTGTCCTTCGCATGCCACTCAATATTTACTTTGTCGTTTGAGAGCGATGTTGAAAGGCATGTGTTGTCTTCTGAAAACATATTGTCCTATTAGTCATTATTGCTAGAAAGTACTTATATGTTTTTACATTATACAACACTATGTATCGCTACACTTTGTCTTCGAGAGAATAGCTTCATGGTTGGGATTCTTTTTCCTCCTCGTTTCTTTTATGGCCACGTTTCACCTTGAGCTGCACCGGACAGATCTTTTTGTAAAACTTCTGACATTAACTGTGACTGTGGTACACCATTATATTGCCATTGATTGGCAAGTATCCCCATATTTCCTATTTGTAACCACAGCATGTTTCTTGAGAATCACTTGTGAACACTAATGATGTAAACTGGCCATGTCTTCGAGGTGGTCAGACTGTCCGACAAGGCTGATGGAAGTCTGGCCTTCACCTCCAACTTGCATCAGAGTTAAAATAATAATGCTTGGATTGGATCAGGAGCTGTAGTTTATCTTGGGGCTCATTACACCTTCAACTCTTGTCCAAGGCTGTTGAATACATGCATTTCAAACAGGGGCCGCTGTTTTGATTCGGCTTGGATATTCCAATAAGTAAATCGCTATACGGCTCAAACATTATCCCGTCAACCTTTTTCCTCTTCATCGAGTCCTGACGTCCAGCTTTTCACCGTTTCATTGTCAAGCTTGTGTCAAACGAATGAGGTTGACAGCGAGAGAGACTCCCACAAGGGCACCACTACCGTCCTCGCACCGTGCAGCCAGCCGCTCGTCAAACCCCGCACTGTCTCTGCCACCATCGTTAAAACTCCAAAGTTAATGAGAGAGAAAGGTTAGAGAGAAGGAATATCACCTTGACAACACTCCACACTCATTTATGTCCCTCCATCTGTCTCCTTGATTTTTTTTTTTCTTCCCAGGCAGGGCTGAGATCCAACAGGTTTTATACGTCTCCTGCTCTACCTTTCCACCTCTCTCTCCTTTTTGCTCCTACTCCCTGTCACCCGGTCAGTCAGAAAATGAGGTTGTTAGAGTGCAGTTTCTGTCCCGTGTGCATCCAGAGAGAGAGAGAGAGAGAGAGAGAGAGAGAGAGAGAGAGAGAGAGAGAGAGAGAGAGAGAGAGAGAGAGAGAGAGAGAGAGAGAGAGAGAGAGAGAGAGAGAGAGAGAGAGAGAGAGAGAGAGAGAGAGAGAGAGAGAGAGAGAGAGAGAGAGAGAGAGAGAGAGAGAGAGAGAGAGAGAGAGAGAGAGAGAGAGAGAGAGAGAGAGAGAGAGAGAGAGAGAGAGAGGAGATATATGCAGCTGTGTGGGGATACTAACAGTAAAATGTGCTAAAAAAGCAGATTAACAGGTAGAGGGACAAGCAACAAGAAGATCAAAGACTTGCAGACAAATGAAGGAAGAAACTGTCAGACTGACAGGCTTCAAGTGGTATCTTTGTATTCATTTCTGAGTATTTTCTTTGTATTTCAGTCCCCGGAGTTTAGAAGCCGGCTGTCTGACTCCTCTCCTCCTTTCCTCTTTTCATTTGCAGCTTATTTAGAGTAGTTAGTAGATTCTCCACCCAGTCAATAGTATTAATTGATTGGCTAACCACTGGGGAGAAAGAAGAAAACAGCAGTGATTGCATTGCAGCTGTCGGGATTGGCTGAACAAGGCTTGTTAAGCAATATTGGTGTGCTGCTGCTCACTGGACAAATTGATTGTCGTATCACATGTAATTTGATAAATTTGCATGAATTCAATTAGTATTTATAGGCTAATAAATTCCTCCCAACCATGGTTACTTTTTTATTGATCTATATTGCTTGGGTGAGTTGGGATTTTCTCTTTAACTTTTTAACTTTTTTAACTTTTGCCTCTTCAAGGGGATGACTTAAAAAAGAGCCACGCCGTCAGACTGCAATGTTTAAATGATTACAACCATTTGTAACCGTGACCGAGTTTTACTTTTCAAATGAATAATCAGCCATGAAAATGAATAGCTGTATCCTATAATTCACACAGCAGCTTCAGATTTCTGTGTCTTATTGACACACTGTCATAGCCAAGAAGTTATTCCACGCATTGGATCTATACAAGATCACGCTCCGTTGGAGTTCGATAGCAAAGCAAATGCATTGCTATTTCCATTTGCTG
Organism: Leptoclinus maculatus; assembly: GCA_032191485.1. Classification (NCBI taxonomy): domain Eukaryota; kingdom Metazoa; phylum Chordata; class Actinopteri; order Perciformes; family Stichaeidae; genus Leptoclinus; species Leptoclinus maculatus. Next base: position 16,461,422 of record JAVDOI010000014.1, on the reverse strand, counting down.
GCCACACATCCAACTGATAGCAGCGTGACATTGCATGATCTGTGTCCTCGGATATTATCTATCACGTAAAGGGCAATACAAGAACGTGAAAGTGAATAAAGAGATGGGTCAGCAGAGACGTTTTGGTGAAATATAACAGTATACTCTGCAAATGTTGACATTCTTCTGTATACATCTTCTTTTTTTTTTTTAAAGTCTCAGTTTTTCTCTCACTCTTTTGGTGTCAGATGGTTGTCGGCCAAGCAGCAGCCTTAGTACCCACACTGAGGAACACCTGGTTTTTAGAATGATGAGGAACAACCGCATGCAGCCAACTGCAAATCAAATTCACTCAGCCAGACCCACCAGTAGAGGACAAATATCAGTAAATAGACGAGGAACATCTGGTAAGTGTGTGTGTGTGTGTGCGCGTGTGTGAACACGATGCAACTGACTGAGTTATTTACTTTCACACACGCAAAACTCTTATTTCATACACAAATAATACACCTAACTTCTGCGCATAGCAACACTTTCTTGGCACTGAGTATGCAGGTTTCTTAAAGCGATTATACTGTATCACACTCAAACACAAAACAGGCACACGCACTTACTGTGCACACACACGCATGCAGGATTGGGAGTCGGTCCAGGAATGTGTTCTCGCAATCACTTCCCTCGTTCAGATCCCACAAACACTGCAGTAATCTGTTTATACTGATGCACACACACACACACACACACACACACACACGCACACCTGAGAGACAAGACGATAATCTGTTTTGTGCAGTGATATATTTAATATCCTCCACTCCTCATTAATTCACAGTATTCCCTTCCTCTTATTGACCACCCCTCTGTTCTTTCTACACTTTCAGGCCGTCTAGCTCTGCTGTCTTCAGGTTTCTTCATAAAGTTGTTTCCTGCCACTCCCTTTAACTTTTAGACATTTATTGAATTCATTATCATTGTTCTGATTCCTCTCCTTCACTCAAATCATTCTTACTTTTACATCCAAACTGCTTAAAGCTCCGTCAGCACGGTTGGCCCTTGGTTGCACTGCTCGTGCTGTTAGCACCATTAGCTGCTAGCGGGCGGGTCAGCTGACGCCATGTTGAGAGCCGTGTGGAGTCAATTTGGCAAACATAAAAAAAAAGTTGAATACTTCGAAAGGAGGTCCACACCTCACAAACCTCTCAAGAGCTCAGAAACCCTTTCAACACATTTCATTACAGCATCAAACGGACTCTTTGGTGCTCAACATGTTTCTTTAATTCCACAGGGGGAACCTTAGCACAGATGTTTCGGCAAGTTGCCTCACTCGTGTGCCTCATTGTGCTGTCTCGTAAGTGTGCCGCTCCACTGTGCTGTCTGACAGCACGCAGAAGAGGGCTTCTCGCCGAAAAACATCTGTGCTTTGGCTTCAATGTGCCATTAATTAATGTCTGGAAATAGCTTTTGTTTTCCGAAGCATCGTTGTGAGTCCTCCTCCTTTTCCTGTTCGTAGTATTTTTTCTTTCTACGCTACATGTGTGTGTTGCATTGACGCCAGTTCATGACATTATAATTTGTCATGTGAAAAAGATGCATCTCAATATGACTTCAATCTAATATGCTGTATACACAAGTACAAACAACACATGCAAAATAACGAAAGATTGAAATCTGACCTTCCTAAAGAACTTCAGGAGGAGGTCATCTCGAGAGATGAGATTTGAATCTCACTCTCATTTTACCCCGAATATGTTTTGAATCAGGCATGGAGCTTTATCGGTAACCACAATCTAGATTCATGTCCCGCCTGCTTTGAAATGGAAGTCAATTGATACGGGGTATATGTGTGTGTACATGTGTGATTGCACATGTGTTAGCAGCGCTGTACTGCATGCGTCATTCCTCCCATGCTGCTTAGTTTGACAGTGCAGGTGGTTATGAGGCACTAAGTGGAGGTTCTGTGCCAGTTGAAAGACAGAGCCAGGCGCTGAGAGAGGGAGGGAGGGAGAGAGGGAGGGAGGGAGCGGTAAGGAGACAATGGAAGATTGAAAGAATGAAAGACTTAAGGCTGGAGCTGAAACTGGTTAGACAGCACGCAGCATGAGGAATCAGTGTGCCGCACACACGCACGTGCACGCCCACACCATCATAGCTTCTCAATGGGGGCCTCGATGTAATTTACAGTGAGCAGGTGGGGATGGATGTTCAATCTGATTCAATTTGATGTGGCTCGCGGTGGAGTGGGATGAGACACCACTCATTCCTGTGACTGTTGTGATAGTTTCTCTGTCTCTCACTCTTCTTTCCCTGAATCCCCAAACTGCATACCCCCCCTCCCCTTTCTTCCTCTTATTTTCTCCTGTCTTCCTCTACATCTCCTCTTATCTCTGTCTTGCACTTACACTTTCTGTAGCTGCTTTTGGAAGATATCCTTATGTCCTCATATCCATCCGTACATTCACCCATCTGTCCTTCTGTGCATTGATATATTTATGCTGTCTCATTCAGAGTCATGGTCTAGCCTGTCTGGCAAGTCTCCACCAGCTCTGTTTCATGGTGCAAAGACAAACCTTTCACCTGTCTCTCCGTCTCTCCCACACTCTACCTGTCTGTCCTACATTGGGCTCAGAACTGGGTCCAGGGTTTCGTCCGTTGTCCCGCGCAGCCATGGAGATCATGGAGATCTGTAACGTGGACCACATCGGCTGCGAGGACCCTGACCTGGAGTCTGACACGGCTGCACACGCGCTCCACGGACTGGAGCAGGAACTCAGACTCATGGCCAAGGGTACAGACACACACACACACAGTGCATCCACAAGTCATGTGATCAACATATTGCTCTGGATTTGATTTTCTTGTGACAATGATAATATTGATGTCAATAATAACAGTGTTTGATGGATTATAAGACACTTTGGCGATGATGGTTTCAAAATAAGGCCATAAGTGTTACCCTTCCTCAATATCTACTTCAGAAACATGGAAGCAGGCTTCACTACTTGGTACGGGAGACTGTGGAGGTCAAGATCAGCATGGAAACCATCGGTTCACACGGTGGGTAACGTGCACACACAAACTAAACCCACTCCCACATAAGGGTGTGGAATGTTACTGGTGTTGTGGTCCCCCAAATGTTATAGTGAGGTTTCTGGAAACAAAAAAAAGTGTGAATTACTTGGGTCCTCTTTTTGTAAGAACTATTTTATTCCCAAATTGTCAATAATTCTTTTTGCATGTAAAACAGACGAATCTAACTAAATTAGCACATTTCCACTATAGGTTCACAAACATGACGAGCTCCATATGGTGTTGTTACCGAACCTGAGAAAGTTAATATATTGTGTTCCGCCTGCAGCATAGGTAGCTGTTAAAATGTTCTATTTTCATATCCTAAAAGGCAAATGTGTTTTTTTTCCTCTCTGTGAGAATCTGAGTGTATCCTCATGACTTCCTGTTTTCCTACTGTGTCTCTTCACCCTGATCGGCATGTAATCCATTGCTCTCGTTCCCCCTACACTTCCCGACACTACTCCACTATTCCAATGGTCGCGATGGGGGGTAATCCCTCTTTTTTTGTGCTCCGTCAATCCCTCTTTCTGTCGGATATGTGGAGTGTGTAATGGATCGTTAGCCAGCAGAACGACTTTAGCTTTGACAGCATGTTGGTTATCGGGCCTTAATGTGCTGCTTAATGTGTGTGTGTGTGTGTGTGTGTGTGTGTGTGAGTGAGAGAGAGAGCATTAATGTATTTTTCTTGTATTCCCAAAAGTCTGTGTGTGGGTGTGTGTGTGTGTCTATGCTGTTGATGTTTATTGTGCGTGTGTATGTGTGAGTAGTGGGCATAATCTGCGCTAGAGGCCTTGTGCTGAGCAGAGCACTGTGAATATCACATTGAGACATGTAATAACCGGATTAGCACATACTACACAGAGGGCTCCCAAAACAGCTCCCATGCATCCTTCAAACATGCACACACACACACACACACACACACACACACACACACACACACACACTCTCACACACACACACACTAGGACTGTTCAAATTGGCCAAACATGACGTTCGAATGTTTGTTCTTAAAAAACATGTGGGATCACACTTTTCAAAATCAGTTTTATTCGCTGTTTTTTCCGTGTCCTAAGTGGCGGCGAGCGAAGCAGCACTTCACATTTATAGAACAGAAACAAAAGTTGTATACGTCATTCTTTTAGTATGATTTCAAAAGGTTTAACGCAAAAAATGCATCTTTCACGTGTGTTTACCGCACCATCCCCACAGGACCTTTAATTGAATCATATCCTCTCAGCCACCAGGCACTCACAGAGGCATTATTGCTGAACAACATAGCCATTCTTTCTAGATGATGTTGTGCAGTGACTGCATTTGCCATTGCAGAGTAGACAATAATGCATGATGATGGAGTTCTACTGTAGAGTGGTCTCTGCTGCCCACCGTCATATAGTGTTATCACGAGTGGGTTTATAAGTTATTCTTGTAGAAAACCCATAAAATAAACATTTATTTTGGTGACTTTTCCCAGTAATAGGACTCTCTAATGCACACCTGCTCAACACACGAGGGGATTCTGTGAGACGTGCAGTATGCATGCATCCATCGATGTGCGTGTCTGCTTAGACCTAACCTATGTTTACCTCAAACGCAGACAGCTTCTATCATCATCTATCTCTGACTCAACTGCTTCCAGCTGTGCTTTAGGTGCTTTAGTGTTGCCTCAGTCTATTGGCTGTCTTTGAGCTAACCTTTAATCAGTGAGTACTTGCACAGCAGCATCACATTAATGTTTGGAGAATGGACGTATTCTGAATTTTCTGATGTTCAGTTTATACAGTACAGTATCAATATTAACCTAACAAGAAGCTTTATATTGGTTTTAAAAAAGATCATCATACACTGAGAGATTTACTCCTCATTCTGTGTTTGCTTCATTGGTAGTGTAATACTCTGAATGTGATTTAAATACATGCATATACTAGTATCGGCTGAACTCTGTTTATATTTTGAATACATTTTACAATGTGAAAAACGTGGGCTGTAATGGGTTCTTCGTGACTATTTTGACAGACTTCCTGTAAAGCTACTGCTCTCTTGTCGACGGTTACACTCAGGGCTAGGAGCTCACACACACAGCTGTGAATGTATTAGCAGGTACCACATTGGCATGCATGTGATTCTTCACAATACTGAAGGTTATCATACAAATGGTGAGCGGGAATGCTTTGTCAGTTGTGGACTTTATCAAAGATCCAGCTGTCAACAAGCTCATTAAAGCAAAGCAAAGGAAACTTTTTGCGACGCTTCCAAAGACATACCCGGTAAACTAATGAATATCAACAAGCAAGCAACACATCCTGTTTGGACACCTGTTTTGAACACTATTATAAATTCAATGCTGGAGTCACTCATCAAACATCTGAGGGAAGAAATGTAATGCTTGATTTGCTTGATGACATTAATAGATAGACCAAAAAAAAAACCTGGTTTTATAATTTAATTATATAATCTGTTTGAGGATTAGTATCACTGCAGGCTGAGTTGACGCCAGTGTTAGATCAGGTGGGCACCGCGGATGGCATCGATATGCTGTCTTTATAGAATCCAAATGTATAGTCGAATGCAAACTGGAAGAGGCATCTCCAAAATGTCTCAATAAAAAAAAAAAGAGTATGCACGGCTCCATTGGTGTGGTTAATTGTGCCTCCTATATGGGAGGGTTTTAAAATGGTCAGTGCGCTCTTATTTACAACATTTCACGCTTCCTGTTCTTTAGTGGCAGAGACGTTTCACACACAAATCATAATTTGTTGGTGAATTCATTGCTGGAGTCAGTAGGCTGTCAAACCACAACCCTGTTGACGACCACACTGCAGATGACACACAAACTGCACTTTCAGCTGGTGTTCCCGTCTGAATACATCACACATGTTTCTGGAGCTAAATCTGTGATCTGAAACTAGTTACAGAAGGACATCTGTTCCGTTACCTTTATTTCACTGCTGTGCGTGCAGGATGTTCGTTCTGCCTTTGATTGGTTGATTTGGTCTTGCAGGAGCAGAGCCAGCGACGAACAGAATGATGAGGAGGAGGCCACTGCACAGAGAGACCGGCAGAGTGTTCTCTTACTACCCTGAGATATTCACACGCATGCACGTAAACACACACACACACACACACTTGCTTGTTAATTAAGGACACATACATGCACACGGATGTAAGAGACTAAAGTGAGCAAAAACACACTTTAAACTGTGTTCATGTGGTGTAAAGCCTGGTGCCGATGCCCCTGAAACAAAATCTGTGGATCTGTGCAAATAGATGACTACAAAAATGTAATCGATTAAATACAGTTTTGACTTGAGTTATTAATCTTCTCTCTTTTTTTTTTACGTGTCCGTGTTTTCAATGCACAGTTTACAGTGTGTTCCACTTATACGTGACAGGTGGCTCTGAGATACATGCTTGTGGATGGATAAGCTGAAGGTATAAAGCAGATGAAGAGACAGGCAAAGGACGTAGACAGGAGGGGGGGGGGAGATAAATGTCGAGTTACGTTGAATTTTCCGCAGGAGTCTGCTCGGATCCCCTCGTGTGTTTGTCACTGTGTGTGTGTGTGCATGTTTGAGTGTGTTAGGTGACAGACGTTGAGGGACAGAGTGCCAGTTTGACCCACTGGGATTGAACGCGCTACATTTTTCTCTGTTGTCATCTGTTTGTTTCTTAATAAGGTTAGGGCGCCACTGGATCAGGTCAGACTGGCTACACGTACACACACACACACACACACACACTGAAGACGCGGCTGCAGGTGATGAATTATGTTTGTAAGGGAGGGAACAAGGGGGAGGGAACAAGGAGCTGTGCCAATGGCCGCTGTTACCATCTGTCTGTATGCGTGTGCAGGAGCTGGGGAAGATAAACACCAGGCACTGGAACTGCTTTGTCGTCTCTGTGGTGTTTGCATGTTTTGTGTGTGATTATTATTTTTTTCTTTCTCAGCTCTGCTGTCTAGCATTACTCCCCAAAGCCAGGCCTAATCTATCATGGCTGCCACTGTCCTTCAACACCATCCACTGCTTTATCTCTAGCTGATGTGCATGCGAGGACTTGGGTATGTGGACGTCAAGGGTGCCAACATTGTGAATATGAGTGTGAGTGCATTTGGCCCTCCTCTACCTCAGTCACTGTGGAGGGATAGAAGGGTACTTTATTTGTCCCAACGTTAATCGCTAGAAGCGGACAGCAAAAGCCCCGTAATCCAACAGCAATCACCACAAGACTGATTGATAGCGCAGCGACAGAGGGAGAACGACAGAGAGACCAAGATGCAGACAAGGAGAGAGAGAGAGAGGTTAAAAGGTAGATCTTTGTTATTGTGTCCTTCACTGAGTTTATCACACACTGTTTAGGAGAGAAAAATAACAGAGACATAAATCTGATGGATATCGAACCGCTATGGCTCGGTTTAAACAACTCTGAGATCTTAACTCTCCCTCCGTCTCTCATTCTTTCTCCCTCACCCCCACATGCATACAAACGGGGAGAGAGGACGGCAAAATACGGCCGACCTTTGTTAGATTTGGAGCTGTCTGTGATGTTGTCGATGCTGTCAGAAAGACAGTGAAACTGGAGGAGTTGACATTTAACTGCGCTATATTAAACTGACCCTTCGCTGGGACTGGAGTTCAGACCGGGTGTGTTGTGGAAAAAGCAGACAGAAAAAAAAATCTTTTTTTTTGTAAACTTTTTCTTACAGTAGATACTTTTTAGAAATCTTCATTTTTAAACAGAACACAGTAGACGTTGGTGGTAAATCTGATAACAGAATGCAGTTCTCTGCCCCCCCCCCCTCCCCTCTCTGTCTCTCCAAAACTCACTGTGATTTTAGTTTTTTTTACCAAGTTACTTATTTGGGTTTTGGCATTTTCTTTGACAGCAAGTTGCACAGTGGAAACATTTTGTTTTGCCTTCGGCTACATTTCCTTTTAAGTTTCCTCACCCAGAATGCCCTGAGAGGACTCGCTTGCTCACCGAGTCTCACAAGTCACCTGCTGGGAACTGCAAGGGACAGCAGCTGCGTCCGTGTGTGACAATCTGAGTCCACAAATAAACTGTGAAATTGGTGAAATGGAAGAATGAGCACCCCTAATGTAGAAAGGCATTGTTTTCACTATACTTGTTATTTACTTTACAGTCATTTTATGAACTCTGCAAACTTGTAGTCTATATGTTATGCATGTTCTGTAGGAGCCCCATCACCGAAACATGATGTATTTTACTACTAAATGTTTTTTTTTGCCAAATTTGTTTTTGAGGAATTGCTGCATGGATTATGCTCTCTGATAACATGTTTCCACAAATATAGCCTATTAACCATAAAGTGCAAGACAGGTTGTGGCCTGCATCCCACATGTATGAGCGTTAGATTACTGAATTTATTTGATGAAGGTGAGTGAAAGATGGTGGTTTTGGTTAAACATTAAAAAATGTCGAGGGCTTCAAGTCGGTCGTGCTTTAGTTGCCACAAAGGAGTATTGAATGTAATGTTTCCTTATTACGATAGAAAAAGGTATCTGGGCAGCAATTTCAAACATATTTACTGCTGCGAGTTAGTGTTGTAGGACTTTTTTACAAGAATATATACCTTTTTTAAGGAATAAAAAAGGTATATATTCTTGTAAATGCAGCCTGAGTGTGGTAGGCCTACTGGTCAGTGTTTGATTGACGACAGGTGTCATGCTGCGCTCTGGAAGGGGAACTAAAGACAAAGTAAACGAACGAACGCTGGAGCCCCGCGTTACACGTGGTGGGCTGCTGAAGAGTGAGGCCCCCCCGCCCCGGCAGCTAACCCGGACCGAAGCCACATTTGAAGGTAGGTTCACAAGCTGCAGTGGAGCAGCTCATTAATTAACTAACTACTCCCCCCTGCGACTGTTTGCTTGGTGGCTCGTTCAACAGATGAGAGGGATGTTTTTGCATCACAGTTAATGCGGGTTGTTGGTTCAAAGTCCGCGGCTGCTGCTGCTGCCTGGCTCAGTGTGGCCGTCTGCTCTCTGTCTATGACAGATATCCGACCCCAGGGGTTGTCCTCTGTGAAATAGAGGACATGTGAGACAGCAGACTGCATATGTATTCTGCAGCAGACAAAAAGAGCAATCTAGTTCAGTTGGATAGGAGGTAGCCTATTATAAATAACAATCCATGTCTGTATTTGAGCTTTGAAGATAAGGGAAAACGCATCATGATGATCAAAATAACGGGAATATTCTATTGTCAAGTTCTAGTATCACGTCCGTGTCCTTACGGTGCAGAGAATGCACTTCTGCTTATACTTATTCTTTACTGCTCGACAACAACAAGATTACTCTTGACCCTGACCAAAGACCACGAGCGCACGCCATCACTCTTTTTATATTTTAACCTTTACGCCTCTCCGAGCACACCATCCACGCCTCTGTACGAATGACTGCCTTCTCACCGTCTGCGGTTGTCGGGGGTTGGAGGCACATTTGCCGTGGATGTGCCATCTAATCATGTCCCGTGTTGTCTATTGTGAGCCCTGCTGCCTCATTACAGGAGACGGAGAATACGTGTGGTGTCTGTCATCTGTGAAACATAAAAAGCCTCCTCGCTACTTAGTCTGTGCGGGTCTCCCCCTATTATTCCCAGGCTCCGAATAGAAGGAGCAGCGAAGTGTAACACAGGTGTGAAAAGATTTTGGCAAACAAGCGAGTGATGATAAGGTTTGTGCATGTATGAGCGCGGCGTATTGCTATGAGCATGTATGTGGTGTATATGCTCATAGAAATACACTGGAGGCATAAGTTCACTAGATGGATGGGTAGATAAAAATGCCTCAAGCCAGCTATCTTAACGTTTTATTGCACTAGAACCCAACGGATTCCATATATCCTTGACTTTAATCAACACAAATCCCTGTTTGGTGGACATACAGTATTATTATTCCTCTCCCGGTCGTGTCCCTGTGGCGTCCTCGCATGTTGCAGCCCGCACCGCTTTAACTTAGTTGTGGCCTCGAGATTACTTCCAAGGGTATAGCCCCGCCTGTACCTAAATGACCCCCGTACGCTGGAGATGGAAGTACAGTACAGTACCTGGATAGAGAGTTCAGACGGAGAGAGAGAGTTATAATGGAGGGGGAGGAGAGAGAGAGAGAGGGGGGAGATGGAGTGAGAAAATACATAGAACAGAGAGGTTGGGGAAGTGGAGGATAGAAATTAAAGAAAGGGGAAGGGTGGACATGAAAGAAATGGGGCGGCACATGGAGGGAGAACGCTTTCTAGTTTGATAAGGACATTCATTTGCCCCCCCCCTTCATTTTACAGGTCTATATTTCTCTCCCCCTCCTCCCTCTCTGTCTCTTATTTCCACCCTTTTCTTCTTACACTTACTCTGCCATTTCTCCTTCGACCATTTCCTGCTACCTTCGCCACTTCAGTCCGCCCCGCTTTCTCCTTCACGCCCTTCTTCGTCTTCCCTTCCTTTGCAACGTGCCCTTCCCGATTCCATCGCTCTCCTTTCCTCGTGTCCTCCTCCAATCTCATCTTCCCACCTCTCCATTCCTTTCTCCTTTTAATCCTTCCATTTGTCCCCTCACCCTCCTGTTCGGCGGCGGGGTCCCTGTGCCATTGACTGAGCCACCGGGACCTGCTGACAAATCGATACATCACTGTAATTGATTCTGTCGGGCCTCAAAGTGTTTAATGAGAGCCCCTCCCCCCTCCTCCTCCCCCTCCTCCTCCTCCCCACCCTTTTCTTTTCTTTGACACGTGGGCTTCGGCACAGTCCAGCTCAACGGTTAATGGAGCGGAGGCATCCATGTGCAGCGAAGGGCTGCTGGTGGTGGGTGAGGGAAGGGGCGCTGGGGGGTTGAGGCGGGTGAGGGGGTTTGGGGGTAAGGAAGGCAAGTTGGAGGGTTGAGGGTTAATCGGAGCAGTTCCCAAGGTAAAGGATCGGCCCATCTGGTTAATTAGGACAGGTAAAGGCTCGATGTAGAATCTATGGACATGGGGAAAAAAGAACCATGTGCCAGGTGGGAAGGGAGAGTGTGTGTGTGTGTGTGTGTGTGCGCGACGGGGTGCGGTCATATGTGCTTTTAGTTGCTGGCAGCTCCTCTTTGACGACATCATGGTGATAACCTGTTGTTTGCAGTTCCATCAATTACAGCCTATTCTATGTTTGACCAACTGCTGCAGGGGATCAACAGATGCACACGCGCTCACCCACAGATGGCAGGAATAGCGTTAAGCAAGAGCGAACCATGAAAGAGAGGCTGCAGCAGAAAAGTGAATGTGGAAATATGAGGCTAAATTGGAACAAAGCAAAAAGCAGAAGCATCCAAGATTAAGACATATTTTTGTATTATTATTCTTTTTTTAGAAACAGCGCGGGAGATCAGGGAGCGGAGGAGAGAAGAGGGAGCGATGGAGGGTGATATAGTGTTTGCAAGCCTGAGCTTATTTTTCATGTGTGTGTGTGTGTGTGTGTGTGTGTGTGTGTGTGTGTGTGTGAGGGTGGGGAATCTTATGGACAGTGAATCATTAATATCAGCAGCCTGTAAGACACTAATGAATAACACGGGAATATATCAGCTCATCGTTTGCTTCTCTCCTCTCCCCTTTGCTCTTCACTCTGCTCTCTCTCTCTCTCTCTCTCGTTCTCTCTCTCTCGTTCTCTCTCTCTGCACTAGATTCATTTCTTCCAGCTTTAATGAGAAACACCTGTTAGAACTCCTCGTTAGGCATCCCTTGTTTAGGTCCCTTTAGACTTATAGTCCCTCTTGTCTGTACCGTGTGTGTGTGTGTGTGTGTATGTGTGTGTGTGTGTGTGTTTGTGTGTGTGCGCACCTCCTAGCTTTGGTTCAATTATAAAATAAATATGCACTTTTGAGGACAACATTTTGCAATCTCCAGGATACCGAAGGTGATGTTTTGGTTTGTCGGATTGTTAAAAATGTAGTGGATAGAGAAAGAAAAGACTGTTTTTGTCAATGCTGGAAAAGCACGAGTATACTGCATTAGAATGTTTTTGCAGTGCAGTAGAATTTATGTGCATACTATGTTGTTTTATTTACATATGATTAATTCGGCCTGGAGTGTGTATGTGGGTAATATTTCACCCCAACACTGTACGGCTGGTAATTACCTTGTTCCTGTTTGTTATGCACCCATGATGTGTTCTGAAGTGTCCTTTTGTCCTGTGCAGATTTAAGTATTTTTATTTGCAATAGACACGGGAGATAAACTGTGAAGCAGCACCTTTATGCAACATTTGCTCTTTTGAATGAAAGATAGGGGCGTCCTCATAATTACTGTAGAGGGGCGTCCTCATGATTACTGTATAGGGGCGTCCTCATGATTACTGTATAGGGGCATCCTCATGATTACTGTATAGGGGCGTCCTCATGATTACTGTAGAGGGGCGTCCTCATGATTACTGTATAGGGGCATCCTCATGATTACTGTAGAGGGGCGTCCTCATGATTACTGTATAGGGGCATCCTCATGATTACTGTAGAGGGGCGTCCTCATGATTACTGTATAGGGGCGTCCTCATGATTACTGTAGAGGGGTGTCCTCATGATTACTGTAGAGGGGCATCCTCATAATTACTGTATAGGGGCGTCCTCATGATTACTGTATAGGGGCATCCTCATGATTACTGTATAGGGGCGTCCTCATGATTACTGTAGAGGGGCGTCCTCATGATTACTGTATAGGGGCGTCCTCATGATTACTGTAGAGGGGCGTCCTCATGATTACTGTATAGGGGCATCCTCATGATTACTGTAGAGGGGCGTCCTCATGATTACTGTATAGGGGCATCCTCATGATTACTGTAGAGGGGCGTCCTCATGATTACTGTATAGGGGCGTCCTCATGATTACTGTAGAGGGGTGTCCTCATGATTACTGTAGAGGGGCATCCTCATAATTACTGTATAGGGGCGTCCTCATGATTACTGTATAGGGGCATCCTCATGATTACTGTATAGGGGCGTCCTCATGATTACTGTATAGGGGCGTCCTCATGATTACTGTATAGGGGCATCCTCATGATTACTGTAGAGGGGCGTCCTCATGATTACTGTATAGGGGCATCCTCATGATTACTGTAGAGGGGCGTCCTCATGATTACTGTATAGGGGCGTCCTCATGATTACTGTATAGGGGTGTCCTCATGATTACTGTATAGGGGCGTCCTCATGATTACTGTATAGGGGCGTCCTCATGATTACTGTATAGGGGCGTCCTCATGATTACTGTATAGGGGCGTCCTCATGATTACTGTAGAGGGGCGTCCTCATGATTACTGTATAGGGTCGTCCTCATAATTACTGTATAGGGGCGTCCTCATGATTACTGTAGAGGGGCGTCCTCATGATTACTGTATAGGGGCATCCTCATGATTACTGTAGAGGGGCATCCTCATGATTACTGTATAGGGGCGTCCTCATGATTACTGTATAGGGGCGTCCTCATGATTACTGTATAGGGGCGTCCTCATGATTACTGTATAGGGGCGTCCTCATGATTACTGTATAGGGGCGTCCTCATGATTACTGTATAGGGGCGTCCTCATGATTACTGTATAGGGGCGTCCTCATGATTACTGTATAGGGGCGTCCTCATGATTACTGTATAGGGGCGTCCTCATGATTACTGTAGAGGGGCGTCCTCATGATTACTGTAGAGGGGCGTCCTCATGATTACTGTATAGGGGCGTCCTCATGATTACTGTATAGGGGCGTCCTCATGATTACTGTATAGGGGCGTCCTCATGATTACTGTATAGGGGCGTCCTCATGATTACTGTATAGGGGCGTCCTCATGATTACTGTATAGGGGCGTCCTCATAATTACTGTAGAGGGGCGTCCTCATAATTACTGTAGAGGGGCGTCCTCATAATTACTGTAGAGGGGCGTCGTCATAATTACTGTATAGGGGCGTCCTCATGATTACTGTATAGGGGTGTCCTCATGATTACTGTATAGGGGCGTCCTCATGATTACTGTATAGGGGCGTCCTCATGATTACTGTATAGGGGCGTCCTCATAATTACTGTAGAGGGGCGTCCTCATAATTACTGTAGAGGGGCGTCCTCATAATTACTGTATAGGGGCGTCCTCATGATTACTGTAGAGGGGCGTCCTCATGATTACTGTAGAGGGGCGTCCTCATGATTACTGTAGAGGGGCGTCCTCAGAATACAGAATGTCCATGTCTATAATAGACCATATCCTGCGATTTCACGATGAGTTAAATTACAGAGGAGCACATTTCATTTCCCACCTCTACCTTTTCATTTTAATCCTGTCCGAGTGGGGCTTCATTCACACACGTGTCCTCTTAGCTGGCATGCTAACGGTGTAGCGAACAGTAATCCTGCTGCTGGTTTCGGAGGGCCGTGCAGCTTCACTGTGAAGGTCTTGCGCCCGATATACGTGCATGAAGGTGCGTTTCATTAGAAGTGAACAGAAACAGAGGTATGTGTGAGTGAGTGCTATATTGAGAATAATGTTCCTTCTACAGGATAAGGATCCTGCTCCTAAACCACTGGGGCTCATTAACTCCCTCATGGTGATGATGATGAATGTTGGTCTATATAACACACGAAAAAAATGCAGCAGCATAACACTAAACTATATTCAACTCTCCTTTTTTTCAGGCTTCTATTTGTTTATATATATCGGTTAGATTTCTCTGTTTTCCGGCCCTCTTTCACTGTTCCTCGCTTTTGTTCCTTATGTCACTAACCCTCCCTCCCAATAGCAAATGCATTTTTCTGCGCATTCTGAAGTATCGCATGACAAAAGCTGTATGGAAACAGCAAAGTGCGATGACACTTCCTCAATTGCACAAAAAAACCTTTTTGTGCTCGCTTGAGGTGTTTTTTTTTTCTTTAGTCAAAAAGAGTTGATGTGCTTAATGGGATATGGAAACGCCTTTGCCAACTATGTTCTGACGCAGCAAACATGTACCTTGCATGACTGATTAGCTCTTAGTTCCTCGCTCTATTTTTCTCATGTAGATGGGATAGATGTCCAACTTATTTGGTTTCCGGCTCACCACCTCTGCTTCGTTAACTGAAGCGTAGCCTATACCGCTAACTTCTGACAAAACTACATAACTACGTAACCTAGTTTATTTGTACCAGACAAGGTGATCTAAACACACCTAATTAATTTTTCTTTTTAGCAACATTTCAAAAATTACGCTTGACAATTGAAGGGAAACTACTGCCTCTCTTAGTCGCTATATCACTTGACCTTTCACCGTACTGCACATTATCCATCTCTTATTGTCTTATTGTCTCTTTTAAATGTGTTCTCTTATGTCACCGTCTTCGTCAAGGTTTCTCTCAGAATGCTCTTTTTGTCTTTCTGACTGTTGCTCTCACTTTCTGTCTTTGTCCTCACACGCACCCACACACACACACACACCTGCTAGTCCTGCCTCTTAATATATGTGTGTATGGGACCGCCGATGAGGTGATTAATGGCTTGTTTGTTTGACTGTGTGACTAAACCCATGGCCCTCATCCTAATTAAAGATATTTCTGCTGATTTGGCTGGGCCCCACCTGTGTAGTGCAGTTTATACAGCTGATTCTTACAATACAGTTCTTGCCGATGCTGTACAGTAGTTTGATGAATGTTTCTAAACGTACTTTTTGATGGGGATGGGATGATTATTTTTTTGTGAAGTGTCGACATGCCCAGAGTATTAACGAAGCTCCCCGCGAATGTGTCTGTGTGTGAGAAAATGCAAGCGTTTGTATATAAATTCAGTTTGTTGTCCTAATTATCTTTCCCAGAAATGCTTGCAGATTTATTTATTGATTCAGTTTTCAATAGTTGGACAACCAATCTTTCTTTTCTACTTTACCTAGCCCGGGGGAGCTTTCCGGAAACTCAACATAAATTGTGACAGTTGACCAATGTGCCACGCACGCACCAGAAAAAATGATTAACTCATTCATGTGTGGACACTGGAAGATCCAAGATATCCAGGATATGATGGAGATATATTTTGTTGTTGCACTATATTTGCCTCATTCCCAAGGCTTTTTAGAAACACTGCACATTATTGTTTGCGGTGCAGCATTATACAACGCTTTGAAAGCTTCTCTCTTCCTATCAAATCCACAGCGAGCTGCCTGACATGTTTTTAACCTTTTTAAACCACTTGTCCTGTGCTTTGGGCCTATCCCAGTATGTATGTAGTGTTTGTCGTAGTCTGATATGCTCCCGCTTACTGTGTACATTTGTTTGTGCTGCTGTTTGCTGTTAATGCAAATGTGACACTACATTCGTGTAAAATATTCATCTTGTTGTTGGGCAATAGAGTTGTAAGGCTGGGCCTTCTGATAGAGCTAACATACAAACACACACACAAAAGCTTCACATCTCAGGGTAATTTATATTTTCCAATTTACTTCACCTCCATTGTTTTTTCTTGCCCGTGGAAAGAAATCCACAAAAACAAATGTATAACATGCAAAGTACACACAGAAACCCCCCCCCCCACACCCCCAGCCAACCGATTTGCTGGTAGGCAACCATGCTACACTGATCCACCATACCAACAGCTTCAAAACACAACAGTGAGAGTGCACCTGAAGGCAGCAATGTAGCTGCATGTTAAACAGAGCACTGTGCGCCTCGCTGACTGAACTCTACTTAAACATAAACAGACTTTTTCGTGTTTCACCCTGTGTGTGTGTGTGTGTGTGTGTGTGAAAAGCGTGTATACAAGCCGCCCTGTGCCTCTGTGGGACCACCCTGTGGAATACAGTGTGTGTGTGTGTGTCTGCGAGAGCGCGTGTACAGTTATGTTTGGTGCAGCGCTAAGGCTAAACACACTTAAGGCTAAGCAATCAGCGAGTAAAGTTTCCTCGCCGCTGTCATTAAAGCTCCACATAAAAGCTTAAGCTGCTTTTATCCTTCGAAGGAAGAAAGGGAGAGCACATAATTAAATTAGATGAAAGGAGGGGAATTAGAGGCTTCCTCCTCTTTAAACACAAATGACTTAATCAGAACCTTGGGCTAAATGAGAGACAGACGGCTACATGATCATGGGGAGGATAAACATCCCCCTCCTTGCCTCCATTCTTTTTGCTGTCTCACTTCTCTTCATGACTTTATTATCTCCCTAAACTGCTGCATACTGTATCTCTTACCGTCTGTCTGTCTGTCCGGCCTCTCTGGATCTTGCTTTCTCTTATACGCCTTTGTCTACCCCCACATGTTTGTACACCCTGTGAACATCATTTCCTGTTCACTCAAAATGATGCACAGGCATCCTGTTTTCCAATTTCTTGTTTCTGTTTCCCAATTTTCACTCCTATTCGTATGTCTTTAACTGCATTTTACATTTCACCTCTCAATCGCACCATTTGCCACCTCCGACTAAGGAAGGGTATCTTTAGGATTTTATCGATACTAGTGCTCTCATCGATTCTGCTTCTCTGTTCCGTCTCCTATCGATACTCTTTATCGGTTCTTTTTGATTATATTGTGAGAAAAAAAGACGAAGGAAGAAGTTCCAAAATCTTAAATATACATTCGCAGCTAAACAATTAGCGAAATGGTTAGCTTTCATTTATTAGCCTATTCTTTTAAGTAACCTCTGTATGGCATCGCTAGTGTTACCTACAATGGACGAGGATGAATGGCTGCTCGCCAAACGGCTGAAAACATTTCTGCAGCTTCATGTTATGCCTGTTTTGCCATGCTATGTTGTGATAAATTGCTGGTATTACCTCCCTTACTTGTGAGGGTTGCATTTGTGACAATGAGAGTTCTCAGCATCTACTCGATGTGTGTCTCACATTGTACTGAACCGGAGTCTGTGTGTGTGTGTGTGTCAGAGTAAAGCACGACTCCACCTTTGTGCAAAGACGGGCACAGAGACGGAGAGAGGAGGTTTGCGACGCTGCTATTTTCCCCCGTGATCCCACTCCGTAACTTCTAAAGTACCGATAGCAGAACCGTTAACTCCGGACCTTATCAATACTCTGGATTTTTACTCATTTGGAACCGATTCCCGTTTAGAACAGAGTTTCGAGGGGCATCCCTACCTCCAACACTTGACTTCCATGCCACAATTCAATCACCTAGGGTGAAAACTGTGGCCACCAAAGATTTCTGTGGAGCGGTCGCAGCTACAAAAGTCAGGAGCTTGAATGCACCACAATTGAGCAAATAGAGTTTTAAGTGTTAGAAGCTGTTGTGCCTTGATTCATAAGCCCTTATTGATTCAGAATATAAATCCTATCGTACCTGTGACAATGATCTGTTTCAACATGAGCGCCCTCAGAGAATGGAAGTTTATTTTTTATACGATCTTCATAAATGATGCAAGGGATCGCATCAAAGGAGGAAAAAAAATCCTTCTGAGATGTTGTTTGTTAGATTGAGCTCTGCCTTTAATGTCGGGTAAGGGTTTGTTCTGAAACGAGATCCAGCACTGCATCAAACTGACACTAATAGATGGTAATGAGGTTATTAGTTATCAGAAGAAGGTCATACATATTTTAGGATGTGACGGGCTGTAAATACGGAGCTTTTAATAGACTAATAGACAGTTGAATAAGGTGTTTAATTAGTTCAAAGGTTTTTTTTTTATTTAATTTGATGTATTTTATAATTTGATGTTTTGGAAACATGCTTATTTGCTGTAATACTAAGATTTAGATGAGGACTTTAATACCCCTCTCATGTCTTTAAATTAAGTACTTTTTTCTTTTTTTCCCCTACATATTTCTTCCCTTGTTCCCAAGTATTCAAGCACGCGTGTATATTGATTATAAAACTTTGCCTCAGTTTCACATTCGCACAAAGCTGAATCATGAATAATGAATCATTCCCCAATGCGTATTACTGTTACCAGAGTGCTGTAAATATGTCTCTGGAAAAATTTGCCGTGTTTTTAATTTAGCCCACAGTAGCAAAAAAAACTACTCAATGCTGTTACAAGAGCAGGAGAGAAGAGGAGGAGGAGGAGGAGGGTGATGGAAAGAGGAGAGTGAACCGGGAGTTGGAGCGAAAGTGTGTTTGAGGGGAAAGACGGGCAGATGAAGGGAAGCAGCTGCATCATAGAGTGAAACAAGAGGGCAACGCTGTAAGACAGTGTCTTTTTTTTCTTTCTTTTTTTGGGGGACGTACAGTTTCCATACATTTGCAATTGGAGTTGACTGTCTTCCAGCTTTTTACCCTTTCAGACTAGAAGAAGAAGACATTTGTGTTGAAGTTGATCTCGCGTGCTACTCGCATGATGGGGAAGTTGTCCTGCTACACCACACACACCCGCACCATACTTGAGAAGAATGTGTGTGTCTGTGTGAGAACATATTTGTGTGTATGTGTTTGTGCTTTTTTCCACGTGGGTGTGTATGTGTGTGTGTGTATTTCAGTATGAAAGCCTGTTGTCCCACTAACACCACTAGAGACCTGAGGGAAGCCATGAGACTTCTAATTAGCAGCACAGAGGGAAGCAGCCCGAGCAACCAATCATATCTGCTTTAGAAATCGGTTCCCCGTGAGACACCATGGAAACGGGGCGACTGAGTAACCAAGGCAATGAGATATGATGTCATCTATTTAGTGGGCCGGCATTACTGTAATTTTATATGTAAAATGAGATGAAAGTCTGTGAACATGTTCCACTCACTTTTCTTTCGACGGCTCTCGGCTGTTCTCGTCCCCGCAGTCGTCTCATTTGCCCACCGAGTGTTTTTCAAAGGGGAAATGTTGAGGAAGGAGCTCTGAGAGAGAGAGACGGGGTTCACGCAGAGTGCGTGTTGTAGATGAATTGTTTGTCTCCACAGACATGTTTTCATTCACGCAGCATAGATGGCAGCAGACAAATCCATGTGACGCTCTGTACATTTGAAGTACACTTAAAGCACTTTACTGTGAGTGCCGACACTACCTACCTTGCTTGTGGACGACAGTAAATGAAAGAGAGAGTGTTGCAGGTAACAGACATAGTGGTCCTGTGAGTTTGTAGTCACACACACACACACCTGTTTGTGCATGTATGTGCTTGAGTTTGTGTCAGAATTTCCATTAACGTGAGGAGTCAGGGAATACATCATTTCCGAACACAGGATTGAAAGCACATCGTGGATTTGCTCTCTTATCTATTAATGATCCACTCGTACATCTATCTTACAAAGGTCAAGCTGTCCTCATATGTACTGTACGTACACACACACACACACACACACACAGAAACTCATTTATAAGGATTAATGCATTGCTGAATACTGTGTGTGCTCTACGGGCTTCAGTCACCGGAAAAAAGTGGCAAGGTCAAATTAACTTGCATGCTGTCGCCAAAAACAGACTGCAGGAAATAATTTTGGCAGGGTTGTTAGCATAAGCTGCAGAAGCTATAGGCATGGCTGTCAGACTAATTTGAATTATATACCATTTTAACGATCTATTGTCAGTACCCTCATTGTCCTGAAAGATCACAGCCAGCCATGCAGCACCCCTTCTATCACACAGCTTATTACAATATTTAACCATACAGTTATAGACAGCTTTTGAATGACGGCAAGAACCATAGTCTCAAATTTAGCTTGACTCTTATCAAGGACAACAAAGGGAGATGAGCCCTTTTTTTCACATCAGATGACTCCGTGAGAAACAGGAATGTCATGTGATTAGCTACCACGTCACAGGTCATCTTTGAGAAATATGCTTCACTGTGTTGCCAAGAGTTAGATTGGTAGCACTCTCATGACTCTAAACGGTAACAGCAACTGACTCCAACTTTGTACGGTCCGTTTGTGTATCTGAAGATTAAACAAACAAGAAAAAAAACGTGTTAAACAGGCAAGAGACAAGTTAATTGCTTTGACTTATTATGAATTAAACTTTGATTGCACGATGTAATGGCTATAGAATAATGACACCATCGGCCTTTAGATTAGTTCCCTATAAACCTTGATTATCACTCTGCAGTATTGGCTGACAGCAGGTACGATCTGCCAAGAGAATAAAGACTTGATTTACGGCGCAAAGCCGCGGAAAACTAAATGCACCGTGTCTTGTGCAGTGTTGACAAGTCGTTGGAATTCGCTAGCACCAGTTCCACAAGTTGCCATCATCACTGGCTCATTTGCATATTGGCAACGATGTCACGATTTCATTCGCGTTAGGATTTGTGGTTGTGTTGGTTGCAGCGAGGGAGAGACTGGCTGTGCACGGTGCAGGAGGAGAGGGAGGGACCCTGTGCTGTAAGGCAGATGAGCCGTGGACTGCGACTACTCCAAGCAACATTGGGAATGAATTACAATATGATATATTTGATTGAATATATTTCTTGCTTTTTTTCCCCCCGATGGTCTGAATAAGTTGCTGAAAACTTGAAAAGTTCTCTATTGCGTCTTTAATTTGTGAGCTTTAGAAGCGCTGAACAGAGCCAGACTAGCTGTCTCTCCCCCTGCTCCCAGTCATTATGGTAAACTAGTCCGCTCCCAGCTCGAGAGGGAGAGCAAATAAGTGTGTCCATTCATGTCCATGCAAATCGGTCACATTTGTGACCTGTGAAATGCAAATTTGGAGGTATTCCAACACAAATGACCCATTTCACCATCAGCATTTGTCCCTGGGGTGACTATATCCTTTTCTCTTCCTCGTCTGGTTGAGAATTATGGAGGCTGCGGTGGAAATAATTAAGGAGAGCTCTGATGGTATTAAAAAAGCAAATTCACGAGGCTCATCCACCCACTCAGCATTTGGAGAAAGAGCAAACTCAAATCCCGGGAAAATGCAAACGATAATGAGATGGACGACATGCATGGCAGCATGCGATAAGGAACATTAAACGGGCGTAAACCAGATTTCTTGGGGTTACTAATTTATTACACTACATTTAAATCACATATGAAGAAACACTGACTTCTGTTATCTGGTGTGAATTCACTGCATGGATCTAATGACAAGGAGGGTACATCTCTACATCATAAAAGTCACTAGGTGATACAAGTCAAGTGCGAGTTGAGCTTACAATTTTTTTTTTTGCACCAGCCCTCATTGCGGTAGAGCTGCATTGAACAATACAGTAGTCTAGGTCATCACAAACACATTTGTGTAACTTTGTAATGTAATGAAATGTAATGAAGAAAACAAAAAAAGTGACGGCGAATTGAGTACTCTGACTGATTCAATAAATGCTGATGTCACAACATCAACAGTTTGATTCATACAAATAGAAATTGTGTTGTTAATTTAAAAATCCAAAGGGGCATAGTTATACATATATGGCGTGTCTTCTCTATATCGCCTGACATCGTAGGCTGGTTCTGTTTTTCATCATGGCGACACATCACCTGCGGACTTAAAATGACGTTAGATTCAGACGGATACGTTGGTCTTTAGTGATTGGCTAACTATGCCCACCAGCTTTGTGTGTGTGTGTGTGTGTGCTGCTTGATGATGATCAGTATGCGTAGTGTACGCTATCGCAAGGTAGATAGATGTTTACATCTTTTTTTGTTAAGAGGCCACAACAATGGCTAACTTGCTTTCTTCGACACACGTTGCTCTCAAGCCTGACCACTTATAGAGTGAAGCGATTGCTGCCGGTGGAGTGCTGGCTAAATGCCCCAATGGGGAGACTTAATCTTGATGTGCGGAATTGCCAGAAGGCTTTCCCTATTACTGACTTGTGCACAATCCATGTCTTTGTAGCCTTAAACCTTATTCATCCCGTCTCTTCTACTTTACCCACATCTCCCTTTGATTATCAAAGTGGGTTTAAACTTAAAGCAAAAAAGAGATCCACCTGGATTCACCTGGTCACCCTTTTATATACTAAGAACTCTTGCTGTTTGTGGTTGGCACTGTCGATTGTATGAGGTCACGATCAGCTGTGGACAACTGCTCTGTTCAAAGGTTGCTGTCCAAAGAGAGAGCCTCTTTCATTTATTAGAGTTGTGTTCTGCTTTTGTGACCCGCGTTTTGTTTTGCGGTCGGAAGTTCAAGGAGTTACCACTTTTCAGAAACTTCCAAGGTTTGTTAAGTTGTATTCTATCCCCCTCTGCTCGTGAACCGTGAAGTGGTGGCCGTCTGCATTTCTAATGTTTTTGTTTGTGTCAACATACAGGCATGTGCGTAATTACTGTCTGTTTGCGTTTCATTACATTTTGTGTGTGTCAAACTGCTGTGTTAATTAACTCCAAACTAATTTTGCAGTATGTTCAGGACAAGTACACACTGAGGACTTGACTGCATCTTGTTATGTGTTGTGTTATATGGTTGTAAATCTTTAATTGGGGAATTTACACATTTCTTTTAAATCACTGCGGGAAAAACATGAAAGTCCCGATATTATTGCCTAGATCTGTGAATGTCACAAAGCTCGTATCTCAATCATTCTTTACCGTTTGCTGCGTTAATAATTGCCTTCTAATTATGAACTACATGAACAAAATCCACCTCTTCTGACAGCATAGCAGTCCATGTAGTTGATTTCAATATGCCATCAGGATAGAGGAGGCTACCAGAGAGAACCTCTCATTTAATGCTGATGTCGTGTCACAACGGTGTCAAATCAGTGAAAGTATGTTGACACGAGAGCACATCTTGACTCGCATCAACTCAAGTGAAGCATAAACACTGCACAGGTGTCTGTGTAACAGCATGACCATCACTGTACTCATCCGTCATATTTAATGTAACCTGATCATCATCCACATCGATGGCACATGCTGCCGCCGAACGACTCGCACTGTAACATCTGCCGCTGCCACGACCCACTTATTATAACAGCCATGATTCAGGGAGTCTGAACAAGTCACCCTGGCGCATTGAAATGATTGTCCTCTTGACTAATCCCGAGCTTCAGTACCATTATATTGAGCTTGGTTTTGATGAGGGGAGACATTGCCCTAACAATGGAGGTTATAATCTTTACGCACTAGTGGTGGTTCGTAATGCTTCTCTTTATCTATTCCTCTCCCTCTGGCATCTCTTTCTCTTTAACACTGTTTGAATATGCAGCTGTTAAATTTTTGCTAAGGCCATGTCCACACTTTTGGGGATTTTCAAATCGAATGCAACACCGTTTACATTCTACAAGGTTACATGCAGGTGAGAAGTAAAAATAAAAAGCATAGCGTAATTCTGCATAATACTGCATTCATGTGATATGGGATGGATGGCAGAGATAGGAAAGACTCCCACTCCAATTTGATCCGATATTTTGCTAATGACGTGTTGAACGACCATTACCTAATACATTTGCCAAAAGGTAGCAATGCCAGGGTGTTAATCCTCTCTCGTCCCCGACTCTGGCTGCTTCAACTCCAACACGTATTGCATTTGGGGAGATTTTCACACAGCAGCGGCGCTCATCATTTAACATAAACTTATAGGGTAAAGACAGTTTTATCTTGGAAAGCAGGTGAGACTTATCTAAATATATTACAGCTACTACAAGGCAATACATATATAAATGATGACTGATGACCACGGTTCTCAGTCAGAGAGCGGAAACCGGGGAGAGAGAGAATCACTCTCGACACTGAAGCTTACTTACCATTATATTATTTCCAAGCCACTGAACATGATTTCGGTCATCATTTGTCCTTCCTGTTGTAAAATAGTCTAGCCTGGAAAATGCCTAAGCTTTCAGCCTGATTTCATTTCCGATCCTGTTTGTTCCTGACCGGAGCTGATTGTCCCTCACTAACGCTCTGTTCTGGAATGCTCTTTAATGTTCCGCTTGCATTCTTCCAATCTGTTCATCTGAATCTGTTCCAATATGTTTTTATTTTCTACATTCAGCCACAGCAATGAACGCTCCACTGAGTTTCCAAGTGCTGGGGGATGGCACCCCTCCTGCTAATGAATACGCCTTCATGGGTGCGTGTTGTGCTGGAGACCGGTTGAATGGTTAGATGCATATGTCTCAGACAACAACCCTCTGATAGACGCACACACACACACACACACACACACACATGCACGGTTGGTATCCTTTGCGGGGGGACATCCAAACTAATGAAGGGTCTATCTTTTAATGGCAAGTCAATGAGCCATCCGAGCTTAAGTCTGAGAGATTCATGAGTGTGAGTGTGAGTGTGAGTGTGTGTGTGTGTGTGTGTAAGTGTGTTTGCTGGCAATGAAAGTTATGGTAACAGACAGTTGCCCAACGCTGACTGTTAGTGCTATGAATGACATGTTTATGCTGATTAACATACATTACAGTAGCATAAGGTCACAGTCCATCTATCCACAAACCAAGCATCATCTGTCTATATTACATTCAAACATTGACAGCCTATCACACGCCTTATCGGGCTGTGTATTGGCAGGGACCTCACAATACATAAATACGATATGATAGGATAAATGCATTTGCTACAAATTAATTTGAAATTAAATTACATACTGTATTCTTTTCGTAATGTGTCACTGACCACTCTTAACTTACACGTACTGTAGATGCCATAAACATATGAAATAAAGTGTATTAATTACTATGGCTAGGTCCTTCCCATTTATGTCCCATACCTCCAGGTTCAGTTTCAGTACCTCTGCAACAATGTTACAGGAGCGGAGGAGGTGGTTGTTTGACACGCAAACAGGAATTTGAGGCAATTTAAAGTACATTGTAATGTACTTAGCTAATGATTACTTTTTGTGAAACTGTCAGACATTAACATATTTGCGTAAATGCAGAAACATAATTTGAAATGCCAGAATCCTGGACAGAGGATATTGTCGGACGGTGGAAGGACCACTTTAAGGAACTCCTGAACCTTACTGACACATCTGCCGTAGAGGAGGCAAAGCTGAAGGGCTCGGGGGACGCCTTGTCCATTTTTCTTGGGAGGTCATTGAGTTGAAAAGATTTGCAGTGGCAAGGCACGTGGGATGGGTGAGATTCACCCCGAGATGGTGAAGGCTCTGGACATGTTTGGGGTTTGTCCTTAATGTTGCATCGAGGTGGATGATTCCAAGTTGCTGGAAAGGAGGCTCAGGCCACTTATCAAACCTTGGATTAAAGAAGGAGCCATTAAAGTTGTGTCATGGAACAGTGGACAGTGTTTGCACTGAGGGTTATGGGAGTCTGCTCATCCAGTCTACATGTGTTATGTGTAGAAGGTTTCTGAACGTGGCCCTTATGGTACCTTGTGGGTGTATATGGGTTACCTTGGCCATTACTACGAGCCATTCCTTGTGTCCCTGCAGTCAGAGCTGTGTCATCATTCCCGGCAGGTCTCAATGGACACTGCCAGGGAAATGCCTTGTCATCTATTCTGTTTGTGCTTTTCACGGACAGAATCTCTAGCCATAGCCAGTGGTGTACAAATTGTCTGGTATATAATATCTGGACAGTACACCCAATTATTTTATGTAACTACGTGATTAAATGGTATCTAGTGACTGGAGTTTGGTGGTTATAGGAACAGTTGGATGTTCAATAGAACATTTATTTAATTTGCTTAAGAAATCTGTTTTAGAGCTACATATTTGGTGCAAAGACACTTTGAGGATGAGGCCAAACAGCTCATAATAATGTATAAGAAACCTCTATGTTGGTGGTTCGGTTGTTTGTGCTATCACCTCACAGCAAGCAGTTTTGAACCGTACTGGGGCCAATTGGGTCCTTTCCCTCAGAGTAATGCTGATTATAATACAAGCTCTACTTCTTTTAAGGTGTGCTCATCAGTTACAAATCTGGATTGTTTTCAACCTTGAAATTCAACCCATTCGTAAAGACACTAAATAAAGCAGAGCTTGTTTTTCACCTCCGTGCCCACCTTCTAAGGCAGCTGCAGGGTTGGACAAACGTGCAATGATTCAAATATATACCCATTTCTCAACTAGTCTTTATTCTACAGCGTAGGACAATATGTGAAGATGTGAATGCAGCGGGATGGACTGCTGCACAACAAACAGCAGCTAGGTCAAAAAAAAAGATTGCATCCCCGTAGTCTCTGATCCAGTCTCTGCTGCTGCAACAACAGCAGCCATCCCCTCGTACCCCCTCTCCAATTGAGTACCGCCTGTCACCCTTAATGTGGGCTATAACCCACTGTGCCATGATCAGTCTGGATCACAGCTTACAACCTCGTCGAGTGCCATGACACACAATTACAACCCATTCAATTTAGCCTGCAACTATGGAAAAGACTGAGCGAGCACTAATGATATCCCTGGACACTCTAATTGACACTTTCAACTTTAACGCAGAAATTAAAACCACTGAATTGGCAAACTGGAAAAGAGACACCGTAGCCGTGAGTACTGTATGGATTTTTTTTTTTTTCCCCTCCTCCAAAAACCCTTTAGATAGCTCAGCTTCCCTGTCAGCTCAAATAAACAAGATCCACATTTCTATGTTCACTGAGTTGGCAGACAGGTTGCACTCTTGGATGAAGTAAGCTGGGTGGACTGCGATAGCAGTCTGACTTATTAAAAAATGAAGCCTGGGACTGCATGCTTCATCCATCATGAAATAGCCACAAGTTAGATTGTAAAAAAAAAAAAAAACTAAAGTTGACCTGTCTTCTACTGGATGTTTTCAAAGAGAAATTTAAATTAAACTGTTGGCAGACCTGTAGCTAAACTACCTTTTTATATAAAGGGTTAGGACACTTGAGAGAAGGTCATGGTAACTTATTTATAGGAGAAACAACTACGGTGTACTATTTCAACCCTGGTTACAGTGTTCTTAAGGCAGCTGTATGTGTGAGACAATAAGAACGAGATGTGGAAGCTCTTTCAGAAGGTACTCAAACCCTTCAATAGTTCAGTTTTTTTACCAAACTCGACTTTTGAAATTACGTTGTGTGTTATTTGCGACATGTTTTTTTTATACATTTGGCGACAGGGTTTGTCCTAAAAAAGGTATCCCTGCAAAAGGCACAATAATGTAACTGTTTAAGAGTTAAGGCCAAACCAAACTTAATTTCTAAACAGTTTGTAGCTACAGAGGAACATCCTGGCCATCACCTTGCAGAAAATTAGCTATACAACAAACAGAAAAACTCGGTCACTGTAAACTGTAAAGAAACTTTAAAATTGCAGAACAAATAGCTGCCGTATGGTCAACCTTCTCCCAAATTATATTGTTAGTTGTGTATTGAATGTAGCAATATCTTCAACTCAAGACTACTGCAATTAAAACAGCCAATTAACATGCTGTAAGATGGTTTGTGGGTATATGTGTGTGCGTGATGAATATTTGATGTCTAGAGTCTCACTACATGCTTCTCTCTCCGATCATGACATCATGTTGGGACCACAGATAATTGCATAATAAATGAGGTCACTCGCTCGTATCAAACTACCACTGATTCAAACCCTTGTCCTCACTACTTTTTCCATCTGCCTCTAGCTTCCAATCCCTTCTCTCTTTTTCTGTATTCTGATGTGTTCACTGTGCCATACACCTGGGGCATTGTATCAAATATTAAGTGGTTTAGATGAGTTGGTGACTTCTAGGGAGTGTAGGGGAATCAGTAGGCCCCTCTGTTTTGTTGAACAGTTGTAATGCATGTTGGATAAAGGATAGGTAGTATAGGTGTGTATTTATTTAGATTCCCTCCTACTGAAAGTCTTGTGGAAGGACGGAGGATTTTCAGCATATTAAATATGTTGATAGCAGTATAACCTTCAAAAAGCAAATTACAAAAAACTGAAAAACAACAAACTCTCTCTCATTTTAGATTTACAGAAAATCAAATGACTACAGATGTAGCAAGACTGTACATGCACACAATATTTTGTTATTGACACATTTGTCATACTATATAACAACCTGGCCTCCGATAAATAGTACATCTATACAAATACTTCATAGTCTGTGTAAGCCTGTTTCTCATCATTATGGCAATATAGTTAAAAAGTATAATCTTTTTAAAATGTTGTGTCAATGGCCAATGTTGGTTATAGATGTAAGATAATTCACCATCTAGCAACACAACCTCTTAAACAGTCTGTAACACAATGTCTAGAGCTGGGTACAGGTTAACAAGAGCTTTTACTAGAGGGGACAGTTATGTTAAATGTTGGTCTACAACATTTGGGCGAGGGATACACCGCTATCAATACCAGTATTGGTACTATCCTCATGTACTCGTTCTTGTAAATCTACTGCGATACAACCACACCAGATACCACTAAGGCTACGAGACGTTAACCCCGTCAGTTCAGCCTCATATACCACCCAGCTGCAACGATAACCCGATGCACAAACAAATGTCTTGCTTGTAAACCAGCTTATAACGTGAAGGAGGTTAGACCCGCAATTGTCCAGAACTCCAGCGAACTTACGGTGGGGTGACCTTTAAGGTGGACCAGCTCTTCTCCTATATGTGACAAGCCGCTCATCTGACTTTTGCTCAGTTTTTATTTTATTTTCGATATTTCGATATATCCGGGTGGATATTTTTTGTCTTGTTTCTCAGTCTTTCGTATTATGTTTTATTGTGTCTGTTACATTGTAAAGTGTAAAGGTATGATTTACTACAACTTGTCTTTTATCTCTGTAACCTGCACACTACCAGTGACCTCAGCCCAGGGACTACAGATGATGATTAGCTGTTAGCTATATCAGGTACAATACATGTATTGTCCCTGCTAAATAAACAATAAAGAATTAGAAGTACAAACTAAGTATAAATGCCACCTCCACCAGCTTGACTGCAGCTAATTAGGATGAGCCATGTGCCACCACATCTGTGAAAATGTCTTCATACTTAACTTCAGCCATTTTAATTATCTTTTATTAAAGTTAATGCCATCCTTTGTGTTTTTAAACAAGTTTTATGACCCTAGGAAAATGAAACACTTTGAAAATGGACAGTATCATTTGAGAACATTTATGAATGTCATTGAGAAACGCACCTTTTTCCCTTAAAAACTTGAGTTTTTGAAGATGAAAGAAGCACTCTTGACATCAGGCATGTTGTGGGTTCATGTCCAGTTCATGCTCGCTTATACCCTCGATCTATACCATTCTCAACTTTGAACTGCAAAAAAAAGCAACAAATTGCAGGGAGCCAAGTTGAGCCAACAGACCTAAATGCAAAATGGAAAGAAGCAGGGAATAGTAATCATGCGTGTGTTTGTATGCGTATATGTGTGTGGGATGCTGACTTGTTGTACGGACCCCCAACAGTGAGACGGAGAGGAATTCGCGAAGTCGTCCTCCCTCCCTTCTCTCCACATTTCACTCTCAACAACACGCCGGTATCAAGCTGTGCAACGGTGTGAGAGGGAGCGAGAGAGAGACAATGAGCGAGAGCAAAAGAGACCATCAAACACTCTGTAATAACTGGTCCTAATTAAGACCAGGGGGAATAGGGGAGTTATTAGCTGTCATAAGCAAGTTCATCAGACCTAGAGAGAGCAGTTACGAGTGTGTATGTGTGTGTGTGTGTGAGAGGGAAAGTGATTATTGTCTATGCATCCTTATGTGCGAGAGAGAGAGACATAGAGATAGAAAAGAAAGAAATGCTCACGACTGTAGTTAGCTGTGCGTGTGTGTGCGTGTGCGTTTGCGTGTGTTCATGCATGCGAGCTGTCATAGTCGAGCAGAAGTATTCCCTCCAAACACCCCAACTGTTATTAATATGTATGCAGCTGAGAGCGATACCCTCTCATCTCCCAGCTCATCAAAAACACACACAAAAACGCATTATTATTAATCCCCATTAAACCCTCCACTCCATATACACACACACACACACACACCTACACACACTCGACACACACGTACACGCACACAGTCTGAGTCATTTAAGTCATTTCCATGGAGGCAAAGCTTTTGAACTTTGGTGACTCATCCCTGCGTTGTTTTATTCCTGAAGGTTTGTCTTCTACCAGTTGTCAGGGCTTTACGTGGATGAGGGCACATACACACAGACACACGATGGTACTTGTACAGTAGTTGACTTACAAGGTTATTTTATAGTCATTGTACAACAGGGTTGCACAAACGCAGATTGTAGTCCCATTTTGCTACACAAGAATATGGAGTGGTGGAGGATGGGTTAAGGAGTCTCACAGCCAGAGTAAGGACGTTGTTATGAAGTCTGGTGCTATCTGGTCTGTCACTATTGTACCTCTTTCCAGATGGCAGCAGTGTGAACATGTGGTGGGTATTGTCTTTTAATATCCTTTTAGCTCTTCGCAGGCTCCTCTTCTCACCGATATCACTGATGCTCAGTAGACGGGTACCAATGATGTTCTGGGCGGTTTAATCACCCGCTGTAGAGCCCTCCTGTCCTGGGCCGTGCACATCCCATGCCAGTTTGTAATGTTTACAAGAACTTATTAATTATGCCTGCTTAAGTTTCCTTAAAAAAATACATCCGTTTATTATTGTTGTAAAGCCACGTTTTAAAGAAGTCTTCAATGTACTCACAATCCATTCATATGTCATAGCTGCTTCTATGACTGTTCTGTTAAAGTATCTCATAATTTCGACTTTCTATAGCAACTGGAAAAATCTGGTCAGTGTTATGGTTACAGATGGATGCACCAAAAGTTTTTTGTTTTTTTTTTGCTGGTGGAAAAAAAGTAAAATAAAAAAAATATATATATTAGAATTATTATTATTTATTTTGTGGGTAGATTTTCTTTTCTTTTTTCTTTTGTGAATTACGCGTGGAATCCGTTACGCGTGGATTCCGTTACGCGTGGATTCCGTTACGCGTGGAACCTGTTAAGCGTGGATTCCGTTATGCGTGGATTCCGTTACGCGTGGATTCCGTTACGCGTGGATTCCGTTACTCGCGGAACCCGTTACCCGCGGAATCCGTTATGCGCGGAATCCGTTACACGCGGATTCCGTTACGCGTGGAACCCGTTGCGTGTGGAACCCGTTACGCGTGGAACCCGTTGCGTGTGGAACCCGTTACGCGTGGATTCCGTTACGCGTGGATTCCATTACTCGCGGAACCCGTTACGCGTGGAATCCGTTACGCGTGGATTCCGTTACGCGTGGATTCCGTTACGCGTGGAACCTGTTACGCGTGGAACCTGTTACGCGTGGATTCCGTTACGCGTGGATTCCGTTACGCGTGGATTCCGTTACGCGTGGATTCCGTTACGCGTGGATTCCGTTACGCGCGGATTCCGTTACGCGCGGATTCCGTTACGCGTGGAACCTGTTACGCGTGGATTCCGTTACGCGTGGATTCCGTTACGCGTGGAACCCGTTACGCGTGGATTCCGTTACGCGTGGAATCCGTTACGCGTGGATTCCGTTACGCGTGGATTCCGTTACGCGCGGATTCCGTTACGCGCGGATTCCGTTACGCGCGGATTCCGTTACGCGCGGATTCCGTTACGCGCGGATTCCGTTACGCGCGGATTCCGTTACGCGCGGATTCCGTTACGCGTGGATTCCGTTATATATATATAGGCAAGGCAAGGCAAGGCAAGTTTATTTGTATAGCACATTTCAACGACAAGGTAATTCAAAGTGCTTCACATAAAACCATTAAAAGCATCAAAACATAAGGCATAAGAAAAGGAGATTTAAAAACAATTAAGAACATTCATTGAACATTAAAAACAGTCATTAAAACATTAAAAAGCAGTGTAAGAAATAAAATACAGTAGTAAAATGCAGAAATGCAGCTGATTGATTAATATCCTTGAATCTGGTTCAATTAAAGGCAGCAGCAAACAGAAAAGTCTTCAATCTTGATTTAAAGGTGCTGAGGGTCTCAGCAGACCTGCAGCTTTCTGGGACTTTGTTCCAGATATTTGGGGCAGAAAAACTGAACGCTGCTTCTCCATGTTTAGTTCTGACTCTGGGAACAGAAAGTAGACCAGTCCCAGACGACCTAAGGGGTCGGGATGGTTCATAAGGTAGCAGCAGATCACAGATGTATTTTGGCCCTAAACCATTCAGTGCTTTATAAACCAACAGCAGGATTTTAAAGTCAATTCTTTGTTGGACAGGAAGCCAGTGTAAAGACCTCAGAACTGGAGTGATGTGATCCACTTTCTTTGTCTTAGTGAGGACTCGAGCTGCAGCGTTCTGAATCAGCTGCAGCTTTCTGATTGACTTTTTACAGAGACCTGTAAACACACCGTTACAGTAGTCCAGTCTACTGAAGATAAATGCATGGACAAGTTTTTCCAAATCCTGTTGAGACATAAGTCCTCGAACCCTTGATATATTCTTCAGGTGATAGTAGGCTGATTTTGTAATTGTCTTGATATGGCTGTTCAGGTTGAGGTCTGAATCCATAACTACACCTAGATTTCTGGCTTGGTTTGAGGTTTTTAACGTCAGTGATTGAAGCTGAGCGCTGACTTTCAATCGTTTGTCCTTGGTACCAAAAACAATTACTTCTGTTTTTTCTTTGTTTAATTGAAGAAAGTTCTGGCACATCCAGTTGTTGATTTGTTCAATGCATTTACCCAGCCCTTGTATGGGATTATAGTCCCCTGGTGATATAGTTATGTAGATTTGTGTGTCGTCTGCATAATTATGATAACAGACTTTGTTGTTTTCCATAATCTGAGCTAGTGGAAGCATGTAGATGTTGAACAGAAGAGGGACTAGGGGTGTCACGATACCAAAAATTCAGTAGTCGGTGCCAATACCAGTAAAATAACACAATTCTCGATGCCAATTTTGATACCACGGTAAAAAAAAAGGATTTTCTAAAAACGGACCAAAAACGGAAATACGACCACCCATTTCCGTTTTCCCGTTTTTTGGTTTGAAACGAAAAACGAGAATACCATGGTATTTCCGTATTTTCGTTTTATCGAATGAAACAGATGACTAAAGCGTACACGGACCGCCCAGCACTAATAATAATACGAATGAGTTTGCAAATATATTGTGCAAAATATTTTTTTCTAACAGGCAATTCAAATTAACAAAATATTGGTGGGGACAATTGTGTCTTTCTCAAACTTTGGTCGTGACTAGTCCCTATGGACCCTATGCAAACCTACGCCCTTGTGTTAAGTCATGGACCTCAGTGAGTTGTGGACAGCATGTGGGCACAATCCAAACTATTTATCAAATATACTGTAGGTTCCAAAATCATCTTGCCCCCCCCTCACGGGAGTTCCTCTCCAGAGCAAGGGTCCAAAGAGAGAGGATCTTTTTCAGAAAAGTGTAAAAGAGTGAGTTTGAGTGGCTGAATGATTTTCTGTAACTATATTTAAGTGAGCAAGACTAAGCAATATGACATAATCTACACTTCCTCAACATCAGGGACTTTCATTTTACTTCTGCTCCATTTGTATTGCAAGTAGAGTTCCATGGCCATACCTGTATTTATCGAAAAAGTGCTCTGTAGAGCGTACGCGCTTTGTGACTCCCGGCTCGACTATGGGTTTCTTCACAACTCGTTCCATACAATTAAACTTGAAAACACAAGTTAGCTCTGAGAGCGCTCTTGTGTTTAAGTTCAAATACAGCATGTTGTTCCACTGCTGTTGTACCCGGCAGAGTGCCATTAAGGTCCCAGTGGAAATAAAGACGGTGCCTATTGAAGTTCACCAGCAATCAAATGAACTCCTAATGAACTAATTGAGAGGGCAGGAGTCATATCTGCAGCATATTGTTGTCAGCTAAGTTCACAGGTCAGGTAAGCAAAGGAGAAAGATGAGAACTACCTGAAACTGAGACTGTAGTCACACACAAACACACACACACACGTTTTATTTTAAAGATTTATTTTTGTTGCTTTTTGCTTTTTTGACACTTATAGTGATAGACAGTAACACGCACACACATTTCCACTCTTTTTTTTTCATTCCGTTTTATGATTGTTTTCGCTTCCCATGCAGTTTTTTTTTCTATCTTTTCTCTGCTTGTGTCCCTCTATATCTTTCATATTTCTCTCATTGGAGCCACTTTCCCTGTATTGCTTTTCTTAAGCCTCACAGGGGGTTTAAACAAGCTCACTAAGGCAGCGCAATTATGCAGAAATTTGCCTACACTGATAAATGTCAAATTCCTCTGTTTTCCATTGTGTACTTTCCTGCTAAATACACTTAATGTGTTCTTTATCCTTAAATTCTCCTTTTCACATTTTCCCACCTCTTTCTCGCTTCTCTTGGCCGACATTCACATCTTTTTGTGTTTTTCCGATCTATCGCCACTTCTCTCAGGACCATGCATTACATTACAGCTCAGCCTCCATTGATTTGCTCTCTGGCTGAAGTGCTATTGATTACAAAACATGCTCCAGTGCTACTGAGCTCAGGCACTACTGCTGTGCAAAGATCGTTCATATAAAAACAGGCACATGCGCACACACACACACACACGATCTCTCAAACACCTCTCTCCCTCTTTTCCATCTGCTTTTTTATCTCCATTTCATATCCACTTCAAACATTTGGCAATGCACTAGGTCCCTTCTTTGTCTTCCTCATCTCCATTGACACTGCATCTTGGTATTCATCGGCATATTGATTAGTTCCGCACAACGGAAGACATACAGCATGTCTTCATGTGCAATCCCTCAACCATTGTTTTGGAACTGATTGTTGTGAGCTGAAAGGACTTGACATCGAGAGAAAACAGCAACTCTTGATGAGTTTTTCCCTGGAAGGAAGGCCTCGGAATATACCTTCAAGATGTGTTCGCGATGTGTGATGTGAGTTTGTGTGTCTGTTTAGAAGAGAGGAAGCCTATCATCAGATGGGCCATGAATTTATGTATTTATGCTAACATGCTGAGTGCAAATGCTTTTTAATGAGAGGGAGAGAGAGTGATGGAGAGATTATGGGGCATGGCGAGGAAGGAAATTGCCACAGTCTTGTGCCGCTGAAACTGACGTATTCACATGCTATGAAGCAGGAGAGGGAATCTGCTGATGTGGAAAAGTGCAGACAGGCTCACTGCCACATGGCCAAACCCATACATCTGTGCCTATAAGAGCTTTTCAACAACTTGTGTCTGTCTCAGGCTCACCTTTTTATTAGTTTGAAATGGTTTTCTTCTTGCTAAAATGATAAACCCACATACATCTTTAAGAATCTATCGGCCGACCTCGAGTTAAGATTTTTGTAAACCATATCTTTTTTTCATATAGATGGTCTTTGTCACATTCTAACTAGCTTACTGGCTCCACTTCATAGCTTATTTTCCAGTGGGGCAAAGAGCTCATCCATTATCAATAAGCCAGCCTCCATAATTAGACACTTGGACCCGATCCATCTTTCTGACGATGTCCAGAACCAAGCACTGTTTCTGCATGTCACATGACCAAAACATAAATGTTTACTTTATATGTGTGCACTTGTTTATGTTTTGTTTGAATACATTTAAGCCCAAACTAAAGTATATCAGCATATAGTCAAGTAACCTGTATTAATGCGATTTCGATTGAAAACGTGCACCCATCTCTTTCTCTGTGTTTGCTGGTGTGGACATATGGACTCTACAGGCTCTGCAGGAGCATACAACTGTTTTATGTTCATTCATGTGTTTATTAAGAATGGATTCAGACAGAATCTATATTTGCTATTTAAATTCCTTCGAGAGCTCCTTCAAAGAGCAGAGCACTTCTAACTGTTTAATTTTTTGCTGTAAATGGTCAGCTCCCAATACAACTGGGGAGGCTCGACTGTCTTCACTGGCGTCCATGAATCGAGAAGGACTTCTTACTGGAACTAAAACGCATGGATGTATTGAACAACCGTGAGATTAAACTCTTTATTAACAAAGAAAGGAGGATGGACTTTGTCTTTAAATAGTGAAGAGCAGCTCTGGTAAGTTAAATGCGTTTGTTTTTACATCTGCAGTAGCTTTAATATGCTTGTTTGTATATTATTATTTGTACAACTTTTTGAATTTTGTTTTGTTTAATATGTGGTAGGAACCATTGTTACGTCCTATGTTGCTCTGGGGACATATTTAGCCGGTGCCAGTGTTGCCAACTTGCTCGCTAAATCTGGCGACTTTCCAAACCCTCATGGCGACTTTTTTTTTGTCAAAAGCTACTAGCGACAAATCTAGCGACTTGTTCTGGTGTTATTGGAGACTTTGCTGGTGTTTTGACTCGATGACATTAAAGCACGTACCGTTCTACAGTTACTGCCGTGAACGAGCAGCGGGTGCTGCCGTGAACCCCTCCGCCGCCAAAAAGCACACACAGTACTCTCATAGAAGCCTCGCGCAGCAGTCAGAGCAGAGAGGAGACGCACTCTCGGCGTATTCTCTGCAGTTAGTGTATTAACAAATAATAACCGTAGCTGTGTTTCAGCTGCAGGACAGCAGTGAAGGCCCAGGTATAAACTGCACGGTTTATACCTGTGGTTTGCGAGGTGAGTCAGAAAAAAAAGAGAGAATGTGGCTGCCTTTTTAAGCTTTCCACCAGAGACCCATTGAAATGCTTATTTGCGCTGTAAACTGAATTATATTACACACAAAAGACACATTACAAATACGTCGGATAAAAAACAACAACTTTGAATGAAGTTCGGTAAAAAAGCCATGATATAAAATCAAGATGACATCCGCAGACTCAACTGAATTGGATTACATAAATTAAAAACACAGGCTGGTCTCTCACTACAATGGCTGCCACTGGCCATCTCTCAAATCTAATTGTGTCGTTTAACCGCATTCATTTGTGCCAATTTTGCTTACGTTGAGACTTTTTTCCGTTTTCTTTTGCTTCAGTTTAGGCAGAGAACATTTGTGCTTTTCAAGTTGAATTATGGTGCCAACCAAAGCAGCACAACCCCTCACTGCCTCCAGCAGCATGCACACCCTTTCACACACATGTTTACACCCATATACACACACAACACAGACCTATACACACACACACAAAATACACACTTGCAGGGCAATCAATAGTAGTTGTGATGGATGCCGCATGCTGATGTACCCGCTGCCCTCTGACCTGTAATTGAATGTGCAAGGTTCAGACACTTTATCACGATTGGGCCATTTCCTCCACAGGTCATCGGCTGTTAAATGGTTGATAAGCCTGCGCACGACTGCTGCTCATATGTCTGCTGTCAAAGCAATGGGCTTTGCTGACTGATTTCCACAGAGTGTGTGAGAAAGCAAGAGTTTGTGCAGCAGATTTCAGCGAGGCCAAGTGCCTGAAAGTCTGTGTACGTGTGCATGAGAGAGAGAGCACAAGTGTAGAGAGTCCTTAAATCGATTCCTAATGCCTTTCTGCATTGGCCATTTCTCATCGGTGAAGACTCTGATGGTTCTGGAAACAAACGAGTTGGAATATCGCATCATCGCCACTATCGGCATTCTGCCCGGTCCATGAACCCTTCAATGGCCTCTAAGTTTTAACACCCGACATCATCCTCGGCATTTCACTCTTTGATAAGACGTATGCCCCGTCTGTGTTTTTCCCCTCCGCCAAACCGTTACGGTTGGGTTTGTTTGTGTATTTGTCAGCAGGATTACACAAAAACTACTGCTCGGATTTTCATGAAACTTGGTGGAAGAATGTAGCATGCGCCAAGGAAGTGGCGATTCAATTTTGGAGGGGACTGGCTTTGGCAGCGGTCTACGCTCCCAGAGTTCCCTTCGGGTTTAAAATGATTTTTTTCCGAATGCTATGAAGCAGAGATGATACTATAACATCCTCTGAAAACTTTACTGAAACCTGTACAATACATTTATTTAGTATGGGATACAATTCATGAACGGCAAACACAGCGGAATTTAATTAATTAAAGTCCAATTTCATGTTTACATTCACATTTCCTGCTTTGGTTGAGGAATGCCATTCAGAAAACTCACAAAGCTTTAACAACTTTGGTAATTGCTAATTAGTCACTATAATGGAAGCATTTCAAGTAATCATTTCAAAATCACTCAGCAGGAAGATCAGATAATCCAAACAGTAGGTGCAATGAAAATATTTAAATTGAAAAGGAAATTGAAAACCAAGGGAACAAATTTATGTTCACCAACTGAATTTATCTCACATTTGCATCAGCAGTTGAGTATTGTGCTTGCCATAATAGGAGTCAGCATTATTGTCAGCTTTTTCTCCTGAGACATCCAACATTTATCAGCTCATTGCCACTCTTTCATAGTAATGTGGCGAGATAGTGATGAGGTACATTTATTTTTCTCTGTAATTTGTTGATAATTGTTGTAGGTTGATAATTTTCCTTTGCTATTTGACAAGTATGCAAAACAATGGTGTCTTTGCTATTTTTAATCTCGCTGGCAGCATGTCAGCTGATCAGTCCACCACTCTGGAAATATGTCAACACTCGGACGGATTTCCATGACATTTTGTCAAGACATTCAATGGTTCCAGACAAAGTCTCCTACTTACTTAGGTGTGAGCATTTTAGTATGCTCATGTTAGCATTTAGCACGACGGACAGAGCCACGAGCATGTCTGTAGACTCCTGTCTTGTCCTGTGTACCAAAATATGTCTACTGGCTGTCAACACACTTTTGCTCTGACGGGTCCTTTCAGCGAGTAGTTACCTGTTCTCTTCAGACAATGTTAAAAACAGCTGAACTCAGCTTTAAATCTCCATCTCTTTTAGGTTTGTCTTAATCTGCCAAGAGTGTCATTATCGTTTCTGTAAATCACTCCTGTGGTTTCTGGTCTTTCCTCTCTAGGCCTCTAGTTGATGCAAGTTCTTAAACTGAAATACTATATCAAGAAATAATATTGCCTAATATAAAACTATCAATCAGAGATTCTCATTTATATTTGTAATACAGCAAGCTCCAGAACAAAACGATTTCTAAAAAAATTTGCATTTTAGACCGACTCCCCGATGTATTCCTGTCCCGTTAATCACATCGATTGCCTGTGTTAGCATGTCTGCAAGGCTGACTGGCTTGGTTTTGGGGACAATCTGATTGGTTCCATTGTGCCAGACAAGATAAATTAATCAGAGAAAACGGATGCGACAGTCTACGTTTTAAAGTGTTAGCCTTTACATAACAGATGCTCTAGCTTCTTTTTCAACAATGCTATGTAGAGGAATCGCAGTTGGCATAATGTGACACAAGCACTGTGTTTCTCAAAAGGCGTAGGTAGATTTTTACACCTTTGGACACATCCCAAAAAACTTTTAAGTAAGGTCTCTGATTGGGATTGGAACCGATGTCCTTGGCAACAGAACTTAACTTGAAGGAGATAGTATCCTTGATGCATTATTCTGGAATAACATGAAATATCAGTCAAGCCTGGGCTTCAATGAGACTATGCGTCCTTGGTTTTATATTTCCAGGTGAAACAGCCAATAGCACAGAAGATCATATTAATCATGTCATAGTTTCCCTTTCGTGTGTGTTTGTTTGTGTTTGTGTATGGGTTAGTCTAAATGTTGTTCTGCCCCGGGTAGCGGCCTTCACTACGTTGTGTTATTTCAGGATCCACTCTCTACACACATACACACTCGCAGGATTTAGCAGGACATTTGGAGGAGAGTAAACAGAGAATATTTCATCAGCTGTGTGAGCTGGCAATATTTGGGCCC
Source organism: Leptoclinus maculatus (assembly GCA_032191485.1). Classification (NCBI taxonomy): domain Eukaryota; kingdom Metazoa; phylum Chordata; class Actinopteri; order Perciformes; family Stichaeidae; genus Leptoclinus; species Leptoclinus maculatus. The sequence continues at coordinate 16,420,958 of JAVDOI010000014.1, read as the reverse complement.
GCGGTAACAGCATTACAGTCTATTTGTTTGAGGTTGTGAGTCTGTGTATGTGTGTGTGCGTGTGCGGGCGCGCATCATCACTACAAGAGCCCATGGTGGTGTGGGAGGAAAGCTCACCTGAGTTGGTTTGTTGGAATAATAAGCCTGCATACATCATCTGAGATGCTGAAAAATACACAGTGGGTGCAAGAAAAATAGCCATGTAGGAACATCTGCTGTCCATGTCTATGAACTACTACGGACCACACTTACTAAATCAAAGGAAAAGTGTCAAGTAAATTTTATTTATACAGCGCAATACAACAAATTTGCCTCAAGGGGCTTACAATCTCCAAAGCATATGACACACTCTGTCCTCTTACTCTCGGCTAGGATAGAAAAGACCTTTAACGGGGAAAAAATGGACTGACAGACATGCAATAGATGCACGTACAGAACATCCACATAATACAATTACAACATAGCCCATTAGCTCCACTTCATCTACACATTACATTTTGTCGTTTTAATTGACTTCCACCAAGTCTCCCCACTGCCAGGCTTCCTGCTAGCATGTAGATGCTTTACCACTAAGTGCTGTGGTAGTGCTATGTGAATTAGTCTTATTGAAGTAATTGTCCCCCTATGCCACGACATGTGTTATGTAACAGATACAAAAAAAACGTCATAAAGGGAAAGGGTACCAAACCCAGAGTTAAATTGCATCATATTAGTTCCAATATACATCACAGGGATTTTTGGATGTTAGCAATTAAAAGTGCTTTTGTTGGGGAGAAAACTACAGAAGAAGACACCATTGTTGTGTTTGAATTTGAAGCCTACACAGCCCCAAGACTTAACAGTGATCATGTTATATTTGAAGACTTTCATATTTTTGTTAACTAAGACTTTGTTGTATCCATGTGAGCTGAGCTGAGGTTGCATGTTGATACATACATTTTTTTTTCTTCTTATCAGTGTTGGGCAGTAGCGCGTCACTTAGTTGGTGTTGACAGTTAAGAACTTTGGAACGACATTTCTTCTGAGAAGCATTTCCTTTGTATTCATCGACTTCTCCTCTGTCCATTCTCTCACCCTGATGTTACGCCTCATACTCTTCCTCATTCCTGTGTATAATTAGGTCCCCTGACACTTTCCTCACTGTCCAGCTGTGCGGTTGTGTGTGTGTATCCTTGTGCTTGCGACGTTGATGAGGAACACACTCCATTTATCAGAACAGAGAGGTGTGTGTCCCTGGTGAATTGTGAGTTTAAGTGTTTTGTGTTATCCTTTGTGTTTGAGAGGGTGTGTGTGGAGTTTTTTTGAACACGACTGTGTGTTGCACATCAATTCGGCCGGCGTGCACGCGTGTGTGAGTGTGCAGGTACGTGTATCTATCTTATGGGCATGTGTTTGAGACACAGACAGTGAGAGACACAGCAAAGAGAGAGTTGAAGGACAGTCCACGTTCTTGAAAAATATACCTCTGTATCATACTCAAAAAGGTTTAAAATGAGTTTCCTTTTCTCCAGTCCGTCCCATGTAGCTTCATCCCCAGCCTATGGGGGGCAGTGTTACCCCAATAATCCTGATGACACCGAATAGAAAAATCCAAATGAGATAGTACAAAAATATTTTGGGGAGAGCTGAATGAAATCCCTGTGACGGAATCTTGTTCAAACAAAAGTACGTAGATTTGTGTTGTTGCCATTCTCTTTAATGGCGTGTACTTCAGGTTTGACAACATCCTCCCGACCTACATCAGATAAAGGTCTGGCACAAAATGGGAAGCTTTGGATGATCCCAGAAATTTTTTTGTTGTATATTTTCCAAATGATGTGCTTTCCGATGAATGCGCTCTTTCAAGCACTCGCTGTTGATCCTCTCTTTCTTAAAAATTGACAAAAAGGAATTATCTACTATCGGAAGTTGTTGTATGGGTCCTTTTTCGTCAGTACCACATGTCAGTCAGGATCCATGCTTATAACAGGGAGACTCTTCTACGTTGGGCAATTTAAGAATCACGTGCTTGATTCTTAAAACGTTAGGTCGTACCTTTTGACTTGACAGAATGTGCGGCGCTATAGTAATCGTGGCATATGCACCTACCAAAATGAATCTCGACTCTTCTAAAGGGCTTTTACAATGTGCAGAGATGGATCTCTGCAGGATTTAAGCTGTATTTTATGCTAGCATATTAGCTTAACAAAACATTTTTGTGTGTGTTTTGTTTCAACTTTCAGCTATATAGTAAAATTTAGCACAGGGTACAAACAAGGCAACTTCTCTTCCCTTGCATCCCCGAGGCAAGGGAGGACAAAAAGCAAACGGCTTAACCAGCTCAAAAAATTATTTGATGTACTTAGAAATAAAGGATGTCTGAGGTCAGCCATAGACCGACCCGCTTCCCTTCAGCAGGCTGGTTTTTGCTCTTGCTGTGCTCTTAACCTGTGACATCACTCCATAACAGTTGGGGGGTTTGGCCCGATGATGCAAATCACTGCATCAGCTCTCCATGGTGGATCTGTAGGGTGATGGAGAACAGCAGGGTGGTGTCCTGCCTTGAGGCAACAGACCCACTTTCACTTTTTTTGAACGAAGGCCAGATTTGACTCAGTCTGACTGAATGCTTCATGTCGGCTGTCAGGATCCCTCTGGACATGATGTCAACCCCTGTGTTTTGTAGCCTCAGAATGTCAATCGCTCTTTTGCTTCCTTGCTCAACACCATATTTTTTCTGCAGCTCTCAACGGTAGTGGTTTTATAAGAAGCCACTGCTGACATCAAGGTATCCCATAAGACAAGGTATACAGTAGGTCCAGCAGCAGAGCACTTCAGGTCCTTATAACCTTCAGGAAGTTCTGCCTCATAAACAAGGAGGACAGGATGGAGGAAGCAGTGGAAGCTTACAGAGCTAAATGAAATACAAAAACTCCTTGTCCCTGCCCAGCAGCATGTCTTCCTCATCCTCGTCATCATCAGAGGACGTGGTAAGCGGTGGAACTTGACTATTGGCAGCCGCAATGATCAGTTTCGAGAGTATCAAGTAAGCTTTTGCCGATTGCTGATCGGATCGATGATTGAAAGTTATAAACATTTTATAAAATAATCTCTAGAATCTGAGCCCTATTCTGCATTTAGAGATGTTTCTGGTGGAGCGGCATGTTCCCCCGCTAAGCCTCATTAATCAGCACGAGTGAATTTTGAATCCTTAATTACAAACCAGTTTTTCTCTTTTCCATGGATCTGACGCCCCTTATCTCCATTCTCCATATGCCAGCTCACCAAAACTCCTTAACAGTAGTACACGTTATGGATAGGGCTGCATGGGATGCCATTATTTTTACATGCAAAACTTTGAGTGACGTTTATAGTCGACTATTCAACAATTCGATCAGTGGGGAGCCAGATTCGACTGCCAATCTCACAGTGGAATAAGATACAAAATTAAATAAAATAAAATCATAGTTTATCGGTTTAACACAATGCTATCATATTGTCGCATCAAGCAAAGACACAAAGACTTTTAGAAGAAAGGGGAGCCATTGTTTGAATAGAGGAAACGTTGATTTTTAATGAGATACAAAAGTTCACATTCTTCTATACACAAAATTGCTTTCAAAAAGCTTAAAGGTTCTATTATTCCTCGTCTTTGTCAGATGTTGGCGCCCTGCCGCCGCCCCTCTGGTGATGGGATCGCCTATCGTCGATCTTGAGTAACCACAATTGGAAGATAGGAAAACAAAAACAATTGCACAACTCTAGTCTCAAGATGAAGGGTAGGATTAGCACAGCACAAACTCAAAAAGATGAATGGGCTCACCCTGATCATTTTGAGAAAGTAAATATGCAAACTTCATTGTTTGGAGGTTGAGTGCTAAACACTTAACAGCTCTGATAGAAAGCTCGAAACATAAATCGTCTCTTGAAGATATGAGGCTTTTATTGCCAAGAAAAAGAAAAAAAAAAGAACAGGGACAGAGACGAGGAAAAACAAGAGGAGAAAGAAATCACTTCACAGTATTTTGATATGTCCCCATATTATCCTTAGTACCCCATGGGGTAGAACCTTTGTGATTGCTCTTTTAAGTCCCCTCGATTACTGTGTCTGCATTTCAAATGCCGCTCTAAGTGCGCTACTTCTGCAAGCCCTAAAGCTTTAGGGCTAGAACTATTGCTCACTAACTGGGGATTATAGGCTTGTATTTGCCATTTTCTCCTTGTTATTGGTCTTCAGTGAATAGCTCCATTTCCCATGTATGAGTGCTCTCCGACTGTACAGAGACGAGCAGAAATATCTCTCCGCATGGTGATGCATTGGGCAGCATGCTGAATTATTGATTGGTTCCCATGGATGGTGATGATGATGATGAGACTTTGTAGTATGCTGGCTTAGCTCTAGGGCAGTTGCTTTGATTAAGCAGAGTACCACTATTCTCCTACTGAGAGAGAGATACAGAGAGGGGGAAAGATCGGCACAGGAGAAATCGAATACATTTAACAGTGGACAACAACTCTCCAAAACATTTAGACAGAGAGAGGGAGAGAAAGGGGAAAAAAAACTCAAAGATACTAAGGGGAGAGGGTGCATGTAGGGGATGCAGAAAAAGCGAGGAAAAGGCTGACTAAAAAATAAAGTTGATTTTGTGAGACTATGGTGGATGGACCTCGGATCCTCTGAGGAGGTCAGGGCGCATGCTCCCCAGGAAGAGAACTGTTTTAAAGTTAAATGCATCAATCTGGTGGCTAGATTTATGAGGAGTTCTAGCAATGGCGGAGTGTAGAAGAGTATATTTAGGCTGCTAATATACTTAATTACAAGTATTGTACGGTACTTCGTCACTCCCCGCAGGCAGAGAGGGCACAACAGCGAGCACTTAGTTCACAGCCCCGGGAAGCGACAAAGTCCCACCGGAGGGTGCTGTAAAGCTGACGCAGCAGTAAATGTTGTACAGTTTATGGGAAACTACTGTGGGTGTTCAGCCCAGTACTGCCTTAGCTGACTTGAAGAAGGTTGAGTCATCTTTTTTTTGCTGAAGTAACCTCAGCAGGTTGATGTAGCACCACCACTGTAGAATGCTGTTCAATTTTCATATCATCCTTCTCTTTCTGCAGTGCAAAAAATCGTGACACTTTGCTACCAGAAATCCCAATATATAAAGAAAGTAAATCTTGTGTTGGTTCCTCGGGCGATGTCTGCATTGAGTAGCAGTGTTCTCTGTGCTTTGTAGTGGTGTGAAGGACCGTAGTTGATCAGTGATCAGTACGGATCCCCCCCAACATGGTTTGTCATGCATGTGAACCGCGGATTAATTGCCCAGTTTAACCATCATAGGGTGAAATAAAGTTTTACTGCTGATCGTTATCTGCTGATAATCAGAAGAATATGTGATCGGGTGATTGGCATCAATGCTTTCGAGTAGCTGATCTATGAAATGCTACAATGTCAACAAACCTGTGTTGAGGAGAGTAAGTAGCTTTGGAAGCCCCGGAGCTAACGGCTAATGTCCGGAAGGTTCCATTAAGTTACATTCTGATTCTATTCAGTAGAAATTGGTAATAAGCAACGGTAAATTATAACAGTATCGAGATGTGTTCAAATGTAACCTTGCAAAATGAAGTGTTTAATGTGAAACTTGAAAGAAAACAGTTGTTTGAAGATGTTTTCTCAGCAATAAAAAATAGATATTAGACAGAATTATGACCTGTTTAACTTCCCAACACTAGCTCATACATAATTAAAACTACTTGTACCAAGTTTTTGTAAAGATACACTTTTATTTCCTTTTCATTTTAATTGTATTTTTATGCAAATAACCTCTATAGATGACCACAACAAAGTAAAAGGATAACTTTTCGAATTTTTAATGGTTCACACATTATTTTTCTGGACGGTGGTGAAAAGAAATAGTCTGGAGCCTTGAATACCAGCTACTATAACAAAACAACAACTCAAACAATCTTTTATTGTATCTCTTTTGACCTTTCTAATATTGTTTCCCTTCTCTTTAATTACAATTCAGCAGCTGCATAAATTGCCACTTCATTTTACAAGGTTTAGTTGTGAATTCAATATCCTAATAAAATACAAAATGAAAGCATCATTGGCTCCTTATTCTTCTTCCTCTTTCTCATCTCTCTCTCTCTCTCTCTCTCCCCTCTTCTCTGCAGCTTTACACCGTCTCTTTCTCTTTCTGTTTCACTTTCTCATTCTATCTGCTTCCCACTCTCTTTTACCTCAAGTTGTTTAAAAGACACTCGGGGTTTCTGTCTAAATAAGAGCCAGTCAATAGAGAGAGTGTGCCCCAAGGCAAGAAAAGCTGCTACCGTGCTAATATGTCTTAGCACTGATTATAGGGAGCAAGTAAATATGTGTCTGTGAGTGTCTGTGTCTGCATTTATGTCATGCACAAGTGTGTAATGAAAGTGGATGCAAGTGCTGTTGTGAGGCGAAAGGATAAGTGGGATGACCATCCAATTGTTGCAATTTTGAAGACCAGAGGCTTAAGCTTCAACCTGGCACAGTGTTTTTGCGCAAACTGGGAAGAGGCTGATGATGCATGATGGTTGTACAGTATTGTTAATGAGAACAGTAATAGCAGGTGGAGTTGTGGTGGGCTTCAAGAGTTCCTCTCCTCCCCTTTAAATACAGCATACAGTTTAATTGGCAGTGAGTCCTGGAGGAGAAAACGTTTCTGCAGGAGGTGCACCAGGCACGGATATGAGCACACCACAAATATGCTTCCAATTGGAAATGTTTTCGATAACCTTTTTTTCCTCCCGATTCCAATACCTGATCTTGCATATCGGCATATATCGACAACCGATAAAAAAAAAATGTATTTATTATTTTCTAACAGCTGTATACTACTTACTCTGGATGTGATATGATGTGAACTACAACCAATTGTTGTATTGTCTGACTCTAATTTAACTGGTAAAACATAAACAGCCCTCAAAACCAAAGCCTTGCATCATATACAGGTGACAGTTTTACTGGTGGGGTTTTCTAGTATACATTATTGCCACATTGCTGACATTGTGCTAGCTCTGGCTACGGTAACTCTCCGCTAGCTGCCCCTGCACATGTGACTCTCAACAGAGATTAGAAAGAAGCAAGATGGCTCACTTTGTAGCTATACTTCCATCATCGTTGTGGGACGCAGTGATCTTTTTTTTCCGGAGCTGAGGATGAGAGGAGCTAACTGGCAGGAGGTACGATCGGGTAGCGAGGGACACATGTTCATCTTGTTCCTTCGTAGCGTAAATGAGCTGATAAATGATATGATAACTTGATATTGGATCGTGCATAGACCTGCATATTCGCTAAGTATGTATACGGGTAATTTCCGATTGAAAAAAAATTGGAAATGTAGTCCAGTGATTTAGAAGTGCGAAACTAAATAGCTGGAGTACCCCCCAAGTGGTCACAACCATGGCTTAAAGATTATGAGAAGGGAGGAGGACCACACATCAACTTAAATAAAAGGTTTTAATTATATAAATACAATAACATTAAAAATCATTATTATCAGCAGTGCTGTGTGAGTGGAATGAAGTGTGTGACAAATGAACAATAAAGAGCAATGTCAAAATTGGCAGGTTGGAATAAAATGAGATGTTCGTGCAGGTAGTGTCCAGAGCTCAACCTGCTCAGGTGCACAAGCTCTCAGCTCCACCCTCTTTTTCTTTTTGGAAGGGAGCAACCAGAAAAGATAGGCAACCTTGGGCTGGTACATACTTTAGAAGACAATGGTGTCTGTTCAAGTAGACAATTACACACAGTTGTAATCTTAAACGAAATCCATCTTCAGCTGTCCCTTCAAGCTATTTGTCTTTATCTCACTTTTTCTCTCAACCATGTTCTGTCTATACTCTCCTATTTCTATAAAAAATGAAATACTGCCTCATAAATGTGTGTTAATTGGATCGCAGTTTCTCAACAATAAAAGCAAGCACACTCGCACACATATATGCTGACTCATCTATCCCTAACCCCCAAGTCCGTTTTGCTTTAACATAACTCCTTAATGTGACACAGGGCTGCTCTTTGCTGTCAGTGTCAGCCTCTGGGTGTGTCCGTTTCAATGTTTATCTGTGTGCATTCAATTTTGTAGATGTAATCCTTGTGGAATAATGTGTGTGTGTGTGTGTGTGTGTGTGTGTGTGTGTGTGTGTATGTGTGTGTGTGTAAGCCTTGATGAATGGTAGCTTACATATGACTTTGATTAACTGCCACTGAGGTCAGATTGCAGTGGTCAGCTAAAAGGCCAGAAGCTGCTTGAGCTGTCAAGAGGCACGACACACACACACACACACACACACACACACACACACACACACACACACACACACACACACACACACACACACACACACACACACACACACACACACACACGCACGCACACAAAATAACACTCTCGTTTTTCTTTTCCAGCATGATTTTCCCTTATTTGGCTCTACCATACGAGTGGGCCGGAAATCAAACCATGACCATTACATTAGTCATAGATAACATGCCTCTTTGGATTAAAGAGCCCTCTTAACCCCTTACATTTACCCTCTAAAAAAATGGCAGGGCTTTTTCCCCAGATTTGTTATTTCCCTTTCTCTTTCTCTCTCTCTCTCTCTCTCTCTCTCTCTCTCTCTCTCTCTCTCACACACACACACACACACACACACACACACACACACACACACACACACACACACACACACACACTTGTTGACCTCTTTGACACATTTTACCGCCTGTTCCTCTTTCTCTCTAATTCAGCCCCAGCGGGAAAAAACCAACAGCCTGTGTGAATCAGTGTTTGTCTTATTGTCATGAATAATCATATATTTAGGGGAATGATTTTTAGTGCAAACCACTGACTTGTGGAAACTGAGACCAATGATATACCAATAATGATAAAAAATGAATTATTGTTATTATGGATTAATAATATGGGGTAATGATATGGATTTGTGTGCAGCTTTACAGATGCTTCGGACCAATTTGTGCAAGACTGGAAACCATCTTATAGTAAAGCCAAGACGATGAGAGGCAAGGACATGGAATGAGGGAGAGGACATTCAAAAGAGTGACCTCTTTCTCGGCGCACTTATCGCTCCAATCACTCCATTTCATTCTTCCTTTGAACAACATTCTGATAGCTTAGCCCTCTGCCTGCATAACAGTGACTGGACAGGACGGTGACTTATATTTCACATCTGAGTAATCCTCAATGATTCATTATCATCGGGCTGTTTTTAACCAAGCTGATAGAACATAACATCACATTATACATTAATCACACTATTGACTGATTTGAACATGTTGATTCTTCTCTTTCAAATTGAAAAAGGTTTAGGCAGATTACTTTTCTTACCACTGATATTAAGAGTATTTGGTTTAATTAAATCATATTATTTCATTAGACTGTGATTTGAATGGCAGCATCTGTTGCTGTGCCGCACATAACAGGATGCCAGGCTGGTTGTGTGACAACACAGCACGCCTCACATTGTGTTTGCAAGATGGAGATGTTTGTATATTCAGTTTCAAATACACAGACACACACTGAAAATGTAGTTGTATAATTAGACAATACAAATACTCTTACGCCCCACCTGTGCGCAGTAATATACCTCCAAATAATTTCTCTTAACCCTGATTTAAACTTAATCCTAAACTCCACATAAGACCTAGCCCATCGTGGTGCCTTAAAGCAGTCAGGGTTGACAAACTGTACTTGCTGTAAAGTATTTTCTTCACCTCTCCGTGCTTGTGAAGACATCTGGTCCTAATAACACAGCCTTATTGTCTTCCCCCTCATCGCTCTGTCTCCTCTCGTATTTTCTCATCTCTATCTACTTCTTTATGATACCCTTTCTATCAAATTCTGTCAAACTCTTCCTCTGTCCATCAGTTCCCATTCGTTCTCATTCCCTCGCTTCGTTCTTATCTGGCTCTTCACAGCTGTCTACAGTGTCATTCACACTTTACTGACGACTGTGCTGCAAGTCGGCCTATCTCCCTCCCTCCTTCTCCCTCTCTCTCTCTCTCGTTCTTTTCCTCCTCTCTCTATCCATCAGCCTAACATACCTCCCTAAGGGCCCACATATATCCCATAATTCTTTGCTGTGCCCCTCTGATGATTGCCAATTCCTTGCTGTAGGTCTGAACGCGACATCTACTTTTCTAAGGTCACCCTATATTGGTGTTTGTCTGTAAGTGACCAGTGTGAACTTCCCTTAGTTCACTTGTTTCTATTGCTTGAGAGCATGTACTGTGTGTCTGCATATGTCTGTGTGAAAGAAGTGCGTACCGTGACACCATAAAGCAGCGCTTCTACACTTTGTCGAAACCACATTCTACATTTCAACACACCTGTAGATGATGTGTTAAGGTGGGTTATGGCTCCTTAAATGAGAATCTGGCCTCAGGTTTTCGATGAGACTGATGCTGTTGGTGCACTGGCCAATACACTTGGTGGATTTACATTGTATGTTTGATTGATTTGCCAGCTGGTTTTCCTCTCTAGCTGATATCATTTGTTGTGATCTGGAACTTCCCAATTTGGGAATCTAAAATTCTAAAATAAAAAAAACTAATATTTAATACAATCTGTTTTGTCACTTTTTTTGTTAAACATTAACATGTTGAAGTTTGCAGTGTTACATATACCATCGTGACTTATTCTGTCTTTGTCATTGATAGAATTCACAGATATTGACTATACATAGATATTAAAATATTTAGTTTAGCCATATTTAGGGTATCATATTGTTTTTTATGAATAGTTTTGTTGGCAATTTATTGATAATTTAATTTGACATAGTAAGTTCAAGTAAATCAAGTAAACATTGCCTATCACTAGCTTGCAAAGTGGTATGGTGATCACATTGTGATGTACCATGTGTGAAGGAGAGGTACCGCAGATCCTTCCTTCCTGCTGCTGTCAGGCTGCACAACCAGCTGTGCTCCCAGTAGACCACCAAACACCAAAAACACTAATAATCTGTGCAATAATTACACAATACTCTGTCTGTATATATAATATTCTATTTTGTTTTATTTTTATTTTATTTTAAATTTTTTATAGTTTATTGTTGATTTTTTTGTGCTTTTTGTACTTTTTTTGTATAGTTGATATTCTTTACTGTTTAATATTTATATTACTTGTCATTAAAGGATTATCTTATCTTATCTTATCTTATCTTAACTTAACATAGCTTGATTCACTTGTGCAGATATGAACAAACCCAAAAACACATTTCCCTTTCGTTTGCCCCCCCCCCCCCCCCCACACATACACACACACAAGGAACTGGGACATCAGTTTATTTTGCATTTTACAGTCGGTGATGATTCCTTGACATGTCAGCGTTGAATTTCATTTATCTGCTGGTTTAACAGAAATGCATGTTTTCTCCACATTTTCACAGTCACTGTTGCAAAGCGGGGCTGTCATAATATAAGATGGGATTTTAACAAGTTGATGTTTATGCTTCTCAGAGCGTTGTTGTTGTGATTGTTCTTGTCGTGACTTGCTAAGTGAATATAAAGCTCATATTTTAATCAAAGAAATGATTTCAACCATCTATCAAAATGACCTCAACCCTTACCTGTTCTATGGCGGTGAGAGCCAGTGACTCTTTTACTAAGCAGCATGTGATTTCAGAACAAGCCTTTGGTCATGCATAAGCAAAATATTGAAATGTTTGTCTTTGGAGTATGAGACTTTATTTCTTAGCCCTGCTAAGAAACTCAAACTGCCATCCATGGCAGTATACATGTAATTAAAGGTATAAACTGTATTGATGATGTATGGGGATGACAGAAACGCTTATTACCCAACAAATATACAGATAAATAAAGATTTAGAAAAATGGTTTTACCTTGCGAGGTAAAATTACCAAACAATGTTCAGTTAGGCAGATGCCACATATTGCCAAATAACACTGCATTTTGAAATCCATTTGATGGCAAAGGACAGCCTTATTTCCAACAAGAGTTATACATTTGGGCCTACTTTGTTGTTCAATGGAAAAGCCACAGAATGTATACCCAGACTTGCAAAAATTGCCAGCAAATGTTTCTGAATGATGGATTGGATTGGAAATGTTTATTCACTTTTCAATGCACCAGGAGCCAGTTTACAGTGTGCTGCTCTTCCAAAAGAAAAAAAAATGAGAAGTGATATCTGCTAATTCATGTATATATACGTTATGTCAGCAAAGGAGTGTCAATAAATAGAAGGGAGCTATATGGGTAAACAATATAATTGATGACTAAAACATCATTTTTACAAAATGCCATACACAGTAAAGCTTCGAGACTACTGGCTGGTTAGCTGGCAATCTAGTTAATGGAATATTTTAACATTTTGGTAAAATCATGATCAAAGCTCACTATCTTACATGTTATATTTCGTACAAAAAACAATATATCGACTATGATATGTTTAAATTGTATGGGAGGTTATGTGCTGGGCTGTTTCGTGGATGCACATAATATATTCCTGGAATGCTTTCATTGTGAGGAAGTCACTGCTCCCAGCCAGGAAATAGTCACATCTGATTGATTTTCCCATCTAACTCTCAGCAACAAAGCTAATATTTATATTTCCTAAAAAGTCTAAGTATTTCCAAACCTAATGCTCAGTTAGCTGTTGTCCAGCCAGCCAACATTTTACAGGGCTCCTCCAAACCCTAACCCTTTCTCAGTTTGCACTACATGATTTGATTGCCGGTACAGCAGGATATTAATTAATCAATGACCTTGCATGCTGATGAATAGATGTCTTAATTTGCATATCCTGCCACCACTGGTGTCTGAGTCGGAACCTCTCGTTGTGTCTCCCTACCAGCCTTACACCTCTATCTCCTCATTTCGCTTTGTAAAATAATCAGCTATAGACCGTGTCATTTTTGGAACACGGTAACGAGCTAAATGGATTCGTAAAAAATTTGCACTACGTACACGTGCATCACACGGGGCACCAATGTTAATGATCATGATCATCATGCACCTGCGTAAATGCAACCACATGAAATATTAACTTGCTCACCTTCAAAAACCAAACATCACTTCTTCATGTCTTTCCCAGAACAGTGCCATTGTTAAAACTTTGCATTTTTTCGCAAGGTGTTAATAAATGTGTTTTGTGGTTATATGTTGCTGCTGAAATAAGGGTTGTTGCTGGAAAAAAACATATCCCTTTCTTTGCGGCAGCTGTTGCTCAGGTGGTCGAGCAGGTTGTAAATTGTAGTGTTGTTAATGTAGTTCGATCTAAATGTCGAAGTGTCCTTAAAGAAGACACTGAATCTCAAATTGCTTCCAATAAGCAGCTTGCATGGCAGCTCATCCGCCATCGCTGCAGGTGTGGGACCAGTAAGTGCTGTGTCCTGTTCAGATTAAAACCTGCTGTATAAATGCAGTTCATTTGCTTCTACATCAACAACAAAGTTGGGAGCAGTCAAAGGTTTTTCATTTCCCCCAAAATGAGTTAAACCAGAGAAGGATTGTCCGGAAGTAGTCGGGGTATTACAATATCGCGATATATCAGAGTATTTAGACCGTATGATTTACAAAACTGTCATCATTTCAGGAGCTCTGCTTTCTATGATGCTGTATTGTAGTGCACAATACCAGAGGTTACTTTATATTTGTGGAACAGGCAGCTGAGCTTCAAAACATGGCGACCACAAGGGGAGGGCATAACGTTCCAGGGCATGTTTGGGGGTACTTCGGGTTTAGTCTTCTTCCAACTGCAAAAGCCGTTTATAGCCCCATGATTTTACTCAACAGCTCACTGATGTGTCCTTTCCCGCTCTGTGCGTTAAGGTGGACCAGCTATTCTCATTCATTTTAGTGACAGCAGCTACTCAGCACACTCTCCCCAGGGACGTCATATACCGTCTATCTCGATGAAATGTCAGGAAGGTATAAAGGTATGAAAAACGTTACCCCCCAAGTCTAGCAGAAACACACACACACACACACATACACACACACACTGCATGCATATGCAGAAACATGGACAGCACCTCCTGACCACAACCGCTCTCAAATTCAATCGTGGTAATTTGTGTCGGCCATTTAATTGGTTTATGCAAACCCCTATTCCCCAATCAGAGGGCTTCTTCCACTTCCTTTGGAATGTTAATGTGGAGTGTTGGTGCAGCAGAGAACAAAGGCGAGAGAATCATGTCTGCTCAGGTAATCCGGTAGATGTCAAACAGGCTCAGCTTTTATTTTCTAAAGGCTAGAGGAGACAAGAGGGAGAGAGACAGACGGACTCACTAGAAGCAAAGACAGACAGACGGGTAGATAGTCACATCGTTAGAGAAGCATGCAGACTGATAGACAGACAATCAGACAGAGGCACCGACTGAACTAGAGAGAGAAAATGAGGGGAATATTAATATCTTCACAAAGATACAGACAGATAACATTGTGTGTGAAAGAGTGGGGAGAAAGGTGAGGATAGATGACACAGAAGTAGGAGAGACGAGACGAAACAAAAGTATGCAGAAAGGTACAAAAAAAAGGCAAGAAACGCCGTACGTTGTAGTGAATGAACTGAATTACATCTATTGCTCAGCTCAGTTAGATTTAATTCATGTTTCTAACGTCAGCTACATTAATTACAAGCAATCTCGGAGCTATTGTGCCCTTCCCCAGTGTCATTCAGCCTTCATTACAACCACTTTGATACTGAAATGAAACAGCCTACAGCCGGATTGTGGCCATTATACCACCGAGCCTTTCTGCCATTCAGCCAAAATTACATAGTCAAGTTATTTTTTTGGGGGTTTAGCTTGCTCTGTCTAGGTGGGTGATTTATTTTGAACGCGTCTGTGTGTGTTGATGCATTTGTGCATGCGGATATAAATATTCAAGCTCAAGGGCTTGTCACTAAAATGAAAAAAGCTGCTCCACCTTAAAGGTCAGCTCACCTGAAGTGACCCTGATCTGCCGTTGTCGCTATTTTGGGCCTTTACCACCATTTTATTCTAACAGAAGCCCCAAAATATACTCCCAAAAAGTCAAGAAAGTAAATATCCTTACACCAAAGACTAGCTTAATTGCCTTGTTAACTCATCATAAAACACATTTCATTGGAACTTGACAGACACAAAGTTAATCTCACCGAAACCATCTTGCTTAGTCTTTCCAGCGTTCCAACAATCACCACCAGTCACTCTCTCTCTCTGCCTGCAGACCATTGAATTAGCTAAATAATATCCCTCTATTCAGTTATTTGCTCAGAAGTCAATGATTGTATTAAAAAGTCAATCAAATATATTTTCAAAAAGTGTGAATCACTGCAACCACGAGAGGTCATTGAGCAAGCCGTCATCAATGAGCACAAATTTAAAAACAAATTGGCCGATGAGTCCAACAGTATGAGAGGTTAGCCATGGACAGACAGAAAGATAGACAGATATTCACACACACACACACACACAACCAAACACAAGACACACATTTTAAAAGCTGCACAGATATGCTCACAAATCCACATGCTCATTGACAATTACGAGGGGATGAACAAGCACTAATGCAGTTGTTTCTGAGGAAAACACACATTACCCTCTGCTTCAATTAACTCAGTGTTCCAGTCAGTTAAAGGCAACAGTGCAGTTTACAGTGATACTTAGAGGTAGAGCTAAAGAAAGAAATCCTAATCTTAGCATGTCACAACACCAATTTAGCTGGCTGGCAACCAACCTTTACAAGTACAACAAACTGAGTGCAGTTTAGATGAGGTATGCTGTTCAGTTATTGCATGCACTCTCTCTCTCTTAAATGTGTGTATTACCAGTATACTTTGTGGCATGACAAAAATAAAATAAGCAGTCAACACGCAGCATTTGCCAAATTTGTACACACCATGTTGGAGGTTATCGGAGGCTCTGTGTGTAGCAGCATATCATTGATGTTTGTTTAAGTATGGTTTTCTAACCTGATCATATTTTGGCTTGCTTTTGAATATATCCTGCTAATTTGTGGTTGGTATTTTGCTCATGTTTACTCTCCTCTAAATCCGTGAAAGATATAATACAGCATCTGGGCTTTTATGTAATACTGGCTATAATAGGTCTGCTAAGTGATTTCTGGATAGTGAGACAAGACCAGGGATCAGCAGCAATTTAGTCTGGGCTTTTGTTTTATGGTTATTCACCATAATAGAAAGAAATGTGCGCAGTGCAGTGAGACTAATATGCAGTTCTTTTGAATCGGAGTCGTAACAGTGTGGCTTAGTGCAACTGCTGCATGTGAATTATTTATGGATGCTGGAATTTCCACCCATGTTATAAAACGCTGCATAAAAAAAAAGGCTTTTTTTATTTGACAAAGCAGCTTGTATGTGATTGCAATATCTTCCCGTCAAAGATAGGGTACCAAGAATAGCACTGCTGATTTCATACTTGATGACACATGACACTGTTCAATATGTCGAGGACTTACACGTGCACACACACACACACACACACACACACACACACACACACACACACACACACACACACACACACACACACACACACACACACACACACACACACACACACACTCACCTTCTCTGTTCCTCTCCCTTTAGAATCTCTCCCACTGAGTGACACCATTAATCCACTTTTCTTCACACGCTACCTCTCCTCTCCACTTTATTGTCTTTCATCCTCATTTTCACTTTACCGACATTTCTACTCTACGAGGACTTTCTATGTCCTAGTATCCCCGCATAAACCTTCTACCTTAACTGTGTAAGTCTAACATTCAGCCTTGATGATTTAAAAAAGAAGAAGAAGAAAAAGTCAGTTTCCAGTGCAGTTGACTTGCTTTTGAAATGTTCAATCAAGTTTACATATAGTGTATAGCTACCAATGATAGCAATATTTACGCTATTCAATATTTCTTTTGCCTTATACTGATTTACGGTGAAATGTGTGTTCCGCACCAAAAACACATTACTTAGCCACATGACACACACACACACACATGCGGAGACTCACACAGTTAATCCTCTTCCAACCTTTCTCCTGTGATCATGTCACACCACTCACTAACCAATATTCACACACCCAGCTGAAAAGAGTGCCTCAGTTAAAATTTACAACCCCATGCATCTTAAGCTTGTATGTTTATTGCCTGAAATGGCAGGATGAAATCAAATTCATTACAAGGCCCTACATCATTCGGAGCCGCCTGCCAAGGGCTTTATGTTCACGCTGCAGCCAGCTCAGCTTCCCATGGAAATCTTGAGCAGGAAGTAACCTACGGTGTGTGTATGTGTGTGTGTGTGTGTGTGTGTGTGTGTGTTTGTTTAGCATGTTAATTTCTAGGCCTCCATGTAATACAAGTGTCAGACGAGGGCTGTTAGCAGGGATTCGTATGTATATATATTTTCAGCCTGGGACTCTGAGAAATTTAGTCTCTCTCTGTGGTACCCGGACTCATTAAAACATATTGCTTTTCTTGCCTCTTTCCCATTTTGGATCTAGACCTGGAGCAGCAGCAGCGGCGGCAGCAGCCAGGCCCGCTCTGATACCGGCTGCATGTGTAGCACATTATGAGTTACGAGATGCAGTACAGTTTGGGATTAAATTCGCTGCGTTATCTTTTTTTTACACGATGCAGGCTCGGTCTCGCCTGTGATGAGGAGCTCCCGCTACAAGACGGCCAGGGAGAGAAATCTGTGTGTATCGAGTTCTCCTCTTCTCTTCCTCCGTCCCTCCCTGTCTCACTCCATATCACCCCTCATTCAAGGCTTTCACCCCTCTCTCTCTCTCTCAAGCCTACACCTCCTTTCCTTCCCACTCTCCTCCTTCTATGCTCTGTATCATCACTCCGTCCTTTCTTCTCTCTCTGCTCCAGTACGCTTGATTTTCACACTGAACTTTGTAGAATGGAATTACGGCTCCAGACAGATTTACAAAAAAAACAAAAAAACTCATCTTCACTTCCTGAACCCTCAATCTTTCTCGACTCCATCTCTCCTGCTGTTGCAATCCTCCTCATACCTTGCCATCTTTCTCCTCTCACCGCACACCTTCCTTATACTTTTTACCTCTACTCACACTCTCCTGTCTCCTCTGTCAGCCCCCCCCCCCTCCTTTATTTTTTAGACCTCCCTTCCTCCTCCCTCCACACTGCAATAAGACTGACAAGATAAGAGATTGCATTTCTTCGCTCAGCAGTCCGAGCTTGAAGAGGGTGTCATGTTTAAGGAGGGGAGTACCTGACATTGCACATCAAACCTTTGTAACATTTCAATGGGTTTCCTATTTCTCTCCACCACATCTTGTCAGACATCAACCTATTATTGACAGATTGTGGATTAGAGGTGGAGGGGGAACCCAGGGCTTTCAGCAGATTGCTGCTATCTGTGTTTGCTGATATCTACAGTACGGAGCGCTGTGGGACAAACGCTTGAGGAGGCAATAGGATTTTCTTTGCTTGGATGACTGTGTATAAGCGATGTCAGGTTGTTGTACAGTGCAAACTCAACAATAGGTACACGCTGAGAGGGTGGGGCTGAACGGGGAAAACAATAGGGGGAAGAAGGATGGAATGCATCGGAGCAGCGACACGTGGAAAAAGGAAACTGATGCAGAAAGGGTAGAAAGGAAACAATATCTGATGGAAAGAAGGAAGAGGATACAGGCTCCTTTCAAAAATATCAATTTTAAGTTAACTGATGAAACATCTACTTTAATAAGACAATGTCAACTCAAGTTTCCTTCACTCACAGCTTGAGCTTTCAACCGTACCGCCTCTTGTGTAATAACTTGTCGCCAGTGAGGATGAAACATGATAATGATGAGACGTGACACTGTAACAATATGGCTTTTACCTCCCTTACTTGTAAGGATTTTATTGCATTTGAGACAACGAGAGTTCTCAGCATATACTCCAGTAAAATGTAGCCACACTTTGGATCTTTTTCTTCTCTCTGCCATGATGTGTGTCTCACGCTGTACTGAACCGGAGTTGGTGTGTGTATCAGAGTGAAGCGCCGCTCCGCCGAGAGAGGTTTTCAGCGCTGCTTTTTTCCGTGAAGATTTCCCTCCATAATTTCTAAAGTACCGATAGCGGAGCCGTTAACTCCGGACCTTATCAATACTCTGGGGTTTTACCACTGTATAATCGGTTCATGTTTAAAATCAAGTTTCGGGTTAGGGGTTCGTGAAAACCCCGTTAGCTTAGCTAAACATTTTATTATATAGTATGGCAAACAAGCACCTTTCACACATTCGCTGGGCTCCATTTCTTCAGACAGAGGGTCCAGAGTACGCTCTGCCACTCTGAGAGTGTGGCGCTTTAAATAACCCAACGGTACATTCCAACAACGCTCTGAATTTACTACAAGTTTTTGCCATAGTGCGCTCTGTTGCTTGGGGTGACTATTAACGAACGTACCCCATATCACACGGTCCTCATCATCAGATTGATTTTGGTCAGTTCCCATGGAAATGTAGATGTTCAAACTTTATATGATTCTGAGCACTTGGGACTTCTCCTCCATGTTGGCTTAAAAGTTGAGCTGGGTAGTTCATTTTTGGGTCGGGTGGATAAAGTATTTATAACACTGATGTTCGTTTTGAGTATTGACGTTAGTCGTTGATTTTTCAAAGATGAGTACAACCATACAGGACATAAAGACGTCGTATACTCTGTTGTGTATATGTTGTAATGGGAAAAATATATTTTGTATCATGGAATGTTTTTTAACAGATGAACAACTGAAAGAGAAAGAGAAGAGCACAGACACTGACAAAACGCAGCAGTCCTGCAAAGTAGTGAATCAATTTATGAGCCCGGTGTCTGGTTTTCTTTCAAACTGATCACACGCTCCCACACGAGAACGAGAGGTGGAGAGACACTGTCTCCTTTGTCTGTGTGATGAGTTTGGGACAGACCATAAAACCATAAACTAGTTTCGAGTTGAAGGTATACTGGCATGAGATAAGATGAGATGATGATAAGAACGACAGCTAGGATGTAAACAAAATCTACTCCCCGTCTATGATTTATCTCAAGGCGTGAACCTATGTTTGCTTAAATGATGTGAAGTTTTGGTACAATGTCAGAAGCTTCCAACACAGGCACTGACTGAGTGGCTGTGTTGCATTTTTCCCTCTTGCAAGCGAATAAACAGAACAAGACAACTTTGAATCTTCTGAAGACTATATTATTGATTTGTGAACAAAACTCTCTTCTCCCGATTAACATTAGAAATATTCCACCACAATGTGCAGAATTAGAAAACTGCCAAAAGCTGTAAATGTGGTGATCTGTGATATTTGTTAATGCAGTTAACTTTGTACATTAAACGTTTTCTTTAATTTAAAAAAGAATATAGATGACAAGTAAGGTAGTTTAACTTAAGCTGGATTTTTTTATTTCTTTTTCCACGTCATCTTTCATGAAGTTAGTTCAGATTCCCCCAGATGGCCTGAGTGTATCAATATTACATTTGCCTCAACTGCAACTCTAAGGACAAGCTCTGCAGCTTGTTTCTACTTCCATTTCACCACAGCCACTGCTACAACCATACTGGAGGGAGCTTGTGACGACTGAGATTGTGACAAATGTAATGCCCGGTGCCCACACGTGTTCTTGCTCTTTCCTCGCTTTCCTTCTATCCTCGGAACCAATTTTCCTCACTTCATTTCTTTCTTCTGTTGACGTCCTCTTCATCCTTTTTTTTTAAACTCTGTTCATCCACTAGTTTCTCCCTGTATCCCCTCAATTTATCATTTTTTTCCTTGCTTGCTTCCTGGTTTCATATTCCCTTCCTTGCTACCTTCTATCCATCTCCCGTCTCCACTTACCTCCACACCTTCCTCTCTCCTTTAGACCCCTCACAATATGTCCCCCACTCCGCACCGCTCTCTCGCTGTTTACCAAGCGTCCACTCTGTCATCTGCCCTGAGACTGATGCTGCGCCGGCGCCATCCCTCTCCACAGTGTCGCCACTCTGCCTTCAAAATTCAATCATTTAGTGAAACTGCAGTCATGCACCATATCTCATCTCCACTATTCTGGCTCTGACTGAGAGCAACCATTGGCATGGCCTACTGATGCCCTGCCTAGATATTAAACAGTTTGGACACTTGAAGCATTTCAACTCTGATGTGTTTTGATAGGTTTCACTGGTGTCTTTGGGATGATAGTCACAGAGCTATTTTTGAAAGTGGTGGGGGTCGGGTTTCTGCTGAGCCAAACTCAAGCCGAACCGAGCCGGGCTGTGACACCTGAAACTGGATGTTTATTACTTCCTGAGCTACTTAAATGTATAGCAATGTGAACTGATCACCATTTATATATATTTACAATGGATTTGGGCAATGGCAGGTTTACGTAAGACAGAGATGCAAGGTTTAGAATTGACTGTGAGGGCATGTCATGGCGCATCTTGGTCATGTCATCTGGCACACTGTCATAGAACACCATTCATTTCATTTAAATGACTTGCTTTATGCTACGCAGAAAAATTGCCAAAACTGTCTACTAGCTACTAACCAGCAAAACAATAATTGGAGGGGAAATGTCTGTCCTGTCTGTTCATGTTCCCCTACTGATTCTAAGTCGTCAAAGAGTTTATTAAGGTAAATAATACATTTCTATTATTGATTTCAATTTCCCTTATGTTCCTCTTGTGATGCTAAAATTCACGTTCCGCTAATGGCGATCAGTTATTTTCTTTCCGACCCAATGTTTTCAACCCACCTGCCCACTACGGTTCTCTCATTTCCTCCCCTTACTTGTTTTACCCTCTGCTTCTTTCATCTCTGCCAGGGTTCCACTTACGTGTTCTAGTGTGAGTTTTCAATGCGAGGACAAACTTTCAGGTCCCTGGGCTCTGGGATTGGATACTGGCTGACAGAGAGATCAAGTGAGCCAGCCCACATGTGAGGTGAGGTCTCCTGGCTAACATTGTGATCGGATGTGTGTATGTGTGGAGAGCAATCTGGGCACAATGTGGACAAACTGGTTGTTTCATCGACAAAGCCATACCCCACAATTCAAACCCAAATCTCCAGCTCCAGATGGACTCTTTTCATTCTGAAACCTCTCACTCTTTCTCTCCCTTTGGCTTTCAGTGTCTCATTCCAGACATCTCCGATTTGGATCTTTGTCTTCAAGGAGTCTCTCTTGTCCGTGCCCTCTAGAATAACACACAGAAGCATTTTCTTATCTGACGGCCCTATTGGTAAAAATCATTTGCTAATGCTACCCCTTGCTGTAAAGCCCTTTTGAGGGACCTTTCCCACAAGGACTACAGGTCCCTATACAGAACACTACTTTTTCTCATTTACAGTGTCAATATAATGCAGCTGCTACTGGCTGCAGGTCTTTTGTTTTAAAATATAATGTTACAAGTAACAAAAGATGCTCTTGAACTAATTGCACATGTAAAATGGATCTGATCCTAGGAACATGTCCTCACCAGAAAGGCTTGGAGGGTGGTTGGCTGGGTGCCCAAAGTGTTGCAATTTGACACTTGAGACTCCAGTTTGTTTGCCAACTTCTGCCAACATGAGTTTAATTTAACCTAAGAGGATCCTTTTCTTCCTACATGTCTGACCTGTATCCTAATCAGAGAGGCAGCAGATCGGAAGATGCCGTATGAGCAAATATTTTAAAGTCACAAAAGCCCTTTTTAAAAGGCACTAAAATATGCCTGTTCTGTTTTTAGATATGAGGACTTTGTGATAACTGCACAGTGGTAAAGATGGACACATCAATATATTCAGAATTATGTTCATTTTGATGCAAACTTCCCAATAAATAGACCATTATAAACATACTGTAACTTAAGCCTACCCCTGATGCAGAAATTGCTTCTTACAAGCTCCTTCCGCGTTCTCTCATCTTTTACTAACACCTTTTCTTTAACACATCTGTCTACCCTCCAGTATATCTGCAGAGCCAGAAGTAACAGTGAAGGCAAAGGTGCTAACAGGAGGAGGCAGAGCAACACTTTTAACCTGTTCTCCTTCTCACATGGATGAATTCTGTGTGAACATATTGCCACCGTCATCATCATCTTCAGATCTTTTACTGCAGCAAACTATAATCATTGTTTGTCAAATCATTTTGACTTCATCATTAAGACAATCATATTCCCAGGTACATTTCTAAGCGATCACATGAAATAAGTCTATAATATTGTAATGATTAGTTGACCCACATTGAATTTTAAACCTGAATAAGTCTTTGGGTGAAATTAAGTGGAATTATATTTTATCATCCTGAAATACCCAGACCAGCTTTGGTCTGGGACTCAAGAAATCCCCGCTGAGCCTTCTGGAGGTGTCGTGGGTCTAATTCAACGAAACATCTGTGCAGAGAAGTGCCAACTTGATAATATCCCGGCATGCAAGAGCTTGAGTGTGTGACTGGCACACTCAACACTGTAACATTCAGATAAGGTGTCTGGTGAATGGTGCTGCCTTTGTGGTGGTCCTGTGGATTTATTATTTGCCTGATGTCCTCTAGTCACCAGTTAGTACATCATTCCTTAAGCATCTGAACTGGGATTCTGTATGTGAATGTCCTTGGATGATTGCACAAAGGATTACAGCATTAAATCCTGTGTATCCTAAGTATTTTAGGTTTTCTCTCCTCTAATGAAGGACATTTAGTGATTATTTTCTCCATAATCATAATTAGCTAAGGGCAGCTCTAGTGTTTAAATGTATAGTTCTTGTTCAAGCTGATGTGTAATAGGGGCTCCTAAAATGTCCTTGATTGGCTACATAATTCCAAGTATCCAAGAGCTGCTCAAAAATCAGACTTGGCTGTGTCTTTTACAACGCTTTCAACAATACAGGGGAAATTAAGCAGGCGCTCATATCCAGAATGATTTACATTATGGGGAGCAGTTCAACAACAGAGGAGCATCGGTTTGGATTCAGACATTCAAATGCAAGCTGGCAGTATAAAAGGGGTGTGAGTTAAATAGCAGAAGGATGGGGTGATAAGAAAATGATGCCAACATCGGCCAGAAGTATGCATTAAAAAATGTGTAATTTGCAAATACAAATTCAAAACTTTATTGTGCATTATTTCTTCATGCAACAATGTTTAACATCATTCAATCTGTAATAACACTTAAAGCAGGAAATTATTTTAGAATCAGATAAAATGCTACCTGAAATCCCCCTCCTGTCCTTCCTCCTCTTCGTCATTCATTTTTTATTTTATTCACATTTTATATTCCTGCGAAGGTCTTCTTTTTTTCCCCATTTGTCGATCCTCCAGGCCTTCTACCCCACTCCGAGGGGGTAATATGTGTCACTGAGGGAATGCCTATGAGCACAGTCAGAATCTGAGACAGATAAGAAGGAAAACTGTGGTATGAGCCAGGTGTCAAGAGTGAGCTGCGATTGCCAGGTTAAAAAATAGCCTGAAACCACAATCCATGCGGTGCATGTATGACGTGATGTCACACGCACACACACACACACACACACACACACACACACACACACACACACACACACACACACACACACACACACACACACACACACACACACACACACACACACACATTCAAATCAAAACAATTCCTCATATAGTTTTTAGGATGCATTCTTAACTCGATCATAGAAACAGTAATGCCTTGTTTGTATTATCACACAAAATCTATCAAATTGTAGTTAAAACGCCACTAATAAGGCCTCCAAATATAGTATGTGTACACTGTGTGTCTGTAAAGACTTTATGACGATTTTTGGCTCTGATCTCTTGGAAGTTCCCGGAACTAATTTAGCTTATATAACTGTGCCTTTGCTCACACATCTTCATACAGTTATCAAGTAGTTTCAGAGACAAGTTGCATTAGAAAACTCACATACAGTATTTCAAAGCACACATCAAGTTGTTTCAGACACACATTTGACAATTGCAATGGCAAGCTCACTGAGCAATCAAGCGCTGAAGGAGATGGAATTCAATTCCAAAGACGTTGAACCTCCAAGGAATTTTTACCTAAATTCACTGGAGGAACAAGTACGATGTGAACTGTTGGATAGCGTGGTGAGGCTCACCCGAACAAAAGCTAAGGGGAGAGTCCTCCTAGAAATTGATGAAGACCATCTGCAACATTTTCTTGATGTTCCCCACGAAACCACGAAATCCACCAAGGGAAAGATGGAGATATCTAAGAACCTCTGTCTTGATGAACAGTTCGATATCAGCAGTAAGCTCAAGCTGGCTCTTGATGAGGCTGAGCAGGAGCTGAAAAATAGACATCAACAATGGCAAGAGGAGAAGTCTTCCCTCAAAGCATGCCAGCAAAAAACCTGTGAATACCTTCAATCCCAGGTAAAACTTGTCACATTCCTTCGAGCACAAGACCAGGAAGCAGCTAAGCAGACTCTGGAAAAAGCCCAGGCTTTATTTCAAGCCCAGATGGACAAACAGAGAGCGGAGACAAACAGGATCGCAGCAGCTCTGAAGGAAACACAGGACCTGCTGGAGACTGAGCGTCACGTTCAGATTAAAAATACCACCGACGAGATGGAGATATCTGAGAACTTCTGTCAGGCTACAGTTGATGACCAGTTAGATGTCAGCAGTAAGCACAAGCAGGCTCTTAATAAGGCCAAGCAGCTGAACAATTTAAGTCTACAATGGCAAGACAAGAAGCCTTCCCTCAAACCACCCCAGCTAAAAAACTCTGACCACTGTCAATCCCAGGTGCAGGTCATCGCTTTCGTTCGAGCACAAGAGCAGGAAGCAGCAAAGAAGACTCTGGAAAAAGCCCAGGCTTTATATCAAGCCCAGGTGGACAAACAGACAGCGGAGACAAACAGGATCGCAGCAGCTCTGGAAGAAACACAGGACCTGCTGGAGACTGAGCAGTACAACCATTTGAGATTTAATGAACTGATAGATGTCAAAAATAAGCTCAGGGCGGCTCTTCGTAGGGCTAAGCAGGAGCTGAACAATTTAAGTCTACAATGGCAAGACAAGAAGCCTTCCCTCAAACCACCCCAGCTAAAAAACTCTGACCACTGTCAATCCCAGGTGCAGGTCATCGCTTTCGTTCGAGCACAAGAACAGGAAGCAGCAAAGAAGACTCTGGAAAAAGCCCAGGCTTTATATCAAGCCCAGATGGACAAACAGACAGCGGAGACAAACAGGATCGCAGCAGCTCTGGAAGAAACACAGGATCTGCTGGAGACTGAGCGTCACCGTTTCCAGGAACAGTCATCCCTCACGCCACACCTGGAAAAATACTGCAGGGACCTCGATCATGCCCAGCTGAAGAATATAACTGCTCTTCAAACACTGGAAGAGAAAGCTATACAGATTTCGGAAAGAGACCAGGCGTCCCAAGCCCAGCTGGAGGAACAGAGAGCGGAGATTAACAGGATCAAAGCTGCCCGGAAAAAGACTGAAGATCTGTTGGAAACTGAGCGTTTCCTTTGGCAGCAGGAGAGGTCTGCCCTCCTTGAGGCCGAAACAGATCTTCAGAGCCAGATCACCAGCAAGCAGAAGAAGAAGAAGAAAATATTTTTCAAACTCTTCAAATGGCCAGCATTATACAACCCTAATATGAAGGCAAATCACTGTCAAAATCCGTAAATGAGATCCGTGCGTGTGTAGAGGTTCCACGCTATTAGGCGATTTTCAGAGGTAAATAATGTACTGTACTGACACGATCTTATAGAATA
>JAVDOI010000014.1:16106785-16389285 GCA_032191485.1 Leptoclinus maculatus | reverse complement strand
AGTTGTACAAATAATAATATACAAACAAGCATATTAAAGCTACTGCAGATGTAAAAACAAACACATTTAACTTCCCAGAGCTGCTGTTCACTATCTAAAGACAAAGTCCATCCTCCTTTCTTTGTTAACAAAGAGTTTAATCTCACGGTTGTTCAGTACATCCGTGCGTTTTAGTTCCAGTAAGAAGTCCTTCTCGATTCATGGACGCCAGTGAAGACAGTCGAGCCTCCCCAGTTGTATTTCTTGAATACGTTTTAATGCGTTTGAGGGCTGAAAATGTCCGCTCGACAGAGGCAGCAGATATTGGGATTGTCACCGCCCAACATGTCAGGCTAGCCCACTGACCAATCACGTACTTGTAGGCCAGCTAGCAGTCTCTGGCACGTCAAAGAATACGCCCAACATGTCAAACTAAAGATCTGATTGGTTGAACACTATGACAATCAACAATATCGTCCCCATTCACTTAAACTGCAAAGGGATTCACTTGTGAGTCTGCAGGCCTCGGGCCTCTCTTCTTACCTAGAGACACAGAGGTGAAATCTGATTGGATAAAAGCTCTACTTAAAACAAGCTGCACTGGAAGCAGAGCAACTGAGGAAGACAGTAGCTGTGCAATGAGGAAATAAGATAATGGGAAAAATATTTTTATAAATAATAATACATGTAGTGTATTTATGAAAAATTATTAAATTATAAAATAGCTATAACTTTGTGATTCTGTTAAGGCCAGCAGAGAAGGCTTTGCAGGTCCTGACGGCCCACCACTGCCTTTAGGGTAGCTAAGGGAAACACAGTTACAAAGTTCAACGAGAGGTTTGACTTATTGTTCCAAACGAACTCCATGTCAAAAAGAGCCAGAGGTTTCTTCAGGGAGTTCACAGAAGTGCGATGCTGTTAAAATCCCAGCTCTACGATCTTTTCAGCTGCAATCTCACCTCTTTACTCTGAGGAACTGTGCCCTAATATAGTCAGCAGAAGACTGTGGCAGCATTGCTTCCCAGAAATCCGTATTTATATGTTTGTTTGAGTGAGGGAGTTGCTATTCATGCATGCATTGATGTGTGTACACTTTCTCTCCTCCACAACTCTGCTCGGTATTGCCGCTGTGAAAATGATATCCCCTCTTCCCATTCAGCCATGCCCAGTTAAATTAAAGGGTAGGCAACTAGTTATCATCTGTTTGCATGACTGAATGTCACAAATAGTGCCAACACGCTGTCACTCAGCCCCGGAGCTTTGAGTTTGCCTCTGAGGCCTCTGCAACTCGCAGCTTACCCATTATTTGTTGCAATGATGAAAAGATGATATAGGGAATGTTCAAGAGGAACAGTGCAAGCGGGAACATGGCGTAGGAGGGAATGCCGAGGACGGATGGGGGGGGTTAGGTAAAGGTTAGGAAAGGTATCAAGAGCATGAATGAGAGTAAATGAGAGCATCCAGTCAGATAACAAAAGGCTATGAATAATGGTTGAGAGAAAAGTGAAGGGAAAAATAAGCACAACAAGAAATAAAAGTGTTAATTATTTGTTTGAATTAGGTTCGAGTGTTGAGATGAAAAGCAAGAACTTTGAGAGTGGTTTATGTAGGATGAAAAGATGCTTTGGCTTTTTCTATCTTGAAGCTTTGTGTCAATCAAAACAATGTGTCAGTAATCCCGTCCACATGATCTGTATGTGAACTTCCTGCTTGGCACAGTGTCACGTGCAGGTGAACCAGTTGGCTAATAACAGAAACCCTTTGCTGTGTTCTCTCTCTCTCTCTCTCTGTGCACATGTGTAAAATGAAAGCCAACCTAGTTAACATAAATGTGGGCGGTAGAGAGACGGAAACAGAAGAGGTGGTGAGAGAGGCTTCGAGGAAAAAGGAAGAGCAACCAAAGGGAAAGGAGACAAAGGAGAGCAAAGAAATGTAGTTGTTCAGTAATGAGAGAAGCCTTCCCACAGGGAAACAAGCACACAACAGCTCACAAACAGCAGAGTAGGAACAGACATGCAGATGTACCGTTTCATAATGGGGGAAAACACTTGTTAACCACACACTGCCTCAATACTGAAAATCTATAATATACATTACCTTTCCCTGAGTGGTTGAAATTTTCAGAAAATATGTGAAAGCAAGGAATAGTGGAGTGTGTGTGTGTGTGTGTGTGTGTCTGTATGTGTATGCTCTTAAAAGTAGATTCAAGATGTATCACTGGAACAGGAAATCTCTGTCCTGGGAAACATTTTCAATAGAGCTCTGTTGTACAGTAGTGTGTGTGTGTGTGTGTGTGTGTGTGTGTGTTGTGTTTGTAGGGCCAGAGTGACCAATTAGTAACCCTCCATGAAACAGTTTGGAGAGGTCACGATGAAGCAAACTTTTTAGACTCGCACAAATATGTCTGTTCATATAGCTACATATGTTTGGGATCCTCTTAGGTGTATAAACAAGTCCTATACAAACTGTGTATGATTGTTTATGTTTGTCTGTGTGTGCGCTATGGGCTGTATCGCTCCCTTTCACATCCGTTTCGCATAATTCCTTATTGTATTTTTTCTCTCAGATTCAGCTTCTTTCTCTCTCTATTTGCTAAGATATTTTGGTTTTGTACTCTGTGTACTCGTGCATGTCTTGGCTCTGTTAAATTAGACTAGTCATAATATTCTCGGATCTCTTACTTGAAATAACAAACACAAATTTGTTGGCCAACCTGTACCCGCTTTAGTCTTCTTTTTGCAAAAAAAAATCAATTTCTTGAATAACGGTGTCTGCATGAAGAACTATATCATTAAGCTAATTATAATTAAACTGATGCTATATTGGTACGGGCTGCATAAACTAGAATATATGAATCCTTGGTGTGTGTCTGTATGTGTGTGTGTGTACTAATTGACTTGGCTTCACAGGTTAGTTGGCTAGCTACTTACCCTTACGAAGCTGTCATTTTAAACTCATAATAATTATGGTGCAATATAGAGACAGGGCAGGGACAAGACAAAACAAAGGCATAGTGTGTGTGCATGTATGTGTAAGAGTTCAACAGACGCAGTACGATTAGGCTGCATTTTTTTGCTAGCTGTTTATCCCCATTACTGCTGCCAAGGAGCTTACCAGTTAAATTGGGCAAATTCTGGTCCCCTAAACAAATTACTCGCTCTATTTGAGGAGAGAAATCAAATTAAGAAATTAGAACAGATCCAGCACTGTACCACAGCCAGTAATAGTATTAGCCCTTAGTTTAGATTTCATCGTTAATCCATCAACTAAGCTCAGGGATACTGTTTGGATGCTGATGCGTATAGATTATCTTTACCTTGCCAACTGTAAGTATACTCTTGAGTTTTTGATTACATAGCAAAATGCATTTGTACCTGCGGAATCTTGCTCAACAAAAAATGGCTTTATGTTCTCGGTCTATGTTTGCTAATGTTCTCCTGCTCCACCCCGGAGGCTAATTGTTGGGGAAGTCCTGCATCACTAATGCAAGAGAGATGCAAGGTGTCTGAATCCTTACAATGCCTCTGCAACCGTAGGGCAGTGAGCACCTGCTGTAATTTCAAAGAAAGTCTTCAAGACACATTTAGTGCTTATGATAATGAGTAAAGCATACAAATTGAAAACAAAATCAAATTCTCTTCTTTGATTAAATC
Source organism: Leptoclinus maculatus (assembly GCA_032191485.1). Taxonomy (NCBI): domain Eukaryota; kingdom Metazoa; phylum Chordata; class Actinopteri; order Perciformes; family Stichaeidae; genus Leptoclinus; species Leptoclinus maculatus. The sequence continues at coordinate 16,385,653 of JAVDOI010000014.1, read as the reverse complement.
AGTCTGATTACATGGATTTCTCATTTTTTCCCAGTAATAAGGCCATTGAAAACTTTGATTTAGACTCTAATGCACAGTTACATTGAATTATGTGGTCAGCATGTACAGTATTTGCACAAGCCTACATATAGACATTCTGCAGGTCCTAACGTGGTCCACACCTTTAAACAAAAGAAGAGGGAAAGTAACGCGGAATAAAAGGATGAATGTTGGGAGTAGAATGCCGACTGCATGAAAAAGGAAAATATAAAGTATCAAGTGTGATTAACGTGGGAGCGTGAGTGAATAAAACAGCAGTAAAAAAAAAGGTGATGCAACAAATTTAATGATTGGGTCAGAGTCCAAATAATGAGGACCAATCTCACAAAGAGAGATACAGACAGGAGCGAGTGAGAGAAGGGAATTCATCGGCCATATGTCATCCACTTCTCTCTCTTCCCATTCGTTTCTTATTTTTTTCCCTACTTACATTTAAACTACCATCTCTACCCATCTTTCTTCTTTCCATCGCCCTCCCCGTTTCTCCCAATGCACTCTCACCTGAGCAAGATTAATCGTTCCAGTCAAATCACATTACCTCCCAGCCCAACTCCGAACTCCGTGTACACACACACACACACACACACACACAGGGAGATGGCTAGAGCGAGAGAGGGAGAGAGAGTGCCTGTGAGCCAGAGACAGAGGGAGATGGGAGGGTGGAGGGTGGGGGTACTGAGGGAGTTCAATGCATGGATGGTCTGCTCATTAAACTCATCACATTATTTTAGCCCTGTGCTTTATTACACTTAACTGGGACACTAGGCACTCAGTCAAACACACACATTCACACATATTTCTGAACACGCATGTATCCGAAACTGCAGGTTTGCCATAATGTGCTTATGACGTAGAATGTTTAATTTGAAGAAGAGGATGATTCATGGCCCCTCGATAACAATGCTTCATCATTCTGCAACACCTATAAGGAGGGGGATGTGCAGGGCAGGGCAACTGTTGTTAATGGGATGCTAATCATCTCATAACCTGGAAAATGGGCTAACGGGCACAACCCCTCATGAAAATGCTTGTTTATTACTGTTTACCTGCATTATTATGTGTGTGTGTGTACGTGTGCACGGTGGTGCGGAGTCCACATTTGCAAGTGTATGTGTGTGAGAGGGTGAATATTGATCTATCTCTATGTGCTCCATCACCCTGCCAAGCATAATAAGAAAGAATGGGACACTAAGCAGGTGCTCTCCCTCTGCTGATTTATAAAACATATGCACTGGGGTAAACACCTCAATCACTGACAGGGGAAAGGCTTGGTGAATTAATCAAATGTACATGCTATGGGGATAGTACATTCTTAGTTTGTATGCATATAACCTCTTGAGATATTTTATATACGATTTTCTTTCTTGTTTAGGTGCAGTAAATAAATCCAGGAATAAAAAGGAATCAATGTGTAAGTAAAATGGGGTCGACATAGCCAAGAATGAACTAGGCAAGACTGTGATATAAAAGTGTGTCAGCAGGCTTTACATTTTGGTCTTTACACTACTGAAAACAAAGCGAATGGTACTAATACAGTTTAAAAACACATGAAAACAGGAGCTAAGACGCTTAGAGGAGGATGGTTCTGTTGAATCCCAAAACACAATTGCATCGATCTTGGTGCAATTAACCTTTTTCTAAGTCCCACCCCTCAAAAGCAGACTAGCCAATCATAGCGTAGCATTGTCCGGCTCCGAGCAGGGTCCGACAAGTATACGGCTCTGTTCCGAAGAATCTCATGCAATCGTTTCCGATTGTTTTTGTGGATGCTCGTCAAGTCTCAGGGTGTTCGATTGTGTGTGTGTTTGTGTCTGTGTGTGCCTGTGGTTTATTTAAATTCGATTTGGACACTAAGGGTTACTCTGGACCGATGACTGCTGTCCACAGTGCGGACTATTCTCCTTTGTTATCTGAGAAAGAGGAAGACCTTTCTACCACCTTCGTTTTTTTCTCTCCGTCTCACACTGTCCTCCTGTCCGAGTTCTTTTATCTCTCAAATCTGTTTGGTCATTTCTCCCTTCTCATTCCACCCTAAGCCTTTTCCTCCTCTGTTATCTGTCAGCATTCATGTTTAATTCATTCTTATTTCTCCTCTCACCACTGTCATTGTTTCTGTTTACTTATTTTGAGCCATCTCTTTCCCCTTCTCTACTCCTTGCAACACAAACACCTTTCTCTCGAACTCCCTCTCTCTTTTCCTTCCCTGTATTCCACCTCTGACATGACTGCTCAGACTCTCATAACCCTGTCAATCAATCAGAGGTAATATAGTTGTATAAGGCATGTGTCCCTGTGTCATTGGCCTCTGATAGACAGGACTACACCCAACATGGGCACTTTGTAAAATGAACAGGCCCCTCGGGATGGAAATAGTTAATGATATATAAATCAAATAGATGATTGTATTGCCTTCTGTAACTTCATGGGCACACACACACAATACAGTATGTGCAGAACGCTGCACTCTGTAAAGGCTTCACACTGGGTATGAAAGAAACAAGTTGAAATCGCCACGGTGATAGTTTGAAGATGTGTGTGATTTAAAATCTACAGGTAAATGTTGGGTGTTTAAACACCGTTGAAGGTAACGCCACTGAGACAAGTGCGCCCTCCTTGGTCATTGTGCTCACGGACGGGTTGCGGGAGACCTTCGTGGGAAGAGCTGTTGGTGGTGTGTGTGCCCTGCGACAGAAGACCGACACATAAACCTCCTCGAGCTACAGGCAGTGTTTCTTTTGCACTTCAGACCCCTAATACGGGGAAGCATGTGATTGTGAGGATCAAAAACCACACCACGGTGGCCAATATCAACACCCAGGGCAGAGTTTGGTCACACTCCACAGCAGTCCTGCAGAGTAGACATGTCTGCGGCCTTGTTTGGTGGGGTGAGGGTGCAAGGACATATCTCAACACAATGTTCGTTCACACGGTTCTTTCTCTCGGACATGTCAGAGTCAGTTGCATACTACCTGGGTTGGCGGGGCCCCCCTACTTCTCCGCTGTGTCAGCTTAGGTTATGAAGAAGTTAGTTGGCTGCGGCGACTAACCTTTCGCCTGTCAGGGTCAATGTGGTTGGGTCAATGTTGTCATGGCAGGGCATGCGCTCATTGGGCTCCACCCCGTGTCAGTTTTGCCCATTAAGTTTATCAACTTAACGTGTAAACATTTGTAATGAATTTATCTGCCAAGTTCCAAATTGTTCATTTATTACCTTACATTATCTGATCTTGCTCAACATCCACTAAATGATTCATGCTTTTATGATTGTCTTTAGACAAAAGCACTCGGTTAAGGTTGGGCAAAGATGAAATCTTAAATGACTAATGATGACATGGAACGTGTTTACTTTATTAACATTTCATTCAAACCACCGTCCTTCTGTAACCTTCACCAAAGTGCTTTTTGTTGCCTACTCACGATGTGAACTCTGGTGTCGAAGTGTTGCGTTTTGAAAGTCTGATATCCACCCCAACAACCACCTTAATGACTTGTGAATGTCATAAAAACGTAGCACCTCCTTCGTTTAAAAGGAATTTAATAATGAGTAATCATTATCCTGGCTGTATTTGCATTTTCTGCAAAAAGTATTTGGCAAAACAAATTAGTAGCTACAAAAAGAGTGAAACCATTAGTTAGTTCATCTTTTAGTAAGCCAACACAGTTGTAACTGTCATTTTTTAAGCAAAAATAACAAACAATAACCTAGTCCAGCTCCTCGATGTGCTGCTTTTCTCTTGCTTTTTATTACTGTTAATTTAATATTTTGGGTTTTTGACTGTTTTTTAATCAAACAAGTAATACAACATCCTTGTGATGGACATCTACACTATTGCATTATATTAAGTATGATTCACCATTAACAGTGTTTGCTATTCCTAAAGTTATAAGTTGCTACAAGAGCTGAAATACTTTACCATGATGTCATTATTTAAATGTGAACATAAAATATTTCTGCAGTTTATTTCATTTTTTTTACTATTAATATTTTGAGTCACTTTTATGTTTTACTTTGTTACCATGCAGACTTTTATTGCTTTTGACTAAAGCATTTTGTGTTGGAAGAACATCACAGAAAACAACATTGCATAATATCTATTAAATGGGATGTAATTTGCAGAAAGGTGATGAGAATTACACTAGATTTCCCAAAAGTGGTATTTGAATATGCATAGCATCACAGCTTCATTATCGTAACATGATAATTGCTTCCCGCACATACAACTGTAATTATAATTCATGTATGACTGACTGGATGGTTTATAAAATGATGGTTTATGTAAACTACCTCCTGAATTATTCATGGGAAAGGTGCCCGTCAAAGGCTAAGTTTCTCCGGTCTGTGTTCCTTTGTGTTTATGTGCGTGCATGACTGCATATTTGTGTGTGTGATTTTGTGTGAGCTCGGTCAGTGTGTATTCCTGTGCGTAAATGTGCGCGTGCTTGTGTATGTGCATGACTAACTAATGCATGTGTGTCTGTCGTCAAATTATTGTCATCTGCTCAGGATAGTCATTTGGGTTTGACCTCACGTAATAGGGTTTGACAGCCGGTGGCTAAGACAATAATTACAAACACACAGAGACGGCCTGTATCAAAGCCAGCTGACTAGAATAAAAATCATTTTGGAGCTGTTGTTACTAAAGAGAAGCAATTATCCGCACACAATACTGGGCACAGAGAAGAAGAAAAACAACCCCCAAAAAAAGCAGGGAAACTTCTAGTGCAATGGGTGAAATACTGTCCTTTGTTTAAAAAAAATGAAAGCAAATTTGTGCTGATATTAAAGGCCTGAACTGAATATGTAATAATACAATTTCAAGGTATGACTTGGTTCTTGCATTTCCCCCTTCTTCCCTCCAATCCCTTATTGCATTTCCGATACTGTAGTGAGTCATCTCCTCCCTCTTTTCCCCCTTCATTCTCCTTCGCCCTCTCCTTTCCTCCCTCAGTAGATGTCACTGCAGTTCCACCACCAGCCAGGCAAGCGGGCAGATTGTAATGCATCGTGGGACGCAGACACCCGCAGGTGACGATAGCCGTGACGAAAGGGACTGTAAGGGAGGGGAGAGGTGTAGAATAGATATAACATGGGGAGGAAGAGGACAGATAAAGGGAAAGGGAGAGGAGGAGACGTTCACTCCGTCTTTAGGTCAGATAAACGTCAGGTAGCGCTGGTGGGTGGCGTTGGCGAGAACCTAAATAGACCGAAGTCTTTCACATGCATCACATGCACATTCCAGCCTAAAACATGAACATATAAACACACAACACACAGTAGTTACAATGCATACATACCAACACTTTTAAGAATATTGACCCATACACACACACACACATATTCCTGAGATGCAATTAACTGTCATGCCCCCATCTACTATCAGTTAGTAATGAATAGATAAAGTGTTGTGGCATCAGGGGAAATGTGAGTGAAGATAGAGGTGTTGTTGACTTGTCTCTGTCAAACAGATAGCAATCTGCCAGCTCTCCAGTGTTCAACCACTTCCCCTGATTGGAGCCCGATGTAATTACTTTATTCAGTGTGGGAAATGAAAAATATCACTGCTCATCTAGTGACATTTCAAATACTGTTTTACTTGTTTGTAGGTTCAAAAGTAGAAAACGCCGTCACATTTTTTTTAGTTCTCCTCAACTTAACTTATAAGTCATCAAAAGACCACATTCCTGGGATTTTTAGAAATTTGCTTTTAAGTTAGTTTTAGTTGTTCGGATCACCTTTAAGATGTTGATGTGCCCGAACCGTAGAGTATATAACCCCATGATGACATGACCCAGGGCTGCTTAAATAATCAAATTTAAAACTGAGACAATATGTCTTGTGCTACCAGGACTAATACTATTAATGATGATAATGCTAAACTAGTTAGTAAATATCCACATACAGTGTTGAGATAATGCTGTGAGCAGACTACATCCTATTTTGTGTCTTGTGAGATGGCCACTGTGTAAGAGAAGGTAATCACAGAGTCGGGACATGGCAGATTAGATCAGAGGTAATCTGTAAAGTGCCGGGGACCGACTTCATTGTTCCACCTGAAAGTGCCCATGGCAAATATGTATCTGTAAACAATTTTATTATTGCAGAGGGTGACGACACAGCCACAGGCGTGATTATTTTCAAACAATGCCACAGACTTGAGGTTTACTACAGGTTCACTGCAATGAAATAACCCATTCCTGTTTTGTTTTTCCACATTTACAGTTCACAGAAGAGGGCTCTGTACTCCTGTGGGCCATCATCACTGGACATTTTGTAGATGCTGTCAAACCAGATAGAAAAAGGGTCCAAACTAAACAATTAAAACACATTGTTTGACCATGTCCTTTAGGACAACACAGACGTTTTTTCTGATTTGATGTCCGTATTTGACCCATCCATCCACACCGACTTCCTACCTATACGGACCTTGTTGCTCTATAACAACATTCCTGACTTCCTCCTTTGCTCCCGTCATAATAACTACTAATTAGAGGGCTTTGTTATGTGAACATAATCAGAGGTTGTTTTGTAGCACTAGCTACATAGACTGGTGCCGTTGTTTTTCAACTCATACCTGTGAGTTTGGGGCCATTATCGGGCTGGTTTTGCGTAGTCAGAATTGGGCACAAAACTTTATTTGTGCCTTGCATTGTACCATATTCACATTCAGCAACAACTTTATCATACATTCATACTGATGGAGTCTATCAGATCACTTTCCCTACCAGAACGTAGCAGCTGCATGCTTGCTTGTCAAATCAAATGCTCTATTTAAATGTTCTAGTTATTCATGCTGCCACCTTTGCATCAGTGCTTGGTTTGTATTCCCCACTGCTACATAACGTGTCGTGTTCAGTGGGAAGTTTCATTAATGCCATTTTGCTATTCTTGGATTCCATATGGAACAATGTCGGCCCATATATACCACAGAGGTTGACGTAGACCTGAATGGATTCATTCATAATATATTCTCAATACCTGCATGATTATGCTCATTGAAGAAAAAAATGTACTTTCCAAATACAGAGAGAGAAAAAAGAAAATAACTTATAAGGCTGGAAAAATATGAAACATAGCCATGAATTTCCATATCAATCAATATCAATAGAGACTAAGGAAACTCCCTGCCTTCTCTTCCCATGCATGTTTCAATGAACGTGCAGGGAATTTCCAGTAATGCCACTAAACATTATTACAAACCTTGTGCATGGTGTATTTTAACTTTGACAAAAGTGGTCCTGGCGGAATGAGTACGGTTGTGTACGGATGTGTTCGGCATAAATGAGAATGGTCTCTTGGGTAAACGCAACATTGTCTGAGTGTTTGGTTGCACTCACAGGATGCTATTAAATTCTTTTCAAGTATCTGTTTCTCTAGAGAAAGGCAGAGACAGGTGCGAGCTGCAACGCAAGAGAAACAGGGTAGGCTCATGTGTGTGTGTGTGTGTGTGTTTGAAATGTTTGTGTGTGAGTTTGTGTACATGCGTGCGTGCATGTGCGGTTGTGAGCATTCTTGTGTGTCACAGTTCAGGAGCAGACAAGTGGAGAGGAGCATTAAAACGCCCTCATCCTCCACTAATCGGGGATTAGACAGAGTTTAAGAGAGAAACGTAGAACACGTTTATTTGTTTATTCTGCAGGGACAAATGACTGTGCGAAAGAGACAGTTGAAAACGCCTATGTGTAAATGAAATGAATGGCTGTATGTGTTAGTCATGTCTCGATAGTGCCATGAATGTGTGTAGCAAGCCAGCTTTTGATTTCGTGGAATTTCTTTGTCATTTAGTTTCCTTTGTTTCCTCTTACCCTTCACATTGACCTCCAGCACCACTACGTAAGTACCTTTTAAATTCCTAAAATACTATGAAAATGGAATACAAGCATATACAAGTTATTTCTACTTGCTCAGTGGTCACATACTATACAAAGAAGTTACTACTTTGTTGACTACTAAGGTTTTTGAAACTTCAGTGGCCTCAAGTGAGTTGTATAATCCAAATAATCCAATCATTCCCTCACTAAGGCTATGGTCAGACCAACGTCAATGCAGCCTCCTCGTTCATTTCAATTCTACAGTAGTGGCCACACTTGGTATCGCAAGATCACTTGATGCACAGTGACCCATACACAATCATTGCAAAAAAGAACGCCTGTAAAACAGTGAAAATGTTTCTTTCCTGAAATAACAGGTGTTTTTTTTCTAAAATTTAAACCATTTTGGAAGATTGTTATTTCGACAGCAGAAAGTTTGCCTTTTTACCCAATATAGTGACTTACTTGCATCCTCTCAACTGGCTCGAAAACACACAAGCCCACGTGAGTCTGAAAAAAGAATCTGTGTCCAGTTGTCTTAATTTTTCCCTAGCATGTTGCTCTAATGTTTCAGTTTAAAATCCTCAAACCACCCTACCAAGAGCATATTTCATTGTCTCACCATTCCCCGAAGCAACACGCCCCCACCGAAGCAGCTACTTGTGCTATTTTTGGTCTGAGTGTCTGCTAAGTTTCGCTAAGAATAAATCAGATATCCTGCCATTCCGGTGGCATTGCAGCTAATGCAAAACTTTTTTTGTGATATTCCACAAATGACTTGTTACAATCGGGTGAAAGGTGATGCCGTTTCTGTTGCACGTACATAAATAGAGCTATAATGAGAGGTGAGAAACAAGGTATCAGGAGAGAATGAGATATGCATGGTGACGAGAAAGTGAGAGGGAGAGAGAAAAAAAAAGATACAGGCAGAATTAACGAGAGAGAGAGAGGGAGAGAGAGAGAGAGAGAGAGAGAGAGGGGGAAGGCAAGGAAGACAGTCTTCCTGGGGATGTAGGAATGATTAATGTGAAGCTGTCAGAAAGGTGGAGAGGTGAAACCACAGCGATGGGGGAAGAGTCATGGCCAGGTGCAGAGAAAAGAATATGACACAGAGAGAGAGAGAGAGAGAGAGAGAGAGAGAGAGAGAGAGAGAAAAAGAGAGAGAGATGGTGGCATGGAGGCATGAAAAGGCTTCAGGACAGACCGTGAGTGAGAAAGAGCAAATGTGTGCAGGGAAAGAGTGGTGAAAGCATGAAAGGGGCTCCAGGAATGACTGCTTAGAGGGAATGAGAGGAAGCGAAAAGGGTGGGAGAGAGAGAGAGAGAGAGAGATAGAGAGAGAGAGAGAGAGAGAGAGAGAGAGAGAGAGGGAGGGAGGCTGGAGGTGTGAAAGAGGATTCAGCAGAGACTGCTGGGAAACAGAAAAAGAGGCAAAGACAGCAATGTAGAGATAGACGGGGAAACCAAGAAAGAAAGAAAAGACAGAGTGCTACCTGCTAAGGTGAGAGACCAGTGATAAAGTGCCTTTAGATTTCTGTATGAGAGCCTGCTGTGTTTGTGTGTGTGTGTGTGTTTGTGAAAGAGAGATCAACTCTGTGAGCATATTTAACATACGTTCTTTGTCACAGCGATGGCCTGATTGTTAAACATTATTGTCTGTGTGTGTGTGTGTGCGCGCGTGTGTGTGGCACCTTGCCATAAATCCCACCACCTCTGTGTGAACCAGCACTACATTGGTCTGCAGCAGCAGTTATTGTTCAACTTCCCCTTCGACCTCACGCTGCTTTATTGCCCCATTCCATCAAATGGCTCGTTCTATTGTGCATACCTGTCACGGTGTGTCTTTGTGTGCGAGTGCTTGCATGGTAACATACTGTAACACAAAAATAATTTGTGGACAGGGTGGTAATAGGAAACCAGCTTGTTTCCACCGAGACCTCGGCCCAAGCAGCTCCATTTGTTTAAGTTCGGCTTGGCAGTTAATGGATTTTCCATGAAAAGTGGGAATCCATCAGTGTGCACTCTGAGGCATATGCACACATGTAGGTTAGGGTAGTGCATGCAAACACACACACACACCTACACACAGACACCTACACACAGACACCTACACACAGACACACACACAAAGTTGAAAGGAAATTCCATTATTTGTCACTACTGGTTTCATTCTCATATTTTGGTTCATTAAAACCTTGGTCATGATAAGCAATAACTCACCCCTGACAGACTCTGATTTAGAGATTTTTCTTTTTTAAAGCTGCTTTAATGAATACGTCTATATTAACAATGAATCTAATAACTGACTACATTTAAAGGTCCGATTTACCTGACTACGCTGTTGCAGACACTTCGTAGAAACTGTGCAGCAATCAAGTCCAAAGTCCTGAATTTCGAAAGTGGAGGTTGTGAGTGAAACATTGTCATGATCAATATTCACATTGGACAGAATTTTAGAATAAAACCCAGATTTACAAATAACTGATTTTTTCCGACAAGCATATACAGACACAACGACATGCATTGGTGTACCCCTACATTATTGATAAGTGACTCTTTGTACCACATGAACAATGTGAACATTATCCAAAGATAAACATGTAGGTCGAGTGCCATTTATTTTAGTGACTAATTAGTTTCTTCATGCCCAATGAGGTATAGGAGTGGGACTTGTTGCAGCATTATCTCAACACTGATACTGAAGTATCCAAAGCCACACTATACAAAGTCAAAGTCTTGCTCATTTCATTGTGCCTATACTATGAAACCAAAACTCTGAACTCATGACCCTGAATTATTTCATATATCACACTGTAACACATGTCAGCATGTTACAGAGAGAGAAAGATGATAAAAGCTCAGACTGACTTGTCACCAACCTCTAATAGTGTGTTATTACATTTTATTAAAAATACTGTATTGATTCCTGTTTGAGCATGTTTCTTCCATGTTTTTTTAAACTATATTTCAGCAGACATTTGCTTGTAGAGGGGATTCAACGCACGTCTCCAGAATTAAGTCGATCTCCCTTTTCCTGCATCACTCTGCACATTAAAATCAAATGACTTGATTTTAATCTCCTTTTAATGTGTTTTTTTATATACATTTTAGATGCACTTGCAGCCCTGAAACATCACTGAGTTAGCAGTGTGGCAGCTCCAACTGCAGAACCATGAGCTAAGATAATTACAACAACGATCAACTGTCATTAATATACATAACTAATACAACTTGACTTCTCTACCTGTGCAGTTTGACCTCGCTATGTCTTTTTTTTCCATTAAACCGTAATTAGAAGATTAGAAATTTAATTATTGTTAACCTTCCCTCTGACGATAAAGCACATTGAACTGAGCTGCAATAAGAAACCCTGTGAGCTGCAAAATGCTAAACTGCAGTATAGTTGACCATCTACTCCAATGGCTCTGAATTTCAATCAGCAGAAACGGTAAAATCATTTTTATGACATTTCCATTTTCCTGATTATTATGCAGCGGACAGAGATGAGAAATGTGGAAAATAAATACAGGACATGAAATGTAACACAAGTTGTGAGCTCAATGTGAATTGTTTCCGAGTTGGTATGCAGCAGACTTTACCTCACAAAAAAAGTGGTTTGTGTTCTGCCTCAAAAAATAAAAATAAAGAAATCTTTATTATTGGTCTCAGTGCCACCTCACCTTTGGACTAAGAGCTACTTCAGAGGCCTCTCCATAGAGAAAAACACATGCCTTTGGGAAATGAATAGAAACACAGAGGTCATCCCCACACTTACTCTCCGGGCATCAACATTACAAAGTTATTGATGCTCACAACTTCTGTGCATCCACTGCAAAATGTGCAATAAATACAGAAATGGTTTGACTTCTTTTTCTCTCTCCCGTATCTATAGCTCATTGCATCTGGCAGAGCATCTGTCACAGCCTGGTGACAGAGTAGCACTTATAATAGACTGCAAGCTTACCGTATTCATCCTTATTGAAACAAAGTGATACAGACCTATGGTTCGATTCAAGACAAGCACCAAGACCTCAGTGACAAATGTAGAAAACACAAATTGAGCACCGTTTGTCACAGATGGTACAAATTGCTATTTTCCCCTCTTAGTTTGCCTGCCAGGATGACTTTTTCTTCTCGTAATCTCTATCTTTCTGTGTCTCAGGTAGACAGAATTACTTATTCTGTCTGTCTGTCGTGTTGGTCAGTCATGTCTGATGCTCATGTCTGACAGTCTTGTCTGTGCGTCTGTCTGTTCCTCTCTATCTCCATTCGCCCATCCCAAAATTCAGTGCTCACTTTCTCCGTCACTTCTATTTTCTCACTGCAGAGTGTGTAGGTGGTACGGAGTACATGATGGTTGATTAAATAGTACAAGCAGCCCATACTAGGGGCTTAATTAGTCATAAAAGGCCAATTCACCAACAATTAAAACCAGCTTCAATGACTTTAATGACATCACAATGAGAGCCTGCGCTCCGACACTTTACGAGATAAAAAGGAACCCAAGACCATGAAAGAAAATATTTGAAGTGAGATGGAGGAAGCTGGGGTTTTGAGGGTGGGCACATGTTTGGTGGTATGATTTTAGCAGAAAAAGAATTGCCTGTGCACAATAACGCATAACGTGTAATGGTGATGTAGACAGTGTTGGTGCTCAGGAGGGGGGGGCTATGAAAAGAGCGTCTTTGATAGTGTTCTCGTACTCATTCTGTTACAGGAAAGGCTGTAGTTTAAGGTATTATTTGTGAAAATAGAGACTGCCCAAGAGATGAAACAGTTTATGCATTATATTGAGATAGTGGAGGGAAATGATGGTAAACACTGTTTATCTGAAAATCCCAAATCTGCTCTCTTTTTACTGTATTATGTCTGAACATTTCTCTATAAGAAAGAGACAATATATGTATACGTAGATAAAGGGCATACCATTTATTTACTTTTATTTAACACTAGCTACCTGTAAAATATTATTTGTTATAAATATGCAAACGATCTGCTTCAGCTTCATCTTTAAGATTACATTAAATGCACTTTTTAGCAAGTAGACAAGCAGAAGTTGCCTATCCTCCAATACACTTTGAATAAATTCACTGTACAGTAACTGCGATCTTCAGCAATTGGTGTACTGGGAATTGTTCCAGAAATGTAAATATTGTTTGTGGGTACTACACACTGTTGAGTTTTTTTGGTATCTGATAAATCTTTAAATCTATTAATCTGTTACTCAGATTTTCTGGATTGTTTCAACGCAGGGCTGTTTGGCCCAAAATATCAGTCTCAATCCTACATGAACCGGCGTCATTTCTGCACCAAAAGCAGCAGTCTAATAGGCAATAGTAAAACATGTATCACAAGCTAAAGTCCACTCATGTCTTTTCAGAGTGGTAACAGACTTCTCCGTTACTGCCCCATTAATACAGGTGCGTGCCTCTCTTTGTGTGCCCCGCGGCAATGTGGGAGAGCCAACTGACCACAGTGAAAATGTTGTTTTTGAAAGGCTAAACACCAACAAATATGGACTTGAGCAGCATGCTTTGTTACTAGCCTCTCTTTAATTCATTATGCTTACATTCGAACACAATATCATATACTCATAATGTCATTACTAAGGTTGCCACTCTGGATTCTGTCTAGCCCTTTCTGTCTTCCAATGATCTAAGAAATTCTAAAGTTGTAAATAGCCTGCATGTACGGTTCATTTTCAAACAAATGATACTTATCAACAGGCAACAGGGAGGAGCCAGGTGGAATGGAGGTGGGCAGAGGAAGTGACAAGGTGACCTTATACACGTATAGAATCTATTAAACAGGTAATAGTGTCCTTTACGTTTGTTGACTTCTGATAGTGGTCTTTTTTCAAACAAAAGTTCCAAAACTGGATTGCTCTCTCTTTTCTGTCGCTCTTTTTCATCATTTTCCCTAAGTCGTCATGTCTACTTTCATCTCCTCTCATCGTACATCGATGAATCTTAAAGTGATGTGGTATACTCTGGGATGTGAACATTTTAGACACTCTGGTCCTCCTGATTTAACACGCAGTGCCCCAGGAACAATGCCTTTCGATTAGACCCCATTTTGCAGGAGAGGCAATGACATTGATTGGCCGAGGGAATGGGGATTGACATTGATTGGTCCCGGCTTGTTTGTGCGGGCAGGAAGTGATTTGCATAATGCAGACATTTTCAGTCTGCTGAGGCTCTGTACGTGGTAAACTAGGCCAGAATACAAAAATCTGAACTTAACAGTAGCAAAGGGCATACGTTAAGAGGATAGAAAAATTGTTACAGAAATATTCAGTGGACCCAGTGATTGCAAATAGCAAAAGGAAAAAAAAAGGACAAAGGGAGATGCACAACAAAAGACAGTGATGATATAAGTTCGTCACAAGGCCAAGACATTCAAAAAGAAGCAACTAAGTGAGTAAGAAAATGGATGCGACAGATTGAAAGAGAAACAAAAAAATAAAGGCCTGAGCTAGAAAGAAAGAGGGAGTGATAAAGAGAAGAGGGAGAAATGCCAGAGGGAGATGGGGGAGAAAATCAAGAGGAGGCAAAATAAAAGAAAGTAAGAGAAGAAGGCAGGGGAGAAGAAAGAGCAGAGACAGGAGACAACACAGAGTGCTGTGTCTCCTGGTTGTCTTTGTTTACTGTGACAGGGACAGGTGGAGGCTGACAGCAGGACCTTTACAGAGAGCCAGTTAAATAAAGAGAGGATGGAGGGATGGAAATGAGCAGAAAGAGATGAACAAAAGAAGGAAGAAGACTGAGACTAAATGCCAGTCCCCAAATGGCTGCCAAGCCTTCTGTTCCCTTCCTGCTCGGAGTTGTAGCACCATGTGGTTGATCAGCAGCATAGATCAAACTGCTACCATTAATTTGACTGCTTATTTGTTTCTTTGATATACGCATTACTTTTGGACGATATTGTCATGAGTACAGGGTGGCATGGCGAGTTAGGGTGCACTATAAACTAGAGTTGACTTTCATACGTGGCCCTACGGCATGTGCATTTTGTAGGAAAACATTTTTAACCAAGCTCTGTTCATGGGGATGTCACTTGGTCACTGGCGTTTCTTGACAGCTATGAGATGGACTGCCATGAAATGTTGTACTGATATTCATGTTCCGGACTTTAGTGATACCCTAACTTTTTCATCCCGGGTTACCAAGACGCTGATTTCAGTTTTTTTGTAAACTGTCTTCACAACTTTTGACACACAGATGACATTCAATGCAATCATAATGACTGAAACCTCTTGACTTTTCATTGAGGGCCACCAGCAGGTCAAAATGTGCACATATCCAGTGAAATATCTCAACATCTGGTTGGATCAACACACCATTTTTTTAGAGGCATTAATCGTTCCTAGACAATGTATTCGGCTGACTTTGGTGATCTCCTGACTTTTCATCCACGAGTTTCACATTTGTGGTTTTGGGTGAAATGTCTCAGCAACTACATTTGGTAGAGCCCCAGGTACAGTTCCCCACTGGATTCTTTTGAATAACTTTGGTGTTCCACTAACTTTTCAGCTAGCACAACCATGACGTTTTCATTTTTCCAATACTTTGTTTTATGACCACACATCTGCCAAACTAATGACATTCCCATCAGCCTCAGCTGTTCTTTGTGTTTAATGCTAAATAGCAGATGTTAGCATGCTAACCACCTCACAGGGCTGCCAGCATGGCTGTAGACTGTTTGTAGTGTTTAATGGAAGAGACGTTTGAGGGATGCTTGTGCATCAAAGTAAAACGATACAACAAATGTATAATAATAATACAAATATTTGGAATCAAAAAGATTCATAATAAAACAGAATACCGAAGAATGTATACATTCCAATAGCAATTCAATTCTCTCTCTCTCTCTCTTACACTCACTCACTCTCTCACTCACTCAATCTCAGACAAACACACACGCACACACATACCCACAGACCGTCCTTTGAATCTATAGGGTATTAAGGGATTGTCTCAAAGTGATTACAGGGGATCAGGCGTATGAAAAAACAACAACAACAAAAAAAACACACACGCATGCACGTACACATGCATAGAAAACTCACTCACGCACAGAAAGACTCGCACTCGTCAAGCCAGGAAGTCCGGCCTCTCTCTGACAGGGATAATCCTGTGGCACCGAGCGAGGGTAAAGTTAGGAAGAGACGATCCCAAACCCGGAAAAGCCGATTACAGGCTGAGGGAACAAAAACCAGGCAGCGGGAGACGGAAGAGGAGAAACAAGTAGCAGAACGCCAAAGCCAAGCCAACCCTGACACGAGAGGCCGGTTATGCCTTATAGATCGGGAAAACAGAAGGGGAGAGGGATTGGATACAGAGCACTTGGACAGATTGGAGGGAGGGAGAAGGAGTACTTCAGATATGTAGGGAGACATGGAGGTGAAGAAGATAGGAGGGCGGTATGAGGGGGGGAGGTTGATGAGTGGAGATAAAGGACGGAGGGGGAAAGAGAAGGGGATAAAAGGAAAGGAGATACACATGACATAAGAAGGCTTTAGAAGTTGAGCAAGAGAGAGAGAAAGACACTCTGATAAATTGACAGACATTGAATATTATCATAAATTAAATGAAGATTAACTGATGAAAAAAGTGAAACCAGCAGGCTGGTCTCTCTGTCCGAGTCTCTTTCTCACACACACACACACACACACACACATGCCTCGGTATGTCCTCATCGATGACCAATGATGTACAGGAGACGTTGAAAGATAATGACCACAAATAGGCAAGGAGAAAAGGGAAGCTTCCAGACACATACGTGAATCTCTTTAGCAGCAGTATATTGCTTTGCTCTTGTGTCGCTAACCACCATCTACACTAGGTAATACACTGATTATGGATAAATAACTAATACAACCCCATTTCAAAATAACCCACTGTCCCTTACAATCACATTCTAAGTCATCTTTTTCACACCTTTTCTGCTCCTGGGTATCACTTCCGTCTGTCACTTTTCTTCCTTTCGCTGTCTCACTCTTCCCCATCTCTCTCTCTCTCTCTCTCTCTCTCGCTCTCTCTCTCTCTCTCTCTCTCTCTCTCTCTCTCTCTCTCTCTCTCTCTCTCTCTCTCTCTCTCTCTCTCTCTCTCTCTCTCTCTCTCTCTCTCTCTCTCTCTCTCAATTAATCCCAGGGCTGAAGAGGTTGTAGAGTCTGACACTGGAGGGGTCATCATTTAATGGAAGCAATAAAACACAACAACACACACACACACACACACTCATAAAAACTCACACTGTTGTGAATACACAGACACACACAGACATGTCTTGATCCTATCTAGATATAGTAAAATGGTGTGCAGATGCAGTACCAGCAATGAAAGGTGGATGGGGAAAGCTGATAAGTCCTGATAAGTCTTGGAAACATAGACTCAGACGGATAGATAGATCATAGAAAGGCTGGATTATGTGTTCCAGTGAGTTGTTCAAAATTTTCATCACCATGGAGTCAGCTGATCCACATTCCGATTGGAGCTGAGATCTGCACTCCACTCTTGTCATTTCAATGGGATTTGTTAGATCTGATCGTGGCGACTAGATTTAATGACAACTTTATTGCTGCGTATGTTCTCCTATGTGTTCGGAGTTATATTTATTCAAATTTACAATTGCCCTATGTTTTTCTCGCTATCGCTCTGTCTCCTTATATCCAAGTTCATTCATTTTGTGAGCACGGCCTCTTTTGAAGCAGTCCATAACAGAAAGGACAGGATTATATTGTTGTGCATCTTGGCTGGTGTGATTGGATGATAAATACTGCAGTTAAACAACACCGACAGAGATAAGTGTCGTTGGCCATTGTCCCTGTATGTCTTCTGGAAGAATGCATGCATGTCTAAACCATCTGGTGGTGGGTGAACAGCACAAATAATGGAGATTAAGTAGAGTATCTCAATATAGACTCTTATGAGCACCGTCAGTGCTTGAATGCTTTTTGTTCCGTTTTTGTTTGTTCCAGCTTCCGAAATACATAGTGTATGAGCATATACTCACTTTCCGCAAGTGCAATTCTACTTTTTTTAATTATGCTTTCATGTCAGATTTGCGTGTTCTACTAAAAATGTGACCTTTATCTTCAGGATAGAAATGTAGTGGATTGCAAGGCATTAGACCCAATCTCCCAGTGGGCATCTTTTCCTAAGAAATCTGACTTTCATGTGTTGTAGAAAGCATAAGGAAGACCATAAAGGTGTAAGGGAACCATTACACTTACCATGCACTGTAGCTGGATTCTCGCAATATCACATGAGAATTGTAGGATAACGCATCACACTCAAATCTATTTCGTCAGGATTCAAGTAATGCGTTTGCGTCCGGCAAGCCAATGCATGGACCAATCAGTGTCCTGTGAGCAGCTACTGGCAGCTACGAGAGTGGCTTAGGTGTGTCTGCCAGATACCGAAATGTGACGTAATAATGTTGGCTGCTAAGAGAGGTTAGCCTAGATGCTGCAATATCATACATATTATATAATACATACTTTTTCTCACCTGGAAACCGTGTTCTAGAGTCCCCCGCATTCATGTGTTATCCATGTGTTAATTTTAAATATTTATTTTTTTATAGTGGCAGCCAGTTAGTGGTTATTAATAGAGACAGGATGTGGCCACCAATAGCCATAGCGAATTGGCTGTGAAAAATACAAAGCCAGCCGGTCCAAAACAGGCTTATCCAATTGAAATGGCAGGCTGGATAGATTGTAAACAGCTGTTGGGATGCACTCTTTCTCTATCTTTCTGATGCCACCCGAGCAGGCAGGCAGAATGAGATGTTTTATGACCAAGCACAGCAAAAAAAGGTAAATTGAAATATATTCAACTTTAGTTTTTTTCTGTCTGGACTTCCTATTGAGAGAAAGGGAACGAGTTTATGTATCACGTATCAAATAAAGTTCGTGACAAAGCTCGGGTAAATATTCTTGCGGCCCCATATGAGGAAAAGCAATTTCAGCTCTTACGGTTTTAGGCAATTTAAGCCGAGTGAGACGAGAGAAAACGAACGCAAGTAATATTAAGAAGAAATAGGGAAATGTGGCCAAAGCTATTCTGGAGAAATAAACTTCTGAGAGCCAAAGTGGTAAAGCTAAATCACAATGGTGAGGGGTATAACCAGGGAGGCAAGGGAGCTTAACAGAGGGAGAGTAAGATTGCAGTGTAAAAAAGGATAAGGGGATGGACAGAGACAGAGGAGCAGAAGTATTGATATTTCCAGCATAAACACTCGTCCTAATGGACCCGGAGAGTCAGAGAGGGAGATCGATCAGAAGACAGAAGTCTCTGCAGATGTATGGAGGGAAATATACCTCTCACCTACTGTGAGGACTGCGGGTAGAGGAGGGATGGGGGGAATGGAGGGAGGAGATGAGGAGATGACCAAACACGGTGGGGCTACAGAAAGAAGGCCGAGACTGAATTCTAATGCGCAAAATGTATTTTTCATGAGAGTGGAATCAATAGTGATTTGGAGTTTTTTTTCTTTGTAGCTGGAATGAGCCGAGACCAGAAGAAATACAAGAAGAGGAAAGTAGGGCAAGGAAGCAGAATGGTTAAACTGATGGACGGATGGATAACTGGAACGATAAAGGACAGCAGCCCTTAATTAAAGGAAGTACCCAGACCTGGATGTGGGAGGAGGACAAAGTATAGGGTGGTTACCGAGAAAGGAAAAGAGAAGCTCAGGTGCACCTGTAACCAAATCGGGAAGTACTTTCAAGATTTTGACCTTCCACACGGTTTTAGGATGGGGATTGTGGGCTAGACACGTAGCGGTGATAGTTATGATCAGGGTTAGGAAATGAACGTGGGGCATTCATGAGGAGAGGAGTACAAGACAGTGTGTTTTGTGTTTGTCAGTGCAAAGCATTTATTTGAATTACGCACAGCTGGCGACAAGAAATACCTTACAAATTTGAGTCAACCTCTATCTTCACATTGCCAACTGAATCGCTATGAAAACAACTAGGTAGCTTCACACCTAAGTGTGTGTGTGTGTTTTGAGTTTATTTGAATGTCTTCACACCTCTACCTAACGCAGAGGAGTAATCTGTGTCCTGCAATATGTGAATGTGAGATGGTGGGAGGCAAGATTCTGACTCTCTCTCACTTTCACTCTCACACACACACACACACACACACACACACACGCACGCACACAGAAAAACGGTGTTGTTCTTCACATCCGAATCCACACAGCAGCACATGCACAATCACACCGATTTTATTCAAAACATATGAACAAATCACAGAAGTTCATGCTACAGTGCTTATACACTCAGACATGCACACACACACACACAGTACAATGTGGAAACACGACTTACACACATACGACAGACCCAGACAGTCTCTTATTCGTTTTATGGCGGCACCTGAGCTTGGCTTTAAGTATATATTTCATGCCACATTACCCCCCATAGCAGCAAACGAGGAGAAGAAAGGGAGAGACTGGGGCAGGCTGAGAGATGAAGCGAGGCAGTAAAATGCAGACTCCTTTCTCTGCCGGCTGCACTTCTGCCTCTACATCCCCTTTACCTCTTCTGTCCTTTCTGTTCCCCTCTTATCTTTATCCCCCTGTTTCATAGCTTAATATTTTTTAATGGTCGGGAACCAGAATGGGTCACAGACGTGTTCCTGCTGGGTCCCCTCTACATGACAAGAGTAGTGATATGTTTTAATGAGCCTGGGACCCAGAGCAATAGATGGATTTTCTCATTTGGGTCTGACACTGAAAAAAGCCTACATCTACCCTTAGCTGTCTTGCACACTTTTAAGTGTTTCACTCCATTTCATCAACTCCATCTTTCTCTTTTGACTTTTTGTTTCTTGCTTTATCTGTGACAAAAATTCACCAATTCAGGCTCAGTAATTGTAGCTTTACCATTTAGAACATTTGTGTAAGTAAGTAGTTGAACGACAAGAGCAAAGCGCACTGTATATGGAGGTGAGTCCATCTGAGTAAACTTGGTTTAAACTTATCTAGACTTCACCTACGTTTTTTTTTGTATTCATTAACATTTAACTTGCCTTTTGTGGGGTTCAGTGGACTGAAGCCATGCTGGGAAAATACTCCCCACATCGTAACCCCACCAGACCTCTTCAGAGCACTAGGGTCTGCAGACTTCTCTTGGTGTGCACCACATGTGTTGGCCTGCTTGCCGAGAGAGGGCAAAGTCCTCCGACCGCACGGCTTTATTTCACTGTTCAGTAAACCCCGCTGCCTGTGTGCTTTTTTACCCATTCACTTGTTTTAAAGGTTTCAGGGACTGTGGCCGCACCATATATGCATCGTGCATGCTAAATCACTGCGAATATGCTTGAGGATTTATGTGCAATGCCCATATGAAGTTTAAAAACAGGGTGGGAGTTGGAGGAAAGCTTCATCAGTGATGTGTAAAAAAAGGTACATTGTTATGCATTTAAATAAATAGCAGTCGAATGCCTGTTTTTTCCCCCCCAATTTAAAATGTGCAGGCTAATTTGTCGAATAATAATACGTTTTAACACTGCAGACAGACATTTTGGATTGCCTTTATTTTAACTTTGTACATTACAGTAATACATTCATCGTAAAAGGCATTTTGATTTGAGGAAACAACATTCTTGAAAACCACTAGTGGCCGGCTGTAGCTGCCAGTGGGTAAAGTTTAACCAGGAGGTTGGCAGATCGATTCACACTTCCTACCGTCTGCATGTCGAAGGGTCCACGAGCGAGACGCTGAAACCCAAGTTGCTCCCCCAGAGGCTTCACAGCAGCCACTGCTCCTAAATGCATAGTAGGGGTTAAATGCAAGAGGTCATATTTCATGTTGTTTTAGGTTTCATTTTCATTTGAAGTGTCCCACAGTGATTGTATTCAAGCTTTCTGACCCGATTGATCTGAAGAAGTGAGCCGAGCGAATCAAAGGAAAGAAAAAAAGTCCAGTCGTTGTGTTGTTGCTTGCGTAATGCTGGAGGATGGAAGAATGAGCGACAGTGTGTTGACTGCCTTTATTGCTTTGAGACAACAGTAGATGTATACAAATAGCATGAATTTAATGATGACTCAAAATCAATGAGGTTGAAATAAAGTCAAGTTACAACAGTATCTGTTGGGTGCTGCCGGCTAATGTATCTGGAGGACTCGGGCTGACTCACTGTCTTTAGTTAAATAGATTGCCATGGTCTGTCTCATTGAAAGGATTGGGAAGGTAATATGCATGACTGCTCGGCCTTTCTCATAAAACATTTAACGAGACTATACGCTGGAACCTCAGTAACCTTTACAGTGACCTCTTACTGTCTGATGAGGCTCATGAAAGTTTTAAAATAGCACACATGTGAATATTAACACACCTACACAGACACACATCCATGTGCCGAGGCCCACAATCACGCTATTACAAGGAGAAGAGAGAGAGGCAGGAACATACAGGGACAGTGGATGAAAGGATATTTCTTAGAGGTCATTAGGGGCCATTGTATATGAGAGCCTTATTAATGAAGAGTTAGCTGGTGTCGCGTTAACAGGGTCAAATGTACAATCGGTATTGATTAAAGCATATTGTTAGCATACTGTTCAGTGTTTAACCTCAAGGTCTTATTTCAATCAATGCAATGTGTTGCCAACAAAACTTATGAATACAATAAACCCGGTCAATAAGTACTGTAATTCAATACCGGGGACACTTTCCAGTCAATGCTAAAGTCACCAGTCAATATTAAAAGCCGGAAATATTGGGAGTCAATAGCTGAATATACCCATTGACAAAGTAGTTCTACACTAGTACTTTTACATACCACTGTCTTAAGTCATGGTACGTAAGATCAGTTTATAGTTTTTACTTCAGACAGAAAGCTTCTTTATGCTTCATGAGGCTGTTAAATGTATGTTTACATCAACAATGATTCTACCATAAATGATGGAGATTATACTTTGGTTGTTAACTTTGTTTTTTTGGATGGAAGTGGGCAATTTAATGCACTTTAGGTTTATAATGGACTTTTCTCTACCTCATTGTGCACAAATACCTAATTTACATATCACTATGTATTTTGGTAGATTTGTCTCAGAGTATATATATATTAAATATTCATCGTGATACTCTGCTTTTTTATAGAAATCATAGTTATCACAATCAACAAATATTAATTAAAAACATTAAATAACAGAAATAAGATAATTGTTAACTACATTAATATAGTTTTTCTTTTGGGATTCATAGCCACTAAAGCAGCATGGCTGAAATAGTGATACAGAGATAAACACTCAGTTTAAGCTACTTTTTTCTGTTCTGTATTCATTATGCCCCTACAAGTTCACATTTGACATTCTTGCAGTTCATTTATAATAATCAGAGTTCTCCTGCATTCCACCATTCATGAGAGCAGTTCAGAAGTCAATAAAACGTCTCTTTCAACACCTTCTATACTTCCTGTTTTTAGATATAAGATAACTAGAAATCCTTAACCCAGGCTTCTTGAGAGAAGACGATTTTATGACTCATTTGAGAAAAAGCAAAGAAGCAGCAACATGTTGGCATATAGAAACTCTGATGCAAACACATACTTTACAATTAAGGAAAGCTTTGAGTGAAAGCTGCGTGTGTGTGTGTGTGTGTGTGTGTGTGTGTGTGTGTGTGTGCGCGCAAGGTCATTATATAAGTGTTTGTATATCTGTGTGCACTGTGAATGTTTACTTTTTAAGTCCAATTTTGATGATTTGTGTGTTTAAATATGATGCGCTTCCCTTTATGTACATGTTGATTTTTGATAACTTCCTCTTTTTTAAATCTTTATTAAACAATCCGATCAGTTAAACTCTTTTTGTGTGTGTCCCTGTAGCTTTCACTGTTACGGTGGATTGGGAATAGTCCCCAGGCTGTTGGTGTGTTATGACCTTTCATTCTAACAGGTCAGCCTAACAGGGGAAGAAGAAACATGGCCTGAAAATACAGACAAATTTCCCCTGTGAGCCTGCTGATGGAGAGGCCCACAGACACAGAGTGGGCTGAAGCCGTCTTCCATCTGTGCAGGTTCCCAAGCATTTGTTCTTGTTCAAAAGAACATATCGTGATCATCTAACAAAGGACAAAAGTATTATTTACATACTGTATTATGACATATGAAAAACCAAAGCACATAGGTTGTTTTTTCTTTCAGCTGCAAAACACATGAAACTGAAGAGATGTATACATTTACCTCATGTGTGTCATTAAAGAATAATAAGTAACCTTTTTTATGTGCGTAAAGTACTTCATGCCTAAAAAAGCCTGTATTGATTGAACTCGTGGCAAATTAGGCTTCTGTTGCTGCTGCATGATACTGCCTTCTAAATGAGGGAAACAAATACATCCCAGAGTACAGAAATATGGAATGCTCATTAACTATATATGTTATCTTGTTATAAATATGGAAACTGCATCCACTCACAAACATTTCAGTAAAGTTGTGTCCCACTTTATTTTCATTCACATTGTAACAAGTCTGCAGGGAAGATTCATTAATTCTATAGGCCTCTGTAATTGTTGGCTTTAATGAATGAAGGGAACTTTCCAAACCTGAAACAATAAAACTGACCACGTTGCAAAAGTATTATCACATCACTTATGCATTGGCCTTGATTTTCTTTTGCAGATGTGAGGATTCACAAAATGGTGAAAAAAAACAGTCAAAACGAGACAAAACATAAAAGAAAAAGAACAAAATATAGATTATATATATATATATATCTATATATATATATATCTATATATATATATATAGTCAAAGAGCAAAGAAACTGCGCTGACCTCATCTACATGACCGTGTTGTTTCTCTTGTTTTCTCTCATTTTAATGTATGGTAATCTGTGTATTTTTGGTAGATTTGCCGTCGATGCTGATTTGTATGTGCGAGAGTGAGACTGAGCTCTAATGATTAGCACAGACCTTGACCCTGCATACCCCAGCTTTTTGATGTCTGCTGGGTTTAGGGTTGGGAACCTCTCGCACACTTGCTCCACACAACAGCTCTGCTACTCTTTATAACGAGAGCAATCATTCTCAACCCAGTCATATGTTTTACTCCAATGAATGAATGCTCTTTTGCTTTATAACTCTTAGGCCTAAACGATCTCCTGTCGTCCAGAAGGCATACCACTCCTACTCTCTGTGTCTTCGCTGCCGAACATTTTGTGTCTGTTCCCCATCACCACCACAGTATATATATTTATATAAACGACTCTCGTCGACTCCGTCTCCCGGTCTCATCCTGTCTCTTTCCCACAATTCATCTGTTTATCACTCTTCTTCCCCTTTCTCCGTGACCCGGTTTCAATTCCTCGGCGCTATTTCTGGTTGTATTGCTCAATCTGTCCTTCCTAATCATCCCCATTCCTCATTCTCTGTCTCTTTCTCAAGTATAGACAGAATCCCCCTCTATTTTTCCAACAGCAAGTCATTAACTTCCATCCCGGGCTTCTGAAAGATTTTTTTGTGCAGTAATGGGCTTCTGTGTGCCCGAATCAGCTGCAGAGATGTGTAAAGTAATTACTACTGAAATATCCATCCCACTGTTGACTCCTTTGAGAGAATGTTTTAGTTCCCCCGTTTGTTTCAGATATATTCTGGAAGCCGGCTATTATTTCATACTCCTAATATTGTTAAAAAAAACTCATGTTCTTCCTGTTATTTACAAGTTATTGTCTCCCTCTTCTCATATCCTTCTAAACAATAATGAGTATGAACTTACAATAATAGTTTCATATCGTTATTTTTTTGGAAAGCTGATGAAACATCATCATAGTTGGTCTACACGCCATGTCTTAGACTAAAATCTAGTAATCCCCTGTTATTATAATATCTGAATACATAATAAGAACAATGTTCTCTATAACAAGTGAACCAATAACATAGCAGCCGCACAGTGCTCACAAAATGACGGAGGGGCAGGGAGACTGATAATAAAGATATTTGCATGTATTCTATGGTGTGCCTGTTTAAAGAACAACTAAATGAGAGAAGGAAATGGAAATTTGCACACATGGCCACCGAAACTGATTTATCATTTCTGAGTGACCACTGTAGCACAGATAATTGCATCCGTGATTTAAGATGTGGGAGAAGCAGGTGTAACATTTGCTGCACTGTTGTGGGCATAGCAATTGTTTCTATTCATAGCAGACATTGTCAGCGTGGTGGAGTTAGGGTTGCCAACACCATCTGATTTGCAATCCAAGAGTTATTTCTGGGAGGAGCGGAGTTGCCAATATCTACATTGCTGTCTCAGAGTATCTGCCAGAAAAAGAGAGAGAGATTAAACATCAACATTTTAGTCATAGATATTGTACTATTACACTGAAAACAAGAAGGGATACTGCTGATAAGACGCATATGTTAAGTGCACCATAGAACCATAATTAAAGAAAATATTCAAGCAACACAGTTATATTATTATGTCCTTTATGGACTACTTTGCTTTCTAGACAAGCACAAGACATGTCTCACATAGTCCAGCATCAGGGTTTAATTAGCAGCGTTTATTCAAATTAACTGCAGATGAGCTTTTTTTTTTTGCATAATCTGTTAGTAATCAAAACGTGTGTGTGTGAAGCAAATTGAGCCTGGGTTCTAGTCAGGAGATCTTATAGCATGGAATCGTATTGATAATGTACATGTATGCATTTAAAGCAGTGCCTATGTTAAAGGCACAGTAAAACTAGACACAACAACACAACGTTTTTCACATTGCCTGATGCTTGGAGACGTTCTGTACACATTGGTATGTTTTGTAACTGCAGTCAAAT
Organism: Leptoclinus maculatus; assembly: GCA_032191485.1. Lineage (NCBI taxonomy): Eukaryota > Metazoa > Chordata > Actinopteri > Perciformes > Stichaeidae > Leptoclinus > Leptoclinus maculatus. Next base: position 16,359,026 of record JAVDOI010000014.1, on the reverse strand, counting down.
AGGTCCACATTCTCTTGAGGACACAAGGAATTCTTATTTGTCTTCTATGAAAAATATTCAATTATCTATTTACCTGTGAAGAAGCTACTTGTGGTGAAAATGCCTCAGGAGTTTCTTCTGTCCACCTAGGAAAATAATGACCGCCAAGTCAACATAGCAGTCTCACTTAACCTTTTCGTTTTTTATGAAGTCTTAAAAACTCGCATCATGGCTTTAAGGCCTGCGTGTGGGTGGTGAAGGACTGCAATCTCTCCATCTGAGAAGGACAGCATGCCATACGGCCAATGGCATCGGGCATTTTGCTAACCAGTTTAGGAATATAAGTGTCAAAGTCAATTAGACCAAATTCTCATGTAAATACCAAAAAGTGCAGGAAAAGATTGTACATTTTCGTGATATTTGGAAGTTTAATCAATTTTGTCAATTCATTCATGTACAATTTATTTTACTTTAAATGTGAATACTCCTGCTTCATTCTTGTAATATGGCAATGCAACAACATTTGCAACATAGTATATCATCTCTCATTTGTGTAGCAACCACCTTCTATGCAGATTTACATGACATTATATATTTAATTGTATTTTTGCATAGAGCTATAGCTCTAACGTCAATAGCACTGACTCACTGAACCTACTGCATTGACCCTCTCACTTCCTACCCTTTTTCCAATTCTTTTATTTTCATGAACCATTGTTCTTGTCCATTCAACTGGGTATTAATTATGTCTGCTGTTGTAAATCCAGGCTATTCACCACAGGATCAGCGCTAAGAGGCACAGGCATACACTCAAGGCCATTCAGTTGAGACTGCAGCAAACTGAAGAATGAGCCTGGCTCCTCAACATATTTCATCCTCAAGATGGTGCTGGGTATTCTAACCTTTTTAATGTTTGTCATTGTGTCCGTCAGTCTGCTCATCTCTGTCCTCTCTTGTCTGTTTGTCTTTCTCCTTGACGCACTCAGCCCCACACTTTGGTTCTATTACATTTCCACCATTACAACCTTTTATTATCCTTGTTAATCCCTCTTGCACATGTCCAGTGTAGGCTGTGAGATGGAATAGAACAGATCTGTTCACCGACCCTCTTTTCTTCTCCTACGCCGTTCCTGGCATGCCCTTTGAAAGAACTGAATTAGCTTTCCCCTGTAGCAGCAATGAGTCTGGCTCTTGTCCCTTTCAGTCTCTCTTTCTACCGTCAAATAACCCACTTTGCTGCTCAGCGCTGATATGATTACGCTCCTTTTCAGTTGGATTTAACACTGAAGTCAGGGTATGTCGCTCTGGTAAGACCGTGAAAGGAATTCTGGGAACATGGACAGTCACATTTCCTGTTCAACTCAGACAATAAAAGAATTTGAAAAGACAAAAAGTACAATCAAAGACCGAATTAAAAGTGACAACCGAGGGGGCTATACGCAGTAAAGAGAAATAGGAATGGAATGGAAATGTACATGCCCGGACCTGAATGGCAAGAGAGCAGAACGAGGGAAGAGTTAGACGAGTTTATTTTTTACCACAGTTGCTATTTTCCTCTGTAAGAAAGTTCAAATGCTGCTTTAGGCAACTTCGGCGAAAATGGGAAAAGATTTGAAAGAGGAACTCTTAAAAGTTTGTGAGGAGGGGAAAGAGAGACAGAGAGAGGCATTAAAATACATCTGTAAAGTTTACTCTACACAACACAAACCAAAATACCCTTAATTCATTTAAGGAATACCTTCTTTTAGAGTCTGAAAAGAGTCTAGCTAGCATCTTTGTTTTTTCTCATTAATCCCCCACTTTTTTAGCTTTACCTATCTATAGAAAAATACTCAGAGTGTTTCTACCCGTCTCCCTCTGCTGATTATAGAGAATCGCTCAGAACTTAAAAAAATATGTAGCGATCTGCTACGTTCTTACGTGAGTTCCAGGATTAATACATGTATTCTTTGAACAGCCTTATGTTGGTGTAATTTAGCCTTCCCAAGGCTATCACCAAGATGCTGCTCCGCTGGCCACACATATTTGGATAGCTCAATCTACATGGTAATTTATACACGCACACTAAGGAGATTGATGGAAAGCACATTAGTTATTTTCAAATTTATGTGGACAGTTTTATTACCAGGCTGATATTCATACCAAAATAGACAAATATATATTTTATGATTTATTGGGAGAAACTAAGCAGTTGTATGTCAAATCTGACGTATAGCCAGAATGGAATGATCCTTGGTTTCCAGGCGCATTAGATCAAATATTTTTTGATCTAATGACTTTGTCAGCATTATAAGAGCATAATGTCACTTTGTTTCAATTGCAAGATAAGGGTTTGTTTGTGCACAAAAAAAAATTACATGAGGCTTAAGTTTTTTGGGAAGTTGCTCTCGCAGTCTAGAGTGCAGCTGCACACCCTTCCGACAGATGAGTGTGTGTGTGTGTGTGTGTGTAAACGTGTAGGCTTGTGCTCTGGCTTTCATGCAGCTGTAGCTCCACCTTCAAAGAGCTGCTGTGCTCGATGCCTATAATACAAAGGTTTGAGTTTTGAGCAGGCAGGTTTTGAGTCGCCTCAAAGAAAACAAAAACCACGTAGAGCTTACTGACAGAACCTCTCATGTCTCATTTTGGGTTGGTGACATTAACATGACTCACACACACACACACACACACACACACACACACACACACACACACACACACACACACACACACACACACACACACACACACACACACACACACACACACACACACACACACACCTCTGCAGCTGTGTTTGTACTTCATTTGAAAATGATACACCATATAGCCTACACTGTATGAACTAGGAATGCAGCAGAAGCTGGTACAGCCTGCAGCCTTTCATCTGAGTGACAGCCTTGCTCTTTTATTCTCCCACTGACTCTTACTCTCTCTCTCTCTCTCTATCTCTCTCTCTTTCTCTTTTGTCTCATCTCTGTTCCTCACCATGCATCCCCCTCCCTCCCTTCTCTTCCTCCTTTTATCCCCCATCTCACTCTCTCCTCTCCTTTCTTTATACAGCCAGGCAGAATCAGGTAAAAGAAGAGGTCAATTATAGAATCACACCTCAAACCACGACAGCTTTGTTGCACAGGAAGTCAGAGTTGAGTTGTGAAAGGGCTTTCACTGTGTGCCTCCTCTGGCACTAACACTGTGGGCTGCCAAAAACTCTGCAGCCTACTCTGTATCTTTGAAACTTCATATTCTCTCTGTACATAGACACAGACACCCACGTTGCAGGGCATTAGAGGTCACTTTGGTACTGTGGCAAGCATGCATATGACATTGTCATAGTAACTGCTTCATAGCGAACTACAGGAAGGAGGAGGAATCATCAAACGACCTGAGATTTTGACCTCTTTTGTTCTCGCTTATAGCTTTTTAAGCTTTTTCACTACATTTTTCACTTTTTCTCCGACCCTTATATGTTCCCTTTCTCTAGGGGTCTTTTTCATGGCTTCTGTTCTCACCCACCTTACACAACTTTTATATTCGTCTTTCCCCCAATCCCGATCCCCATAATAGCTATCCCAAGTGGTGGTCATGACATATAGCAAAAATCATCTTTCACTGTGTAGGCAATTGTTATATCATGGCAGCTACATATACATTACGATACACTACAGGTTTGGGAAATTCTAGGATATATTAAATAATTGGAATAATTAAATCAAACTATTTCTGACCAGGGCAATAGCAAGTAACAGTATTAGGGAGTTTAAATGACCTAAGAAGAAGCTTACACTCTACATTCAACTATTATTGTCTTGTCTTTTTTGTGGAAATTTCGCCTTACTAATCCTGGCTACAGTGTACATAGTGGTAACCGTTAGTTCTTTATAAAATACTTTCATAATCATATGTATTGATGCAGGAAAAAACATGATGACCAAACGTATATAATAATTCACATTAGTTTTATTGGGCTAGAACACTCAAATAAGCTAAAAACTCATGTAATACAACATTTAAGACGTTATATTTTTTTAAATATTAAAGACCTGGAAAACTTAATTTAATATGTATCTCAACATTATAAAAAGCAAATCTCAGACAATATCTTTTGTCTCAATAGTGACGCTATTGATTTATTGCTCATCTCCACATCCAAAAATCTGTAGAATGGAGATAAAAAATACAGGCGCAGTATGTGCACATACTGTACACAGAAGGAGAAAACACACACACACACACACACACACACAACTCACACAACTCACACAACTCACACTAGGCACCATGTTGAGTGCTTACCTAAGCGGACCCAGTGTTATGACCCTGTGTCCTGGCAGATGGTGGTTCTGGGCAGCATACCTGTAATAACGAAAGCACTATTATGCTTCACATTTTCCAGATATTCAGCATAATATATTTAGCTAAATATTATAGCAAAATTAAAATGGATAAAAAAATACCATACCATATTTACTGGTTTACTGAATATCACCTTTAAGTACAACTGTTACCTTAGATAGAATCACATTTACTTGACATTGTGATTTATTTATAAAAAGCAGATCTAAGATCCTTTCTTTGCCTTCTGATGGGAGATATAGATGTTGAATTATCGTGTCCAAGATGTTTGCTGATGGAAGAATGGACCAGAAGGACATATAGGCAGATGAAAAGAAACATAATGGGAAAGGAAGCACAGTCAGCTTTTATCTTGGGGAAATGAAGGGGATAATCTGATCTATTGTCTCTAATGGCACAACACCTTTCACTGTATGTACCGATCCAATGCCTGGGCTTTGAGAATCAGTGGATACCAAGTACCGATCCAATACAAGTGTTTCATTAATAAGCAGTATGCCTCACTGTGTGGAAGTGAACTGAGCAAGCAGTCCCACCTTTCAAACATAAAAGTATCAGTAAGAAAAGACCAGAGAGGAAAGAAGGGAGCAAAGCTCCCTAAATTAGAGTCCTTTGGCACTTACTGATTTAGTCTCTTCCTTCAATCCAACCAGCTCTGAACTACTTGTGAGCACTTTGTATGTTGGAATGTATGCATGTTTTGTGTGTGTGTGTGTGTGTGTGTGTGTGTGTGTGTGTGTGTGTGTGTGTGCGTGCGTGCGTGCGTGAGAGAGAGAACGCAGACTATAATGGCAAAATAGGAATACCACAGTATGCTTATCACTTACCCAATTATGTGGGATCGCAAAACTAATCTACAACTCTATTAAAACAAGAGACCCTACAGCTCAGGGTTAAACAAAAACAAATTACATTACCCCCGACACACACACACACACACACACACACACACACATTTCACTTTTCCTACACACTGTGCCATTCTGTCAACCAGACCTGGTCCCATCCATCCATATCTCCACTAAGATTTTAGAGGAGCAGCTGTGCATAGAGTGTTAAACAGCTTTATTAATATGTCGTCACTCTTTACAAGTTTCTTGTTTCAAACTCCCCAGTTTGATTAACAGTTGATTTCATAGAAAGGCCGGGCAGTGTTCCCCCCCCCCCCCCCCCCCGCTGTACACTGACTGTGTGAGTGTGAGAGAGACCTCTGTTTTAGATGTGCACACTCAGAATCAAATCAAACTATTAACATTGGATTACATTTCAAAGTCAGAAATTTGAAGTCAGATCTAATGAGTTTATTTTGGTGACAAGTTGGATTTTTCAATTAATGTCATTGTATGTGTAGAGCACAAGGATTGAATTATAATCCATCGTTAAAGTTTTAATATGCAGTTATTGTTAATGGGTATGTATACAGTTTCTTTTATTTAACGCGGCATTAATTACAGGTTTATGTTTTTTTGTAAAGCTAAAGCAACTGAAAGACCACGATTCACCTCATTTGACCCTGTTTGTTTTTTTTGTCCTCTTCTTACTCATTAAGTAAAGGAGCTCATTTGCTGAAGAATGTGTGCATTCCCTCGTGCCGTGGTGTCAGTCTCTTGGCCTTTACCTACGTGGCAATACTGTTCTGCCACCACAATAACTCTTTTCTAGGGTCAACATAGAGATTCTGTTTCTTCTCTAATTCACTTCTCTCTGTCTCCCTCCCTTCATCTACTATGACCTTAAATCCCAAATGGCTTTTTTCGGTCTTTCTCTTTCTCTGTAACTGCCTGTCCTTTTCTTGTCCAGGCCTTTTCTGCGACCCCCATGACCCCGTCTTTTCAAAAGTTGTTTGAAGTTCCGACTCTCCACTTCTCTTGTCTTGTCGAAGAGAAGGACTCGGTGTAATTTTCTCTTAATCTCTTCATCCCCTCCTCTCTGGAGGAGAGCTCTGTTACCTGCGGATGGAGGAAGAGAGTGGAGGATAGAGTGAAGAAGGCAGGGAGAGGGACAGGAAGCTGGCCTGTGACTGCCCCCAATCAGGCTTCCCTTCTCCCTCTGTCTTTATCTCCTCCTTTCCATCCCGTGTCCTTTTGCTCCATCTTCCTGTTTTTATCTTGTTCTGCTCGACTCAGAAACTTTCTTTAATCTCCGATTTAATGTGCTGAGAAAATGCATCAGAGATAGAATGAGAAACAGAGATTAAAAGACGTACAAAAACAGCTGTGGCACGTTAACAAGAACGCTAGAAAGAAAGACCGTAGCCATGAAAAGACAATGCTTCACCTTATTAAACTACATGTAAAACTGACTCGTCTTTTTCTTCTTCTTTTTCTCGTCAGATGAGCGCCACCGGTGAGTCTGATGTGGAGGAAAGAAGTGGTGAGGGTGGAGGGAGGAGAGGAGAGAGAGAGAGAGTGGATGTGATGGACATGCACTGACGAGTCTGGCCTTTCAGTAATTGTGCCAGCCGCGGTCAGAGGTAAATGCCACACCTGGATATGTCCTGCTATAATGAGTGGAAGAGGGTATGACACATTCACAAACACTCACATCCTTGGACACACACACTCTCACACACCCCTGCACAGACACATCAATATTCGTAAGGGCATTAACATGCAAATGTAGTCAGCTACAAGCACAAAAACATGTTATTACACACGACAAAGTTGGCGGACGACCTAAGAAATGTGCTCCATCACAGACACTAGTTACCTTATCATGACTGTAATCATTAATTTCCTCTGACACTGGTAATATATTCTGATCTCGGTCAGATTATTGTTGTATATTTGAGGTGGAACAGTGGAAGCTCTAATAAGTTTGGGGTGTTGACTTATCTCAATAATGAGAGACACCAGGCTATTATTAGAAACACGCCTAAAGGAAGATTTTCTTCTCCTCATCGACATGTTTTTATTGGAATATTTACACAATGTTAAATGAGTTTATTTCATTTTCATAACATTTTACAAACATACAGAGATACAATTGTTTGCCACATTTCATTGACATTAAACTCTTTTCCCGACTCATTAAACTACTTTTTAAACTCATAATAAAATAGTTTTTGAACTCGTACGTTAATAACTCTCTATATTCATGCTGCATTCTTCACTCACCAACACTGAACCGGTCCCTTTCCCTTTCAGACACAAAACACAGATTGCAACTAAAATGCTGCAAACAACACACACACACACACACACACACACACACACACACTAACTAAGAGTACAACAACTTATATCCAGTTATTTCATTGTGCCGTACTGTTAGGAAACATTCAGAGCAGCGATGTAATCTGTCCGTCTACATGTTTACTGTTTTTGCTCCACCTGCCAACTCTAAGCTTGTTCCTGACAGTCAGAAGCTGTCCTTGCTCTCTGACGATGCTTTCTGCTTTTATTGTAAAAAAAAAATGACAACTTGACACAGGAGGTGGAGGTTGAAAGGAAAGGCAGGGCTACTGCAGAGGAAAAGGCAGGTTTGAACATATGCATACATGTGTGTTTCAGCAGTGTGTTTGGGTTTTGCATCGGTTGCTCCTCTATGATCATTTCCACTGAAAATAAACAACATTCACGTGCCAGCTTGTGTGTTCACCTGTGTGCTTTAGAGTGTTTCTTTTCACCTCACCTGTGAGTTTGTGTCTCTGCGTGTGTGGTCCTGACCCCCTACTGTATTAGCAGATGCCAGCTCATCCTGATCCAATACATCTCATCTCTGCCTCTCTCTCTCTCTCTCTCTCTCTCTCTACTCACAGAGCATGTGTCCTTGGTCAGGGCTCATATTTTGCCTTTCTCTCCTATTCATTACCTTATATTTGAACCATATACTGAATACCTTCCTGTGAATAATGACTCAAGTGTGGGGGGTTGCAGTAATAAGTCATGGTTTTCCTTCCCATTCATACCAATAATAGTATATGACGGTAATACGGTTTGTAGTTCACTTGAAACCTGATGTGTCCCATGTGTGTCCAGTCCGCCTCAAAACTGTCTACCATCAATAAAAAGCCCTCCCCCCAAAAAAAACTATTAAAAATAAAAAAAAATAAAGTTTATGTCATGAAGAAGACACCAACTGAACTAAGAAAATAAATGATTTCTTTGTTCACTTTCACATAAATCCTATAGACTACTTTCAGTACTTTACATGCACCAGGATATTCTGCTTGGAGGTTGCTGACAGCAAAATGGAGCAGCGCCCTTAATTATCGATGAGAATGGCATCTGACAATGTTTTGTTTCGGAGAACACTCCTCCAGCTGAATAGTTTACCGAACGTGCATTCAACCCGCATTGAACAAAAGCACACTCACTTGACATATTCAGTAGTTCAGCTCACTGCTTAGTTGTCTTCCTCTTCTGCAGCTGTCTCTGTGTGTCAGGTATGGTTTTCTCCGACTATGCGAGTGTGTGTTTATTTCTGATTTTCAGCTCGTCTGTCTTTCAGGATGATAATATTTGAATAGTCAGTCCTGTATGATAGTTAATAGTTACGGAAGAATAGAGGCAAATGAACAAGCCTCAGTTCATAAAGCACAGACACTTATACACAGACGCCGCGTTATTGCAAACCCTGGTTAGAACAGAAATGATTGTCTCCCCATAATATTTCACTGTTGTAATAATCACGTAGCACCGACTGTTCTCTGACCCACAGAGAATGAAACTGTGTTCGTATCAGACGCACAATAGCTGCTGCTAAATGGAGGTCAACTGATATGGGGGCATGGAGTCCAACACAAAATGGCCACTGCCACTGTAATCAGGATGAGTGGGCCGTTAGATCTTAGATGAATCTTCTCACAGATGCTGGCCAGGGAAAATGTTTTTCTTTAGTCCCAGAAATGTTTCTTTGAGCAGTGGTGGAAGACCGCAATCCTATGCATGTAAACCCAGAACCAGCAGAGAGAGAAGAGGAAACATTCAAATTTGTTTGTCTGATCTGCCACTTCTGACGTAAATGTTTGGTTGGGGTTGTACAACTCAAACTTCCTAATTTGTCGAGACTAAGGGGGAGTGCATGTCACAGTACCAACAATGAGTGAGCGTTTAAACCACAAACGGATTTGTTTTGGGTTCTGCCTTGGTGGAAGCTGCAAAGACAAAATATAATACGATCCTGGGTTAGAAACTGATGACTTTGAGGTCCATGATTTTGAAGTCTTATCGAGTCCAAAAGACTGCACAGCGGACTCTACGACTCCGGTAAGCTTTCACTGTGGCAATTATTTAATCCTCTGTTGCGACAATTACAAGATAAACCGTAGAAACGCGAAGTTCATGGTACAAGGTAATCTTGCAGTGCAGTGCAACAGAAGGTGAAGAAAACTTTGCTGGAGCTCTCTGCATTTGGCATCCCCACTGTATCAACGGAGGGGGCTCATTTAATTAAGAGCTGTGAATCTACCAACAATGTATTTGTTTGCTTGTTTCGGTTTGTCATTGTATGATGGTCTGAATGCTTCCTTAGCGGCTTCTTTTGGAATTGTTGCAGAGGAATTGTTGCAGAACAATGGCAGCATATGGCCACGTGCCTTTAGTATGAACAGCTGCATTGTCCTCTTCCTCGTGTCCTCAACTCTTCCATATAAACACATTTAAATTTAAAATGAAGAGATGATATGTGCCAATTCACTTATTTCTACAAAACAAACAAGCAAGAAACGCCTTACTACCAGCCTGAACCGCTGAGTGACAAGGGACTTGGCAGAGTCTCTAAGTAAATGGATTCTGAATTTGTGAATTTGAAGTTTGGAAAGTCAAAAAGGCCCACACAAAGGTCTCACAAAGGCACACATCAAAATAGCTTTAAGCCAACGAGCGTTGCCGAGACTGAAACTGGGGAGGTTTGAAAGAAGTCCTTTCATGCATAACTCATCAAACCAGCACTACTGTTCTCTTATCATTACCCAGCAACCTAATGTTATGTGATGTCATTCATAATGCAAAAAGAGCAAAGAGAAGACAGTGGGCTTACATTTATTAATATTTATGCATTTCGGTACCTTGAAAGGTGCTGAGATACTGCTGGCGAAAACCTTAATCAAAACATGAAATATGCATTCCAATATTTGTTAAGACTCTCCCGTGTCTCATTTGCAGCTGAACTATTTGGGATGGAATAATATTGTGTTTCTGTGCGAATGTGTTTATAACCTCTGGCTTGACAAATGATGTATAAATAGATAGGATTTTTGTGACACCGTATTTTATACATGAAGATAACATACATGAACCCGGGTGCGTGTTTCTAACTGTTCGTGCGGTTTTGTGCACATCTTCTGCACGTGTGTGCAGCAGTTCCCCACTGTTTTGTAATTAAAGCTGAAGTCAAGTCTAATTTCCCTTACTTTGCAGTTCTGGAGGTTAATTGTGAGAGCCACGCAGCCCCTGGCAAGCTCTCAAGTTCCATTTCAGTATTTTCATGTGCAAACTACAGAGAAGATTGCTCGTGGTAAATGAGAGGATGTGACGATGCAGTAATAACAACACCATTACCCTCCCGGTACATGAAGAGAACAGGGCGAGACGCTACAGCCCCCCCGTGCAAATATTAGTGAGGGTAAACACATGCTAATGGTGAAAAAATATGCTTAGGTTATAGAGATTTCTGTGCCTGTTTGCAGTTTTGTGCACAGAGTGAGTCTTGCTCTAGTCTAAAGGGTTGACAGGTCATTGGGAAACAAAGGGCCCATGATGGCGCCCATGATGGCGCCCATGATGGCACCCATGATGGCGCCCATGATGGCGCCCATGATGACGCCCATGATGGCGCCCATGATGGCGCCCATGATGGCGCCCATGATGGCGCCCATGATGGCGCCCATGATGGCGCCCATGATGGCGCCACCATGGCATAACAGTACACTGGGTAAGAGTGCAGCATCAATAAGTCTTATGTGCCGTTTGTCTGGTTGAAGCGGCATCAATTAAGGAATGCCTTTTTCAACTAGATGAAAGATAGAGGCAACTTTAATCAATAAATAAATGTATGAATTTATTTATTGATTAAGGTCGGGACATGGGATCACAAGCGTAATGGTTTCAGACAGAAGGACCTTTAGGACACCAGGTATGCAAAGCAGTCAAGAATATGTGTGTGTGTGTGTGTGTGTGTGTGTGTGTCTGCACACATGCTTGGTGCCTGTGTACATTTGGAGCTGTGGAACTGACAGCCACCCGCTAACCTTCTCGCCACGCAGCCCTGTGATTGACGTTGAGAAAGTGGGCGGCTGGAGCACCAGATATTACTGCGGAGGTCAGGGTTGAGCGGAGTGAGCAATCACTTCGATCTGTGTGTGTGTGTGTGTGTGTGTGGGCAGCTTCATGTGCCAGTATCTACCTTCCCATTGCAATTTCCCCCTTGTGATGATATCAATTTGGTCGAGGGATAGCACTTGCTATTCGGCTGTAGAATTATCATTTGATGCCATTTGATACTAATACATTTTTCCCACCCTGTAATAGAAAATAGAAAATATACAGAACGGGGGATGGAGAGAAGGGCTATTAGGTATACAGTCAGACAGCTAAAACAAATGTGACTAGAATTTAAGTTCATAGACTGAGCAGCACCCTGAGGTTCAAGGCCTGAGGTTGATCCACGATGCATCAGCATCTAAAGCATTTACAATTCTGGGTCTTGGCAAGGTCCCAGTTTTTTTTTGTTTTGTTTTTTACTTTGTTTTAGCCTTTTGACTTTGACTTCATTCCAGTGATACATCAATGCCACCACAGTGGTATGCCAACATCTTTTTCCTAATGTACATTTTTGCTTAATGTAGTAAGCTTGCCCTTTTCTTGCTCAATATGGATTTTCTGAAAATGAGCTATATCAGTTTGACAGAAACTACCTTAATTTAAAAAAACAAACATGTATTCCATGCTTTAATTAGTGAACATCTCTACAGATTACCTCACTGCACTTCGGTTGCCATCTCAGGAATATTGTTTGGATTTTGATTGGAGCTGAAAATGAAAGAGAATAGTGTGTTGATGGAAAAAGAAAAGACGAAAGGCCTCAATGGAAAACAGGCTGAACATTCAGCGTAGCTGTAATTATCCTTTCACGCTTTTAACTGTCTCTTCTAATTGGACTTTCATTTGAGCCCACCTTGGTCTTTTCCCATGGACTCTGGTTAGGACGAGCCAAACGTGCTGTGTGTGTGTGTGTGTGTGTGTGTGTGTGTGTGTGTGTGTGTGTGTGTGTGTGTGTGCCTGTGTGCGTATGAGCAAAGCTCTTTGCTGTCAGCTCATTTGTCTTTATCATAGACAATCAGAATGGCCCCACAAGGAGAGAGCCATTACCGTCTAGTTATTGTCAACAGCACTTTCACAATATAACACATACACACACACACACACACACACACACACACACACACACACACACACACACACACACAATACAATAGTGTGTATTCTAAATGTACCGCCACCCAATTCCAATTCATTTCTAGCAGGACACAGACAGTCAGCCTGGTAAAGCTGATTCATAATTTATCAGGACTAATAGCCACCTGCCTGCACCACTAGCTGTAATCTTCCACAAATAATAGGCTAAGAAAACTCTATGTTTTGACTGATCATACATGTCCAGTGACAGGCTTAAAAAGGAATGAATTGAAAATGAACATCAGATTTTTCTTTGCACTAGCTGATGGATGCATATACAGTATGCAGTTCATGTGGTTGTTACCGAAAAAGGTCTACAGGGTACAGATTGTGTCTTTGTGTGTGTGTGTGTGTGTGTGTGTGTGTGTGTATCTGTAAGTGAGATCCATTTTCACCTAATGCGTTTAGCAGTCATCGTAGTGTAAGACATGCTTCTTTTCTTCATTGGTGCCTATGGGTGATCACAGATAGATTTCTTTCAACCATAACCATATCAGTTTAGTGCTGTGCCTCAAGAGGTGTAACATCTCCCATCTCGACTTGATTGTATTTTTTTTTACGAAGATTTACATTGTTACGCTGTTCATTCCTTAGACTCTTATCCCAATCCATTCTTACATTAAGGTGCACATGTCTCTGATGGTTAGAGGAGCGTTAAATTATGTTTTCCGCACATACCTGCACACATACACACCCATATCGACAGTGCCGATCTGAGTATTAACTGATTTTCTAACCTCTCCCATTTTCTAATTGGTTAATGTTCAGTGACTTTACTTTAGCATGACCTACAGTATCTATTCCTCTGTCTTTTTCCTGTTGCCCTATCATCTTCTTTGTCCTGCATCCGTGTACTTAAGCAGTGTCTGATAAAAATGGATCAATTCAGCTAAAAGAATGAGATGGTTAATTACAAGTGAAAATATTTCTACTGCCCCGGTTATTTTAATAAATTGAAGCATTGGTAAGCAAAAGCGTTTACATACCCATATCATCCACTTTGAGTGGGTATTAGCACCTTAAAAGAATACTCCACAGATACACTGCATTACCCACAATTCAACATGCTCAATTCTGGCAGAATAAAATGTAGCCTGGAGCCTCTAGCCTCAAGCAAGGATGAGCAGCAGGCTTCTGACCTCTGGTTATCTCCATTTTTCAGAAGTGCAGCCCACCCAGATTTCTTTTAAATGTCCAACTTGTAGTCTTCTGTCTCAACCGATCCAGACTCAAGTGACATCCCTTGAAGCAATTCATCAGACCCTGAGCAGCTCCCTCTGGAGCCACTAAAAGGCTTCATCTATACGTTTTCATATAAAGCAGTACTCCTGAAGACCTGTAAACAGACTTTGATTTGAAAAATGTAAAAGAAGTTCCCCTTCATTTGCTGTTTATGTAGTACACGTTTACAGTAAGTCCAAGATCCTACTTTTAATCTTTAATTCCACAAGCATGGATTCAATTAAAGGTAGTCAGTGATTATGTGCCTTAGCAGATGATGGAACCAGTTTGAGATGATGATTTGAATGGTATGAGCCAGCATACTATACTGGAAACTTCACAAAATGATTGGAACATTTTGATCCTTTTAACGACTTCCATTCTGGGTAGCATTAAGAGAGGTTTTGTTTTATCATTGCTTAAGCGCTTTACCTATTAAACCTTTGGCCCTTTCTAACTACGGTACTTCCACCCTTTTTAAAGACCCAAGTGTCTTTATCTACTCCTGGACTTATACGTATCTGGGAAATCCGGATTTCTGATACAGTCCATATGCTTGGTGAGGAAATGCGATGACCTGAACTTTCAAGCTTTTAATCAAAAAGTTCACGCTAAGTCTGTTCCAACACACTTACATAATGCAGATAGTTTGACATTGCCCATCACCTCATAATGGGACTGATGGTCTTTTAGGGACAAACTCCTTCAACCTGCTGTGGTAGTTGTAAAGCTGATGTTATGGCTTGCAATTCATTAACTGAAATGATGGAAATAAGACTTAGTGATGGAAGTAAACCACTGAAATGTGTTAGAACTACGTGTTCCTGTAGTTCCTAAAAGTGTAAAACCTTTAGGTTTCAAGGGGAGTTGACATACAGTAGGCCTACACGGTGACTTTGGACACAATGGTCTTGATATTAGACTTCAGGGATAATCTCTCCTTACAGTCATTCACATGGTTTCAAAGAGTCCTAGATTTACTTGCAAAGTCAAGTGGAAAAAGTAATTTCATTTTGTTATGGCTTACCAAGATTATTGAAAGGGAAAGTAATTAAATGTAGACCTGGGACAAACTTTTTCCAAAATCATTTCTGAGTCTGCTTCAATTTACTTTCACTGTCAAGTTAGTTCAACATTACGCTTTGAAGACCAGGGGAGCCTCAGCGTGTGTGTGTGTGTGTGTGTGTGTGCGTTTTCAAAATGTGGCTACTTTTGAAAAATTCACCCCAATTTGTCCTCTTACTAAATACTTCAAACAGCCCCCATGTTTCCTGTCCTCCAAATTGCGTGCGTGCAATCTGAGATTGGGGATGATATGAATAATTAAGGAGGTAATTACGAAATGTAATGTGGTGACTCACAAACCTGCGCCTCTGACTTCAGACTCTGGACATCCTTGATTTATAATTTACATTTTTTTTTCATGCCAACAAATCTCATCTCTGGTGTGAGCTGGATAGACATTAAAAATTCATTATGAAAGAGATACAGGCTCAGCCAATGATAATGAAACCTGTAACCTTATCGGCCTTACATAAATACGCTTCACCTGTACACACACAGGCAGGTTGCACATATTAGCAGAGATTTCATCTCTGGCTGTTGTGTGCACAGGAAAACAAACCACCAACAACAACAAAAGCAAATGGACACACACCCTGCTTTCTCTTTTAGTCTCCCGGTTTCAATGCCAGCAAGAATTTGTCAAGTGTCAGTTGCTGGCTGGATTTTAGCCTGCTGCGCAGGGGGAACTTTTTCCAATCCATTATTGGTACATTGGCATTAGGACTTAGCTGATCAACAGAATTGAGGTAGTGATAAGAGGTGGAGGAGGCACAGAGGTGTGAAAGTGACTCAGACTCTGTATAATATATTTGTGTTGGTATTTTGTGTTAGTTGAGTATTTTGGTTGAGTGCATCTTTTACTGAATGTGTGTGTGTGTGTGTGTGTGTGTGTGTCTGCCAGATTGTATAGTTTTGTGTTTGTCTGTGCCTGCCAGAGTGTACGCCCCTGTGCTCGCTGGAATAACTTGTGCATGGAGATGAAAATGTGAATGATGCATAATAATGCAATCAAAGGCTGTCAATCTTCCCCCTGCTAGGTGACTGCTGTGTCATACTGGTTGTTAATCCAGACTCTGTGGCAGCCTTTATAGTCTATTCGCCTTTGTTTTGGCTGCATAGTAATGAGGTTGAGAATATGAATTGGAGGTTTAGGTCACCCCTTCTCATTGTCAACAAAAATATGACAGGCATGCACTCTCACAGACGTACGAGGGGAGTTTGTAAGCAAATATAGGAACACAAACCTGCAGACAGACAATCTAAGCAAGAGCATACATGCAGCAGGGACACACACACACACACACACACACTAATTGAGGCTTGTGCTTTGGACACCTGTTCGTTATTTCTCTCAGTAGGGAACTTAATTCCCTTCCCCTTGCCATCTTGTTACTCCCACGTGCGTACTGTGTGCATCATGGGTGCTTACTTGTATTTGTGTGCGTGTATGCGTTTGTATGTATGCTTTTGTGAAAACCTACACGTTTGCTTGTGTGGTAGTGTGTGTAAGCAAGCAGTATATGCCATGTTTACCATACATGCTTGATACTGCACATGCCTATATACTGTAGACTAGTCTTCATTTGTCAAAATATGAAACATGGCGTAGGCTGTACATGAATTACATCATGTCACAGTTTAATCCATTGTCAAAATGCCGTTCGAGAGATGAATTTGAATCAACTCTGCTGAAAATACAAACCATGTTTTGCATAGTGTTTTTGGTTATGCCTATTTGACAAATTGGATGATCATCTGCAACTTAAGGGGAATTACAGAAACACACATACTGTGACCGCACTTACGGTGTATTTCCTATACCAGTCGGGACTTTATGCCAACATTTTTTAAATGGAAATGGGAAATAACCTTAAAATCCTCATCTTTGTGTATCCACAGACTGAAAAAAAGAAAGAAAAATAGCAGGCATAAGACGCATTCCCCGCAAATACATGCACCATAAATTATGATTTGCACTCAGCAATGCATCCACTGAAGTTCACACCTAGTGGAGCGGCAGAGTAGCAGAGATAGAGTGCAGTAGAGGGAATGACAGAGAGAGGCCGCCTTTGAAAACAGCCATGCAAACTGTCATATAACCTGTTACGAAATTTTAACCAGTTTCATAAAGTGCATCCTTGAACATAAATAGCAAAACTATAGAAATGGAAGGCGTTGACCATCGTTACGTCTTCAAGGATTACAGAAAAGTTTTGGAAACTGTAGCTTATTACTGTCTCACCGACACAGAAGTTAGAATTGCAAAAACAATGATGCAATTTTGCCGCGGTAGTTTCAATGAAGTGATTGGATGAAACACAAGTTGAGTCCATGTTCATCATGCTGTGCCAAATAACATGTGTTTGTGTTTGTGGAGCAGGAAAACAGGCAATAACCAGACAGAGAGACAGAGAGAGAGACAGAGGGAGAGAGATAGAGAGCGAGCGAGATAGACAAAAAGCCGGAATAAAAAAGATGCTTGCCTTCCACAGATACAGAGACTGTCGTTAAATCCATGAGGGTTTTTTTTATGAGAACTATCCCTGATCTTCTTTGCCTCATGAAATCCTCTTCTTCTCCATCTCCTCATCCTCTGTACCGGCTTTAAGATACCTGTATTATACCAACTAAAGAGGATTTTGTTCAGGGATATTGGCTTATGTTTAATTGAAGATGGTGCAATTAAAGCGTTCTTGGAGCGCTGAAGGAAATGATCATGGATTTTGTGAACACATAAAAAATATATTGCAATGTAAGAATATGGGAAACTAGGAAAATATGAAATGGATTAATCTATATCATCCAAATGTGTGTGCATGTGTGGCGTATTTGCTTCACCTTGAAGCAGCAGCAGGCTGAACAATCAGATATTTGATCTGGGCTTAGAAGGAAGATTTAATCCCCGGAACGGTGAAAAGGTTTTCTCCCAAGTTGCATTTATGCAATTTTGCCTTCTAGTGCAATTCTATAGAAATGTATCACCGCAATTTCAACACCCGGGCCAGGATTAGTGTGTGTTGGTATCTATTTGTGAGCATTTGTGTGTTTGTGTGTTTGTGTGTACGTGTTAATGTGTGTGTGTGTGGACTGGAAATCGTTCCGGTCTGGTTTGTGAGTGAAGCGGCAAACACCTCAAAGCAACCCTCAACACGAAGTGTGAGAGGGTGCTTTAGGAAAAGATCGAAACATGAAGCATGTAGAACTCTTTAGGGCAGATGGTACGCGCAAACAGACACACACACACACTCTTTAATGTGTGAATACATTTCTATATTCATGCAATTTCTGAAGTGATGACATGAAATGCATGGCATACTGTAAAAAAGGACAGCATCACAGAATGACATGAAAGACAAAAGAAACACCTAAAGGTGAACAGACGAAAGAAAAGAAAAGATGTGACAACAAATCATCTTCAGACTAAGTCAAACTGCAGTATGATGACTTAGAAATCTCCACAATTCCTTAGAATTGCTGTGGTAGGCACAGTTTACTGGTAACCAAGGAATTCAATTAAAGTACAATTGGGATTGTTCCACTCTTTTACTGCCATTACTTTTCTTGCAACACGCTAATAAAAAATAAACTTCTTTTTATGGATACAAAAATCCATCTGCTTACTTTGATATGATGCACTTTAACGACTCGACTTGTTATTGTTACTTGTTATTTTACATTCCTTTAATTAGCTTGTTAGGACTGTCAGCATGTCTATCTTGAAACAACGGGGCTCCACTATCCTTTTTTATTTCCTTTCCTTTTCTTGTCTTTCCTTTCTCTGCCCGCTGCCTTCTCTTCTTCCACTGCATGTACAAACTGCCAGGACTTGGTGCTTGGTTGAAAGGATGGACATAGTTCATAGACCTTGGGGCCATCTGTTCTCCCTGATTAAAGGGGTGTGTAAATATCTTTCTGGCCAGATATTGATACCAATTCAATCTTGTCGCTTATCTGAGCCAAAACTGTATGTGTGTACTTCTCAATGTCTGTGCGTGTCTAGCCATAAGACAGGCCCATGGGGCGATGATGGTGCCGACTCATCTCATCTCATCCACCTCTACTCTCCTGAGTCTGCATTTTCATCATTCAAATTATGTGTGTGTGTGTGCGCGCGATTCCTCCTGCCTGCATGACTCTGTTTGTGTGTAAAACGTGTTGATGTGTGTGATTTTTGCACCTCCAAAATGACTAGATGGCCAGACTGCTATCAGATGTAGTCAGTCCCTGCCTGAGTTGCGTAAATGAGAGGCAATGGAGGAGCCAAGACTAAATTCTCTGGTGGTCTCGCAGCTCTGGCCTTAGCTTAAGCAATCTCGCCTCCCAACATATCCACAGCATAATGAGTTTGAATCTCCCTGGAGTATCGGGATGAATCTAAACACTCAGTGTAACCTATTTGTATGGTTATTTGTGTGTGTGTGTGTGTGTGTGTGTGTGTGTGTGTGTGTGTGCGCTTGTGAATGAGGTTCCTCTCCCAAGAGCACTTGGGTAAATCTCAATGCAGCTCATTGGCATAAGAGGATTTCACTTTTTGGTTGTCGTGGTAATGAGCTGTGATAAACACCAGCAGATAACTTTCATGTTAGACACACACACTAACACACAAATGATGGAAAAACACAGGATTGACGTTGTCAGTGTTACCATGGATATTTCCCAAGAGCTTTGATGACTGCAGCATGATCAGCAGAGCCCTGTTTTACTGTCCCTCTGGGTGATAGAAGAAAACAAAGTTTGAAAGCCGAAAAGCTTAAACCTCTGTTTGCTGCATTTCAAGTCATTATTTCACAATATGAGGTCATATAGAGGAATCAGTAGCACTATCATTTGGCAATGTGCTTGAGGTTTATTTTATCATTTCCTTAAATTATCAACCAATTACAACACAGTAGAAGTGGCTTAAGTGCTACAGTAACGGCCGACTCTGTATCTGCTACACTGCCGGTTTATAAACTACTCTCTGCTTATGCCCATGGCCTGGGTCCAGGCACAGAACGCCAATAGATTGTCATTTTGTTCAATATCTGCAAAAGGTCTGTTTACAATTATCTTTCTCCCAAAAAATGTTTTGCTTGTTGTAACTTGTTGCTATATAGTGGAGCTCTCCATGGTGCTGAATCTGGAGCTTTCAGCAGCAACTGTGTCCGCACAATACTTTGGATATAGAAACTTTGTAGACTTTGTAGGCTTTATCTAAAGCACTGATATGCGATTTTGTAATGAAAATGGTCAAATCTTTTTTTTTAAACTGTTGCATTAATATCCAGTCTGGTGGTAAAAGCCTTTATTCTTGAGACTTTTGACTGTCTCTTCTGCACAACAAACGGGGACTAAAAATCTCCAAATAATATATATTGTTTAATTAAAAACATGAATCTCTTTGCAGTGGTGAGAGTCTCAGGCATTGAACAGTTTGTTGCCAATTTTAACGTTCACTTTTTGGCCCACTGTGACACTTCAACAGGCAAAAAAGTTCCAATACTTTTAGATCTCAGCTACATGATTGTTTTATCATGCACCGAAGAAAATGTTGGAATGGTATCTCGTCTCATATGAGTACTTGGCACTACAGACAGCATTTATATGTCAGTAGCAATTACTTGCTCCATAATTTTCTCAAATATTTGTTAAAGTATGTCATCATTAATTCCGATGGTACATATCATTAATGGATTTTCCAATAAGGCCACATGCATCGGTCCATAGAGCTGCAGCCATATCCTTCCATTTACCAACAAGACAATCTCCTCCACCTGTTGAACAAGTAGACAACCATCATTATCATCATCGTCTCCTAAATGATTTAAAACCCCTCATCTGCCATCAAATACCTTCCAGTCACCCTCAGTCATGACCATGTTATTTATGGACATCAACAATCATATCCGTGTTTGTGAATATATATCCATTAATCAATGTGCACCAATGTATGTGCATGAATTTCTATGAGAATCTGTAAGTGTGTGTGTGACCATGCAGCATAATCAGCTCATGATGTAGAACAATCCATGTGTGTCCTATGTCCTAGCATCAAAGTGTTAATAATGGAATAAGTATCTTTATTTACGTTATATATTGTTAAAGGAAATTATGCACACACCGCATTGACAGGGACAAATGCATAAGTGCAGAATAAAAACTGTGGGAATGTGTGTGCACATTGTTCACGCATGTTTGTGAAGTGAATAATTACCTCGATTCATGTGCTCTTGTGTGAACATATGGCATGGTTAGTATGTGTACGTTTAGAAGTTCATATCATCTGCATACATTATGCAGAATGTGAGGACTGTGGGTTGAACATCAAAGATTTTAGATGAGAGGAGCAGTTGACTGCACATGTTTCATCAGGATATGAACCATGAAACTACAATACAAGAGAGCAAGAACTTTTGATGAGAAGTTTTTGAAAAATATGATATGGGACATGCATGCGTACCTTTGATTATTCAAAACCGTGTGTCTGCTGTGAGCTGTATGTTGAACAGTCAAGCTGACCACACTACAGTATGATCTTCACATTGTAGTAGCCTTTGAAAACGGTATTGAACATTTAGAAAATGTTGCTCTAATCATAGCGATGCAGCAAAACCACTAGTTTTCACTTCTGAACAAGCCATTTGGAGATGCAGCTTTTTTCAGCTATGCTTCCAAACTGTGTAACAGCCAACCCAAAGATATTAGAAAGGCATATTTTTAAACAGTCCTTTGCATTTTTTTTTCCATAACCACTTCTTACAATCTATGTGCTTTGTCCCACATATTGTTTATAATTGACTTTGTATGCCTATAGATGGCACTTAGCATTTTATCTTTACCTGTACTTTTTTTAATTTAATTGTTGTTTCCTGTTGATTTATTTATTATTCAATCAATCCATATTTGTTTTGGAAAGCATATGATATTCACATTGTATACTCAGAAGCACAGTGTAGTAGTTTGTTAAAATTAAATATCTGCTTTGAAATGTAAAATACCCAAATGATTATTTTAGTGACGCTCAGCCATAGCACACAAGAAGCCATCCCTCAAAAGCTTTGTTTATACTCGCACTTGGCACCATTCATGAACCTCTGCGAGTATGTACGGAGGCGTTTATACTCTATGCGCTGTGCGCTGCATTATTCTCCGAAACGCCATAGGGGCGTACAAACACAATGAACTGTGATTAAACAAAAAGACAACGACTGTAACCCATATATGCCCATAGAATGTAGGTTTAACTGGCAAAAAGCCATAAACCAACCTACACAATGCTGAGGAGGGATTTTAATTAACTGTAAGAAAAAAACGTCAAATAATACATGCATTATAAAGAAACAAAGGTTGAATATCCTGTAAACAATTTGATTTGGCTGCCAAAATATATACTCAAATTAATATTTTGAAGAACACCTGTTTCTAAAGCATTTAAAAGCAAATATGTCCTTCTTTGTTTAATGCCTAGACATGTGAATAGTGCTTTTATCAGTGAACTATTTGTGACAGCAACGTGATTGTGCGCAACGCGCCCCGTGCTGGCTTCACTACGGCGAGTATAAACTAAGCTGCAATGATGCTTCTTATCCTGTGTGTGTGTGTGTGTGTGTGTGTTGGAGGAGGGAGGGGGGGGGGATAATGATGTGCCTTTATCTCCTTTCTCCACAGCCCATTGATCATAAGTGTGGGACAAGCAGTCATTACATATTTAACCCAGGTCACTTACTGTGGGTTGAAGATAGGTGCTGTCACTACCAGTGTGTGTGTGTGTGTGTGTGTGTGTGTATTTCAGTGTGTGCTAATCAGTATGTCCAAGACAGCATCCATGTGCACACAATTAAGTATGTGTAGGACATTCACCCAACTTTTGAACATACAGTATTTGCGTTTAACTCTCAACAACTCTGAAGAACTGTTGTTAAATCTTGTGTGTGGATATGATGCGTAAAACCTGACCTTAAAATAACACCCTCAGCTCAAGCCTTCCTAATATTAACCCCCCTCCCCTGAAGGAGCTGCAGGATGAATTTCAGCCTCAGATAACAGGTGAGGCTAAAGAAGGCGAATTATGCATTTGAGACTTCACTAACCCTCTCAATACCCTCCATCCGAAAAGGAATAAGAATAACTCTTCTTAACACTATATATTTTCCTTAATCCAAGTGCCACTCATACTGTCAGTCAACTGCTGTATTTAACGTGTGTAGTGCTAATCGGCAATCCCCATCAAGGCTTACTTCAACCATTTAGCATTCCTATGGATTTTCTGACAGTCTTTCCGTCCTCTTTGTCAGTCTTCCTATGCTATTTGTTCCAGACGACCGGATTTAGCAGATCTGGGATTAAAATGCCGGATTTCTGTGGTAAAGTGGCAGGAATTAGAATTCAAGGACCTTCAACTTTTTTTTGCAGATTAAGTTACCCTGCAACCTGATAACCTTAAGAATCCAATTTAGAGAGTATTTGACTTTTTTTTTCATCTCCCCACGTCATTTTTTACCTACTTCTCACACCTAACACATGTATGTTTTTAAGCATGTCTGTCTGTCTGTCTGTGTGTGTGTGTGTGTGTGTGTGTGTGTGTGTGTGTGTGTGTGTGTGTCTGTGTGTGTGTGTGTGTGTGTGTGTGTGTGTGTGTGTGTGTGTGTGTGTGCGTGTGCGTGTGCCTGTGCCTGTGCGTGTGCATGTGCGTGTAGCTTAAGGGCTTGAGGATGATCTAATATGTTTAGCTACCAAGGGAAATAAAGAGCTAATACTGGGGGTCAGACTAATCGCCTGAAAACTGCCTCTCATTTCTCACTTTATTTTATTCAAGCCATCGATGAACGCACACAAACACACGCTTGGGTGTGTGTACATGAACAATCATGTACTCTGACTAGTGTCCTTCTAAATCCCTATTGGTAATGTTTTTACCCCTCTGGCGTGGCATCAGCCTACATATTGACTAATAAACACACACAAACACACACACGCACACACAAACAGCCTTCTTCCTGTCCCCATGCAGGCTCAAAGTCAGTGAATCATCATTGAATTTAGGGCTACCAAAGGCTAGCCTGGGGTTAGCGTACAGCTAGCTCAGCCATAAAGTGACAGTAATTGCAGCATTATTTTAGTTTTCCTTTTTGGTGCCTGTATTATAAATGAATGCAGTGACCCTGCATCTGTCTTTTCACATTCAGACCAGCTAGGTAGAAACACATCTCCTGTGTGTTGGTATGCGGGGGTGTCCTTACATGTTTGGGTGTTTGTGCTAGTACTCATACATACAACTTTCTTGCAGACTGAAATGCATCTACAATATTAAATGGATTACGATGACATTTGGTGCAGACATTCTTGGTGCTCAGGGGATGAATCCTAATTATTTGATAATACCCCTGGCTTCTGCTCGTGAACCACCAGGTTCCCATTTGTGGTTTTAAGAATAGTGTCTTGACGACTATTGGATGGATAGTCATGGCATTTAGCACACATCCATGTTCCCCTCAGCATGAATTATAATAACTCTGAAGATCTTCTTACTTTTCATCTAGACCCATCATCAGGGCAAAAAAAAAGTTGAACTAATAGATAAAGCCATGAAACCTCCTCAGTTTATTATTTACATTAAGATTTCTAAAAAAGTATGAATACTATGCAAATGAGACATTATTTAATGTTGACTTTTGATGATTTTAGGAGAAATCAGATGCAAATAGTCAACGTCTAGTAAAACAAGTACCTTATTGTGTATTTTGGATGTTTTCTTCCCACTAATTTGAAAAAAAGAAGCAAAATAGACCAAAATATAAGAATTGATCACTGTATGAAAAAATGTTTTTGCCCGGGCTGTCACCTCTTAATTTGTCCAATAATTTGGTTAGTGACAGAATACCTATAATTTGACTTGGTGTTGAAGGATTTAAATGTCACCATGCTAACAAGCTAAACTAAGATGGTGAAC
Source organism: Leptoclinus maculatus (assembly GCA_032191485.1). Lineage (NCBI taxonomy): Eukaryota > Metazoa > Chordata > Actinopteri > Perciformes > Stichaeidae > Leptoclinus > Leptoclinus maculatus. The sequence continues at coordinate 16,334,099 of JAVDOI010000014.1, read as the reverse complement.
ATGCTAAACATTATACCTGCTAGAAATGAGCATGTTAACAACGTAATTGTGAGCTTGTTAGCATGATGAAACCAGCATTTAGTTAGCAGCACTGCTGTGCCTATACGTTTGCTAAGCTTGCATGGCTGTAGACTCTTTGTCTTACATGCCTTTACCTTCTTTGAGTTTGTTCTTGTTATAATACTAACACAGATCTAGTCATCTCTACTTCCTTCTTACTTGTAGTCATTTGTATTCTCACCTCTAAAGTCAGGACTTTGGTTTGGGAATAAGAGTAATTGGTATTTTGATGTAGATAGGATTGATGGTTTAGCTTACTCTAACACTAAACAGAAAGGGTTGTGCCATGATCGGAGAAAACACGCAATCACTGACAATCCTCACAAAACTAATCCGAGGTGTACTGTATGTGTGACGGTTGTGTGCATTACTTGTTCTAGAAATTCGAGTCAGTGTCTTATCCCCCAGGGAGAGCTGGAGCCAGTATCAGGATGGCTACTTCGCTGGGAGTGTCACTGACTATCTTCTTCTCCACCGAAACCTCACAGCCAGGAGACAGGAGAGAGGGGATGTACTGTACTGGGGAGAGAGGAGAAGGGACGATGTGAGCGTGTGCATGAAGGAAAAGAAACAAGAGATCTGGAGGAATAATGTTAGCTTGAAGGGGCTCCGACCTTTTATTTATCTGTGAATACAATGCGCTCTTTTTATTCTGTGAAATATGTAATGTCCCAGGGTTTTCTGCGTGGTTTAAGGATGGAATCACATTACAAACACACACACACACACACACACACACACACACACCAGACGCACACACACACAGTAATTGGAATCTGTCCCTTTATCACTGCTTTCTGTTGTCTGTCAACATGTTCATTGATTTCATCAAAGTGTACAGAGCGCTAAGAGGCATGAGTCTGTGTTTCTTTGTACTGTGTATTTGTTTTTGAACGTGTGTGTATGTATCTGTGTGAAAGGACATTTTTTATTTTTCTTGTTTGTGTGCGTGTGTGTGTGTGTGTGTGTGTGTGTGAGTGCCAGTGTTTTAGAGTTTGATTGACAGCTTAAATGAGCAAAAGACAGGGGTTACAGACAGTTTTCAAACCTCTGCAGATGTTAGTCTTTCTCACTGGACCTAAAGCAACACAAACACAGAATATTAACAACTACAATGATTGGGTCGATATAAGTATTACTTCCTCTTGACTGTCTCTTGGATACAGGTTATGTAAATTGCATTTTCCTGAGTGCCCACTGTTATGCTCAGCCTTTTATAAGAATGTAAAAAGGCAAGCATGCTAAATAGTTAGGTCATTATTTACCAAACAGACAAGCTACTTGCCAACTACCACTTTATTAAACTCATAAAATAAATCACCCACTAGCTATCTACATTTTAGGATTACAAAAACATTTCCCTTACAAGCTGTTAAGCACCTTGATCTTTAAAATGTACCCTGGAAACCAACTCCTGTTTAATTAGGTTTTTTTTTTTGCAATTATGTGCACCTTTGGCAAACTTCAATCTAAATATCTGCTGAACATGAACCTTATACATGAAACATTCCTGTAGGAACATTGGGCCTTGGATATAAATCTTTGTGATGCAGAGCCCTAAAGTTTTTTCTTCCACTCGTCCATCATCAAAAAGATTAAAAAAAACAAAGTTTTTTTTTAAGTTCTACTTTTTCACTTTTCCTTTCAGGAGAGGCGTGTGTCCCACCATTTCCAGGGACACTTGTATCGCATATCAGTTACTGGGTGTAATGCTGTTCACCTCCTTCTCTCCGTTTGAAGTCAATAAACTATGAAGGATGACTCATTTGAAGCTAATGCTGTATTGAATATACCCCATTTGAATCTAATGTGTTTCAAAGCATGTGTCCTTTGAAGTCGATACTTGTTCCCCTCCTAGGCCACACTTCTCAGAGACAGTCCTCTCTGAAGTCAATGTGTGTCCCATTTGGAAGTAAATGCTTGTTAAAGGATGGGTTGAATGCATGACTGAATAAAAGTCTTTTGGGTGGTTGCTTCCTAAACACTGGTTACTGACAGTCCTTTTAGCACTGTCCAGATGGGAATCGTTTCCTACTCTCAATATGTCGGCCTTAATAGTACTTGCTATTGAGTGTCGTGGTTAAGCAGACTGCATGTCTGTGTGTTGAACAGCTTGAACCCCATGAACTCTAATACTGAACACCATTTGGGCAACAAAAGAAAATGGAGAAGAACAAAGCCTCTCAAACACAAAATAGTAGCGGAGAATGGTGAAAACGAGTACACTTATACTTCTTAACGAGTACAACATTCACACGGGCAATGAATTAATGACCCGATCCACACTGGTGCAGGTCCTAAAGCTAACGAGCACAGAGAAAATAACCAAAGAGGAAAAGTCAAGACATTTTACTAAAAACCACAAAGCCGGACTGTGAATTATTATATGCACATATTCCATTTTGTTTGTGATAAAGTACTTGACATTATCGTGCATAAGTATTTATTTTCTACCTTTGTGTGTGTAATCCTGTTCAAGGTCTTTTTTTTTTCTGCAACTATAATAAAATGACTCAGATCTGTGATTTCTTTATTGAAAAAGTTCATTTCAAGTTATCAAACCAAGAAGACTTATTCAGGAGGGAACTCTTCAACCTTGTTTTCTTTTCAGTACTTTAATTCTAATTTATTTATTTATGATTTTTAGACCTTTGGAGCATACAAACTTCATTTCCACCTTTTGAATTTGTTTGTCAACTATTCTATTCAAATTCAACAAATCATAAACCTATCATCTTAATAATGATGTTTTGTTTCACAAGGTTCCATGTTGGTATGCAATATCATCTTTATGTTTTTTTACACTGAGAGGATGGTTAGTGTCGTCATTGCTGGTCCACGGTGTCAGCAGTGTTCTGAGGTATGAAAGAGAAAAGTAGTTTCAAGGTTTTTCTTTATATTTATGTGTAATGGTGTCTGTTAATGTTAGGGTATTTGTGTTAGAGTCTCTATTGTGTGTGTGAATGGGTGTGCACATGTGTGTAGTTGTGTGTACATGCTTTCAGTAGCCATCATGCCTTTTATCTTTGACGTCATGGCCTCCCATTTTCCCCGTTTCTAAAATATACTCGTTTCCAAAGGCAGATAAAATACGTTTCACTATCTCCCTGTGAGACGGGTGCACTCTGCCCTTTTCACGGTGTGTGACTCACACGCGCTCACAGGCATAGCCACAGACGCAAACATACCAGACAACCTCAGGGAAATGCATTACCATAGGTTTGATATTAACTAAAGGGCTTTTGCCAGTGGGATTTTTTTTTTTTCAAATGAACTCTGTTAATTGCTGGTTTCTTAGTGAAACCCCCCATTTATTTGCAGAAGGCTGTAACAGTGATCAAAGCAGGAGGCAGAGCAGACACTCAAAGGTAAAGAGAGAAAAAAAAATAGATGCAAGGAGGGAAAATATAGCGGATAAATAAAACCTTGCTTGGGAGACTAAATCCTTTTTTTTCCATCTCTCTCTCCTCACTCACACACCTTCTGTCCCACCCCTATACAGAGACACAAACTCCTTTCGCCCTTTGATTACACACCGGGACCTGCATATCTGTTCTGACATGAGCGTATTGTCAGGAGAAGGTGGTTAAAAGATAGCAGAGGGAAAGGGAGGGAAAGAAACAGCCAGACAGACAAACAGAGCCAGACAGACAGGTAAGCGGACTAAAAGAGAGAAAGAAGGACGGCAACAAATTGCATCTCAGAAAAAGGGTATGGGCCTCATCTTTTCCACGTCTTCACCGTCGCTTCTTCAGAGGGAGAGGCAGAAAAGAAAACATGTTTCCCCCAAGGTAATTTTCCCGAATGCTTCAGAGCAAATGTTGTTTTCTAAGCAAGAGCAAGTGAATTAAAGGAAAACAAAAAAAGAGCATCTACGCTGTAAACAATCATCTGTTTCTGTGTCCCAGCAGAGCAGAGCCGTTCCCCTCCCTTGTGCCTGCTTTGACGGTGGCCATTTGAAAACAAACAAATCTATTTTGCTTTTGTGCATTCCTTTGCTCCACAAAGGAGATGAGCTGGATTCCTCTGCGCGTTTTGTCTTTTCTACTCTGTTTATTTTCTCTCTCAAACCACCCTCCATAAACCGCTAACACAAATACAAATCTGTACATCCAACAAATGCTTCTCTTAATTCTCATTCAAGACCAAAGTTGGGCAGATCGCCTCCAAAATGTATTAAAAATAACACATTACTCAGTAAAACGGATACTAAATCACCTTACTGATTCCTCAACAGTGGAAGTAACCTGCTACATATTTGGTACCTTACTCGGCACAGCTCTGTTAAAGGTGCCTTCTGACTACTCCAAAGCCAGCATGTATTACATCTCTATATTACAGGTGTGGAAATTCAAAACATGACCTTGTTGTTTAACAAGAAGCTAGCCTATGGTTTGGAGCCACCTGCCATGTTGACCATATTTTATACTATACTATCACAATTGTATTCCAATTACCATTCACAATTATTGCAAACCACCCCATAAACACCGGTGGAGGACATTGCTGCAGCCTTATCAGATTGGTTACGCTGTTGAGGGATGGTTATACAGTGTTTGTCTCTCTACCTTTCAGTCTATACACAATGAACATGACCTTTCCCCTCTCTTTCTTCCATTATTTCATATTTTCTTTCTCGCTTCTCAGTTTCTGAGAGTTACACGAATCCCATTCTGAAATTCCTGCATTGTCTGGCCAACAGCTGTTACCTAGCAGAGAAACCAGTAATTATGAGTAAGTGCTTGCTGCTTCTTATCAATAGCTGTAATTATAGGGGAGAGTCTTTGAGTCGCGGTTGTGTGGAAATCACTCCTCTGGACTGCAAGGGCCACTCTTGTGCATCTCCATTGCCTGTTACTGAGCCTAAAAATGACTGTCCCGGGGTTTGTAAGTTGACGCATCAAATCATAAGTGCTACGGTGACGGAACAATTAGAAGCAGCAGTTAAAAGACTTCCTGGCTTGGCAGTATGTTATGGGCTCTATGACTTTAACACCTGATTAGTTTCCTATAAAGTCATGCAAATTATTACAAACTGTGATCATTAGTACGCCGTAATTACAAACCACCCACCAAAGCATCAATAGTGAGCAATAATCTCGTCAGCAGTCTTTCAGAACAATCATTAACATTACTGCAAATAGGAACAGTATATAATGAGCTAATGAACACGTCTCACTTTAATTGTTGTTTGGTGTCGGACTTGACCTTAGCCAGGAAGGAAACAATCCAACTCCTCTCAAGATATTGGATTCACTGCGAGGACAGTTATCTATCTCTCTGTGGGTTTGGGCTTCGTGACTTCACAGGATGTTGGGTTAAAATCCATGAGCACAACGGTACCTACAGTACTACCTACAGTAGTAGATTTTACAAATCTTTTAAATAATGCTCAGAATCAGCTACAAAAACCTTATCTAACAATCATTTAACAGTGATGATTTGAGCTGGAACATTGTGTGATGTCTTTTTTTTGTGTTTTAGAAATCAACATAGGGTCTAAAAAGTGAAGTTACTCTAAAGTTGCTGCAGCAGAACAGTTTGTATTCATTTCTTAACTCTGCCAGATGGAGATTGAGATAGGATGACAGTGATGAATAGTGTGACTAGTCTCACAAACTACCTGACACATTTTAATTATTTGTGGTGATGCTTCAGAAACTCTCATTCACCATTCCTCATTAGTACGTTGGAGTGGGAAACATTGTTGTCATAGTAGATCCAGCGGGGGCATATCGGGGCAGCACACATTTATAAGAATACATTTTGGCATTTTCTCTCCCTCAGCATGCACGGTGGACTGGTTGGTTTCTTCAACAGCTCCAGGGGTGTGTAACTGGACTACATTTTTAGTTTTGTCAATGCAAGTGTGTGCAAAGGTTTGTTGGTTCATATACATACATTCCAGAAAAGTGACACATGTTAGTGAGAGTGAGTGGAGCTGGCCTTTTCTAAATCGACTTAAAAATGGCATCTCACTCCATCTATTGATATCAATTGATGTTAAAGTACTACTTCAGCTGAATTACCAGCAGCTGATCTATGAGATGAACTTCCAGCTGCCACTCTGTGTTCGCTGGAGTGCTGTTATCAACATGCAGAACTGTGGAGGTAAAAGGTTCCCATGGGCTTTTAAGTCAAGAGCACCCAGCTGTCTGAGGACCTTCGGGCCTCTCAAATGCACACGTATGTGTTTTTATGTGTTCGGGTTTTATAAGTGGTAAATCAGAGTTCGGTTTTCCCAGAAAACTACTGAAACGTGGCTTGCAGGACTCAACGCACTGAATCACAGCAAACAAGTCCAGATGCATGGACACTATGAATTCTTAATGGCTTTTATTTACCTTAACTGAAAAAAAGCCTTTATTTTGAATACCTCATATACAGTATATGTATTAGTAAAAGGGTCCTAATTGCCTAGTAAATTGCTGATGTTTTTCAGAAGTTGTTTCAGCTCATAAGAAACATTCCATTATTTCCCAGGAAGGCTTTTATTAGGCTTTTTTGGGGTTATATTTATATAGTTTGGGTCATCAGGCGATGATAAAATTGTACTCATTTGCAATCGCTGAATGTAGCAACATTGCATTAAAATAGTTCCATACACAAGCAGTCAGACAATCATCCAGATTTCAAACAAGCCAACAGATCACTCAAACGGTCTATCCTGTTGGATTTCTAGCAACTTTGCCACATTCCAAAGTATAAAGTATAAAGCCTAATCCATATTGATCCTCATTGATTGGGTGTAATATACATTCACTAGCACATAATGTACCATGGAGGCTATACATAAGTCTATGCATTTGACTGCATCACAAACCAAATCAACCCTGTCAGGTTGTGCCTGTTTATATGAGGCTGCACTTTGTGAATACGATCAGACAAGAAGAAACAAGATAAATCAAGGGCAAGTTTTCTCTCACTCTGTCTCCCTCTCTTTTTCTCTCTGACTCCTTCTTTCTCTAGTGGAACTTGAGGAACTTGCAACATATTGTGTATCTTGAGTGTGTGTGTGTGTGTGTGTCCGTGTGTGTTCTGGCTGGTAGACCATTCGACAGAGGTTGTGTGTAATCCCTATTGTTGCTGAAATGCCACCGCTGTTATTAGGGAAGATTTATGTGCTGCGCCCAGGGATGGAGTCAGAATGCCAGCTTGTGTTTGTGTGTGTGTCTGTGTGTGCGTTATTAATATGTTGCACAGGGGATAGAGTCACAATGCCAGAATGCATCCATGTTCATGAGTCACTGTCTGATGTAACAAACTTTTGTATACCAGTAATTGATTTATGGAACTGAATAGTATACAGTCAGTTTACCCTCTTGGTCATCTAGTGTACATTTTCAGCAGACACACTGGATAAAATGATGGCAAGCATAACATATAAATATGAAATGAAATGTTGAAACTCATTTCGTGTAAGCAGGACCACTTCATTTACTCCAAGCTTGCAATAATAATCTTTGTAATACAAGAAATGTCAAGGCCTCCTGTACTTACAAAGATAACGTTTTACTTTCATGTGAGTGCTACTCCTCTACAATGCTACAGAAACTTTTACCATGCTATTGGTACACAAAGTTTTAAAAAGTACAAGAACAAACCTGGTGAGGCCTCCAGAAGCCACTGACATCTCCCACATGTGGCTCCTTGTTGGCAGATCAATCCATTCAAAATGCTTTTTAGTGATTACTTACCACAGTTGTTGCAGTAAAAGTCCACAAATGACACATACTGTATATAAATGATTGAAGCTGAAGCTGCGTCCGATTGGAGTTTTGCTATAGTTGCAAAATTATAAGCTGCAATTTATTGGGGGCGAGGTGGGATTTCCAGTTCATTTATGATTTAAAACAAATCTAGGGATTGCAAAGAACATTTTCTGGGTTCAAGATTTGATATTGTGGGATTTGCCCTGGCACTATAGTACACAGACACACAAATAAATAAATAACAAAGAAACCAGCCCCATGCTTTTTGGCTTATGACTGTTTTTTGAATGATAAAAGGTTTCCACCTTCGTCTAAAATGGCTCGTTCTATCTTTTTCTGTCTCCTTTTACAAGCCTGATTATCATCACAGCCAGACACATATACGCATATAAATACAATCATAGGTTCGTATAATAAAATATGAAGACAAGGACACACATTCACTTACACACCCACATGCAGGTTTACTTTCAATCATGAGTCAGGTTGGGAAACTGAATATCAATGGTAGGCTGAGGATTGATGACGAAAAGGATGTACTAGAAAGGGTCACTCTGTCCTCTCTACAAGGTCTTTTGATATTCAAGAAAGCCCCTCTTCTAGCCACTAGTGTCACATGCCATTCATCTTCTTTGTTCCTTCTGGCTCTGTGTGTGTGTGTGTGTGTGTGTGTGTGTGTGTGTGTGTGTGTGTGTGTGTGTGTGTGTGTGTGTGTGTGTGTGTGTGTGTGCGTGTGTGCGTGTGTCTGCGTCTGTTTGCCCTTGTATGTTAATGTGCATCTGAATTGCATGTGCTTGTGTGTGTGTGTGTGAGTGTTCAAGTAGCTGTCAGGTCCTATATGCAGTTCACTGAAGGATGGCACCAATGAATAAGCAGAACCAACGTCATCTTGAAACCTTCAAGAGGAGAGAATATGAGAAGCCGGTGAGATGAGGAGAAATGAGGCAAAAGGAAATGAGAGAGGCTGACAAGAGAGGATAGGAAAGGAGGGTGATGAGAGGAGAAGAGACTTGAAGGAGATGAAATGACATGAAAGGACAGCCAGGGGTAAGGAGGTAACAACGATATCTACAAACTACTGGCCGGAAGGAACACTCATTTAGATGCACTTCTGTCTGCTTGTCAGTGAAGTTTTTCTTTCCCCCCCATTTGCCTTTGTGTTTTGAATTGTATTTTGCCTTCTTTTGTCCTTCCCCTTTCACTGCCTCTTCTCCCCACTTCCCTCCATTACTCAGCCCTTCCTCCTCCTAGGCAGCCCTGTCACATTTGTTATCCTTACAGTTCATGAACCCTTTGCTCTTCCCCGCTTTTTTTTTCTTTTCTCGTCCCTCCCCTTCCTCATCTGCTTTCTCAACATCATCTCTGTGCTGTGATACAGCCTCGATACAGCTGTCGGCTGGTTTCAGCTGGCTGAGCAGCTTCAGTCTTGTCAACAGAACAAACAGGACTTCTTTTGATCAAATCACCCTTCAGCTGACCCCTGGCTTTCACCAGAGGCCTGTGGTAGTGTCCACAGCAGGCTGTCTCTTTCACTCTTTGACTCTCGCGAGAGTCTCTGGATCACATAGCACACAAAAAAATCCATCTAGTTGCGTTTGTATATGGCAAGCCAGAGCATGGACCAATCAGTGTGAGAATCTACTGGCAGCTAAGGGCATGGCTTAGATGTGTCTCAAAACTACACCAAGAGGCAATTGTTCATTCCAAACGACAATGGAGTCTCCAAAAGGGGTTAGCATAGATCCTGCAATAACACCAGCTATATTAGAACTGGAGAGTATTTCTTCATTGAAAGAAAAGCAAAGAACGGCATCAAAGGCTTTTCTCGATGGAAAAGGTGTTTACACTGTTCTCCCGACTGGCTTTTGGTTTGATTGAAAGGTGGTTCATCAAGTCACCTGCTAAGTATTTATTTATGTGCCTGCCCTTTTTCAAGCAATTTCCAATGACTCCAACGGTTAATTAGCTCTTAAAGCAGCCATAATTCCCTGTTAATTGGCATATTTAAACACATTTTCTATGACTAATTCTACTGTAACTTTTTTTTACTATGCTACTTCACATTAAAGTCTGGATTAATGAGCACTTGACAGGTACTTTTCCATCAGTGGGACTAATATTTAATCACACATTAAGTGTATCTTTTCAATGAATTATCAGGTAGCACAGGAGCTCAGTGGTTATCACTGGAAGCCCTATTTTGCATACTCTCCCCATATCTTGGAAAGGTTTCCATCGGGTGTTTTGGTTTCCTCTTGCAATCCAAACACTTGTATGTTAGTTGAATTGTGAACTTACCCATACATTTGAATGCATATGTGAATTGTTTTCAGCCTCTATGTCTTAGCAATAGACTGATGACCTATCCAGGGCCAGCCTTGCCTCTTGTTCAAAGTGTGCTGCACACGATAAGTGGCTATAGAAACTGGATAGACATTAATAAACAACCAGCTGCAAATGACAATGTTTCCTTCTATGTAATTTATTAACATACGTGTACATATTTCATTACTTCTGTTAGAAGTAAAAACTGTTTGGGAGAGTCAGAATACAAGCATGTGATGAGGAAACGTATTATTCCAGGTGTGCACTAGATTAAATATAGTGATGAGGTAATTGACTGTTGAGTGTGTTTTAATCGACTGGGTTGCTTAGGTAGTTGTAAGTGTTCAAAATAAGTATTCATTTTTGATTCATGACCGTTTCGTTGTATAAAATTCATTTTCAGGGATATCCATGCACATTTATTGGCAAAATAAATAGTATCTCTACATTTTTTTAATACATATACATGAGGGTTATTGTATGTGAAGATTTATTGCCTCATTTACACACAAATAAAAAGCAAGATACCCGGTCCCGCTCATCACCATAAGGTGAGCCAATAAGCATAAGAGGAAAATATTGTATTTGACCTGTAAGCAGTTATTCTGCATATCTGAAATAGAGGAATCGGTGAAGCTCAAACAGGCAGGTCAATCACTTAATCTTCTCTGCGATGTCCCTTATTCTCCCCTCACTTTAATCCCTTTAATCTACCACTTAGTTTTAATTTATACTTTTCAGGGTAGATGTTTTGTGTAACTGTATTTTTTTGTAGGTCTTTGCATTGAAAGGCACGATTTGTCGGATTCAGGCTCCAAAGAGCCTTACACACACATCCACACACACATTGTGGCAACCCAGGGGGAGCGGAAGCAAGATTCAGAATTAAACAGAAGACTCAGAGGCAGTGGGTACGAAACAAAAAGTGTCCTTCAATAAATAGGTTGGGGTAAAGGGGATGGGGTCAAACTTAATAAGTAAAGATTCCTCTCGTTCGGGGGTCTCTGGCCTTCAGCCTACTCCTAATGCAAGGCAGTTCCTGTCCTGTGTGGGAAGAGCAGAGGAGAGAGATGAGTCTGCTTGATTTCCTCCGTATTGATGCAGCCTGTCCCCAGTGGTTCAGGAGATCCTCCTGGTCCTCTGCCCAGCCTGTCTGCCGCCGCTGCTGCTGCTGCTGCTGCTTCTCGGGTCATTGAACATATGCTTGCTCAAATCACCTGATGGGCTGCAAGTGTGACCAGTGCCACTGGATAGAAGACTCCCTCTATCACCTCCCCCAACCTGAGCTTGGGGGTCCGCCCCCTGTGCTGGATCTGCTCGGCTTTCCCCCCTGCTTTGCCACAACATACAAAGAGAGAGAACCCGCGTACAATCTCACAGTATTTACTCACAGTTACAGTGAGTAAATAGAGTGAATGGTGAACTCTGTCAGTAAGTTGCTTAAGCCTTTGTGTCTAACCCATCATTACAAGTAAAAACTCCACAACGGCCTTGGCTTTTATGAAAAGGTCACTCTAGATTGCAGATCTGAGCACATAATAGGTGAGATAGCACACACACACACACACCTTCCTGCACATACATCAAATACTCTATACATTCTCATAACCAAACCAACACATGCAGTACAAACACATTCACATACTTGGTGTTAGATCAGAGAGACATGCCTACCAGTTTGCAGTTTCCCTTTGTAATCTTTGAAATCGATGTCCACTTTCATGGCTGAATGTCAACTCTGTCACACTGACAAAAATGCAGTTTTGTGTTCTCTCTGAGGTAAGACATCCATTAGATCTGCGGTTACTGTTCCTTTCACTGCCACTGAAGACAGGGAAAAGTCTAACTGTATACCCCGGAGTTGAACCACTTTCAAGTTCAAGCCATGCACGTTCCACGCTGTTGCACACTTGAAGTTTGTGAGAGGTGATGTAAAAGCCTGGAACCACAGAAACAGAGCAGAACTGTGCGTCAACACATCAGCTCATCGGCTCAGTCTGGTTTAAATAAGACGTGGTTCGGCTATTACTTGATTATTATCCTGTATTCACCCACAGAATTAAGACGAGCAGATAGTATTTAGGGATGGGACCAATTATCAAATGACTGAATATTATTGCTGACACATGGATGACATTGATTGATTTATTTTACGGGCTTTAAAATTAATGCAACTAATTATTTGAATCAATTTGTTGGCTCATGAGTTTGGTGACTCTAATTTCAGCATAGTTTCCCCCAGCTTCAACCTGAGCAGTGATCTCGTTCCAGCAGCCAGAATAAGTGAACACCTGTGTGAGTTTGCATAGCCTGAAATGGAAGTGAAATCAAAGCCACAAATGACCTTTTAATAAAAGTTGACCTCAACATTCAATGTCAAACACAAAGCTAGTTTTCTCCTCATTTGATTTAACTGAAGCCGGATTTGTCTGTCTCACCACCTGAAATGAATTTAGGTAGCAGATTTCCACACATTGAGAGAAATTGAAACTCTTGGACTCTCAGAGTTAAAATACAGTTTTCAAGACAAAATGAATGTGATTATTGTTTGCACCAATTTATCATTTCCCTTGATGTCCCTGCTTTTACACACTACAAAGTTTATGGAGTAGTTTGTGGAGTTTAACAAATATGATTTTGTTCACAGAGTTGTTAAGTTATCAGGGAACAGTGTATCTTTAAAAAGGTAAAATCCAACATATTGATTTTCAAAGTAAATCTTCTTTGAAACGGGCCTAAGTAGTTCCCTGTTGGGGATAGTCTGCAATTAGTTTTCAATTCCACTCTCCTCAGGATGTCAATAGATAACGTTGTGTGGCACAGCAGTAGGCTCATACATCAGGCTGAATATCCAATACACTCAAGTGTATATATCAGTGGGGAAATGTCTTGCTGAGGCATTTATTTTCTACCATTCAACTGTAGTTTCTTTCCCACCTTGCTCTACTACCCTCTTCTCCTTTTCATCTCTCACAACTCCAGTCACGGGTCTTTCCCCAAACTACTTCCTCCAACTATCTCTACCATTGTTCTAGTAAATCATGTTTTCTCATATATATATATATATATATATATATATATATATATATATATTGTAGGCCCGTCAGGTCAGATCTATAGTTTGACATGTTGGGCGTATTCTTTGACTTGCCAGAGCCTGCTAGCTGGCCTAGCCATACGTGATTGGTCAGTGGGCTAGCCTGACATGTTGGGCGGTGACAATCCCAAAAGTCTATAGAGCGGACATTTTCAGCCCTCAAACGCATTAAAACGTATTCAAGAAATACAACTGGGGGGGCTCGACTGTCTTCACTGGCATCCATGAATCGAGAAGGACTTCTTACTGGAACTAAAACGCACGGATGTACTGAACAACCGTGGAATTAAACTCTTTGTTAACAAAGAAAGAAGGATGGACTTTGTCTTTAAGTGAACAGCTAGGGTAAGTTAACTGCTCTTGTTTTTACATCTGCAGTAGCTTTAATATGCTTGTTTATATATTATTATTTGTACAACTTGTTTTTATGAAGATGGATTTTTGTTTGGTTTTATATGTGATAGGAACTATTGTTACGTCCAATGTTGCTCTGGGGACATATTTAGCCGGTGCCAGTGTTGCTAATTTAGCGACTTTCTCGCTAAATCTGGCGACTTTCCAAACCCTCATGGCGACTTTTTTTGTCAAAAGCTACTAGCGACAAGTCTAGCGACTTTTTCTGGTGTTATTGGAGACTTTTCTGGTGTTTTGACTCTGACGTGAAAGCACGTACCGTTCTGCCCTGTCGTGAACGAGCAGCGGGAGCTGCCGTGAGCCGCCCCAAAGCACTCACAGGCGGACTCTCTCTCTCGCGCTGCAGTCAGAGCAGAGAGGAGACGCACTCTCGGCGTATTCTCTGCAGTTATTGCATTCATAGGTATTGAGCTTCATTTTTACACGAAACACATAATAACCGTAGCTGTGTTTCAGCTGCAGGACAGCAGTGAAGGCCCAGGTATAAAATGCACGGCCCGCCACTGATATACAGTATATATATATATATATATACTGTATATATATATATATATATATACACACACAGTATATATATATTTTTTCCAATGACTTGTTTTTTAGTTCTTGCTCTCTACCCCCACTGCCACTTGCCTTCCCTCTTCTTTCTGCTCCAGCCCTTTTTTCTGGTCCCCCAGCTCACCTCTCCGAATGACAGCCCACTCTCCCATGACAGCTCCAGGCCACGCTGTCATCCCCTGTGTCTGTATATATATGTGTGTGTGTAGTGTTGTATTTGTATGACTCTGGCTTGTGGCCATGTGGCCTCTCAGCTTCCATTCTGAGTAATAGATTTAGATTTTATTTAAATCGGATTTATTTAGGCTCTTTCCTAGAATGTGTGTACATTTCTTTGCATGGCATTTTGCATTATTATTTACAAATCATCCTTAAGGCTTTGTGGGTGCATTTGTGTGTGTGTTTACTTTGTTGAGCCATGCATGCGACCGATTTCTCTCAGATAACAGCATTGCGTGTTTGGGTTTGAATTATATCATCTGCGACAAGGCATAACATTTCCGCTCCTGTCCTCCCATCTTCCTGCTCTCCTCCCCCTGCTTTTCTTGCGTTTCATGTCAGAGAACCTGAAGGTGAGCAATGCTTTCATCAATTATACAGAAGGCACTGATCTTAAAAATTGTCTATTATGGATCAAAAGTATGTGTGTATGTTTAAGTACCTATTCCATTTCTCACATATATAATACAAATGTATGGAAGCCCATTCCCGCCAGCAAAAAAAAAAAAAAAAGATCACTAAAAAAAATGAATGAATGAGATCACAAAAAAAAAGAGTAACTTAAAAAAAAAAAAAAAATGTAATTCACAAAAAAAAAAAAAAAAGGAGATCCACCCACAAAATAAATGATAATTCTAATCATTTTTATTTTTTTTTATTTTACTTTTTTTCCACCAGCAAAAAAAAAAAAAACTTTTGGTGGATCCATCTGTAACCATAACCTGACCAGATTTTTCCAGTTGCTATAGAAAGTCGAAATTATGAGATACACAACAGTCATAGAAGCAGCTCTTCATAGGTTACTCTACATTTGACATATAAATGGATTGTGAGTACATTGAAGACTTCTTTAAACGTGGCTTTACAACACATGAAATACAGATGATGTTTTACATGGATTGTACTGAGCAAATGCACCCTTGAATAGAATGTTAAGCAAGAAGCTATGGAAGTCTATGGAAGCCCA
This sequence comes from Leptoclinus maculatus, assembly GCA_032191485.1. NCBI lineage: Eukaryota > Metazoa > Chordata > Actinopteri > Perciformes > Stichaeidae > Leptoclinus > Leptoclinus maculatus. Next base: position 16,318,747 of record JAVDOI010000014.1, on the reverse strand, counting down.
TTCCTGGCAGCAAAAAAAAAAAAAAAAGATCACAAAAAAAAAATAAGATAACAAAAAAAATAAAAATAGTAACTTAAAAAAAAAAAAAAAATGTAATTCACAAAAAAAAAAAAAAAAGATATAATTAATTCACAAAAAAAAAAAGAAATGACTTCACAAAAAATTGATATTTAATTTTTTTTTGCTGCGGGAATGGGCTTCCATACAAATGTGTCATGAACCTTGGCAGCAAATCGTCATCATGAAGTTTAGAACACAGTGAAAATGTGCTACAAGTACATTGTTTACGACAAAGAGGGCAACACATTTTCAATAACCAAGCACAAGCTGACTTCTGCCAAAGAGCTTGAACCGATTCCAAGTCAAAGTAAAATGTACTCAGGTAAAGCTTAAAAGGTGCCAAAAGATCGTGACTCCTTGCTGAGCCAAAGCTCAGGTAAGATCTTGGGACCCAAACTAACAACACAATTTTTCAAAAGTTATTGGTTAACATTGGGTTGTGCCATAAAATATAGTTTATTAAACGACCTTGACAAATATTTGAGTCCTGGGGTGGTGAGAGTTACTGTCGCATTAATATTAAGTTTCCTGCGAGGATAGTAGATTATTTCTAAAATGACAGATAAAGACAAATACTCCCCTTTGATGTGGACAATTATTTCAGATAATTTGGAGAGTGAATTACGTAGTCAATTTTAACCTTTAGATTTTAGCAATAATTTACATTAAATACCCACATTGTCTGATACCAGTTTCTCATATATATGTATTTGCCTCATTTCTTTATTCTCTATTACTAAATAAAGTTGGTTCTGAACTGTCAGTCAGAAAAAAACAAGACTTTTAGAGATGTCACTTTGGTCTCTTTCTGACATTTAAAAAAAAAAAAAAAGTATCGGAATACAAATCAATTGATTTTCCAACTATAAAAATGATTGTTAGTTGCTAGTCCCGAAATTAACCTTTTCATACCTAGCCCCATTTTTAGGCTTCTGCTCGAAAATACTATACCCATACTCAAAGGGGCCTTACTCTCTAACTACATGGTCTATTTGAATAATTTCAATGGAGTAATAACACTAAGAAGGGGTTGCTCGTATGAATTGTGTAAATATTGTGTATATGTTACTGGTTAAGAGGAAAGGAAGATGGCACACAGCTCAAATTGAAAAGTGTCAAGTTCGCCTGAAGACAAAGCACTTTTTGACATCATTTCTTTGAAATAATGGCAGCTGACACTTCTAACACCTCTCCCAAATCATAGCACAACATGTCAGCAGTGCACTCTCTGCAAAGTTTGACTTTGATAAAGTGAAGCAGAACAAAATTAGAGGTTTTAGTACAGAGAGTTTAGGCGAGGTTTCCAAAATGTGCATTTGGGCACCATGTGTGCCATGTGTGCCATTTGAATTTTCTCATGTACCAAACTACATATTTCACTTGTATATTACTAATGGTGTTCAATACATCCTAATACAGCAGTTTTGGGCATTTTTTTTTTTTTTTTTAAATTTTATTTTGAAAATTCAACCAGACATAAAAAAACGATAATGTGATTTGTGTTGCTGGTGTCTGTTTGCTCATATCTCAGTGATAGTATGACTTAGAGAGATGTTACAGATATGTCCCTCATCTGTGTGCTGTTGGCATGTTTACTGCAATCTCGGTTTCTTTGTTAGCATCGAGCTTCGATTGCTAGGTCCGGATATGTGGGTGTGCACACTCCTGGCGAAATATGAATATGGTACTGTAGTAATTATAATAGGCTTTGAGTGAGTTGTGTTTGGAGCATGTACAAATGGCATCAATAGTCTTTTAACCGAGGTTCTGAAGTTTCACGTGGTATGCAACATCATTTTTTTTTTTTTTTTTTTTTTTTTTTTTATTATTTTTATCAAACCATATAGGAGCTTCCCTTAAGGGACCCTTAAGGGACCCTCTCGGTAGGAAAAGGTTAAACTAAACACTGCTAGTAAGGGGAGCCAAATGGCTGCCTCAGAGAGGAACTATTAGGACCTTCAACCTTTTTTCATTGTCTCTCATAACTCCAGAGAAATTTACAGTCTACTTTTAAAATGACTTATTGGCCCGTTAGCCCTCACTGTGAACTGAACTCTGGTGTGTGTGTGTGTGTGTGTGTGTGTGTGTGTGTATATAAGCTTGTGTTCTCATGTGGCCCGGTGTATTCGGGAAGAAAATTTACTGTTTACAAGGATCAGTATATGACCATTCAAGAATCACATACAAAGATAGCCAACACAGTGACATAATAGTAAATTGATTGGTGTGTGTGTGTGTGTGTGTGTGTGTGTGTGTGTGTGTGTGTGTGTGTGTGTTGGTGTTAAAGTCTCACAGTATACATACTGTATTTGTGTCAGGAGTAAAATTGAGCTTTACAGCAGCATGACTAACTATGGAACTTTATAGAGCATACTTTACTAGGAATAGTACAACTCATGACTGCCACACACATTGTCGACTCACTGTTGTGTCTGTGTGCCCTCGGGTCAGGGGCTGGTTTGTATAAGTGGTTATTTTTCAGTCACACATGCTTAGAATTTAGTCAAATAAATGCTTAAGTCAGAGATCAGGTTAATGTGTCGATGGGGAGTGGTTTCTATACAAAGAAAATATCATTCAAAATCAAATTTCTCTTTTCTTTTCTTCTGTTCTGTTCTCTTCTCAACCCTCTGCTCATAGTTATTCAATACATAATTAAATAATTGTTCAGGTTCCCACACATGGTTGTAACACAAACAAAATCATGCAGTTGTTTTTTTACACAACATTACTCTATTCTATTTTAAGGTCCTTCAAAATGTACACCACTGTCTAAAAGAAGTCACCATCAGAGAGAGACTGTCCCTCAGGGAAAACTGCCAAGATTGTGGAAGAAACAGAAAATAATATGTAAATACAAGTTCAGGGCTGGATATAATAGATACAATCCAGTTCTAACATTGTTTCAATCCCATTTATATATGTCCTAACCTGTTTGTGTCTCTCTCCTGTCTCTCCTTTCTACTGTTTTTTCCTGTCAAACAAGGTAAAAACAAAGAGATGAAACACTGCCCTTTTCCCTGCAAAAGTGAGTCATGATGAGTGAGCCACTTTACAACATGTTTGGTGATGCAACACATACATGGACATGTTGTATGTGTAAAATAATGAACACAATTTGTATTCTCTGCAACCTGGTGACATTTATCTCACTTGATACTGAACTGGCCCACTGCTGTCCTTTGCTCTCTGGTTTCTCTCTCTCATGCAAAGGACAATTACAACTAATGACAGCTGACTCACCTGAAGAGATGCATCTTCAAAGAGACACTCAGAGGCATGAAATAATGAGGGAATATAGGCCAGAAAATGTTGTGTTCAATGACAGACCGATCGATAGATAGATAGACAGATAGATAGATCGATCATGCTTTTCTCCTATTTCTAATAGACATGCACTCTCTCTCACACACACACACACACACACACACACACACACACAACAAACAAATGTTATGTAATAATGCCTCATATGGCCTCCTTCAATTTACTGATGAGGCCAGGGAAGAGCAATGGAACTTTTCCAGATTTGAGTTTTGGCCAGGGGGAACAATTTTAATGTGGCACACTGAGTCTTCTGACTGATGGAGGAGTCCTAAAATATGGGGTCACAGTCTGTACACATTCAGTACACACATTTCTGCACCTTTGTAGGCATACCCACATATACAATGATGGACATTTCACACTGTTTCATAATTTTATGTTTACTGTGAGAACATGAATAACTTAATACAAATAAAATGCATTGCATGTAGCACACAAACACACACTCTGCTAATAGTTTAAGTGCTGAAAGGGGAGCAGCATTTCAGTGAACTATCTTGTTATTGACCCATTTGAGAGATGAATTATTAAATCTAAAAGGTGAACCAACTGCCAGCCATTTAGTCTCACTCTCTCAGACACACACACACACACACACACACACACACACACACACACACACACACACACGCGCACTCTGTAACTCACTTTCTTACTCACATACACTGCAGACAGTTGTCCCATCAGGCATAAAGGACACTGGAGGATAAAATAGTTATATTTCACATGTATTTTACTGGATCTTTTAATAATCTCAGTTGTTACCTTAAAATTGAATGTCAGTGGAAATGTTATGAGAAAGTCTGAGAACTGTAATGGTCCAGTGGCTCAACAGCATGCTCATGGCTCATTTTCTGGGGACCCAATGACAAACCATCTCGATCCAATTCAGTGAGAAGCGCAAATTTGTGCTTAAATCAACAATCCTGACCACTTTTACAGTCATTTCCGCATCACCTTATATTAATCTTGCTTAGGTAAACCAGCCATTTCGAAGAGATATATGTTTGATAAACCACAACTTTGTCTTATTCATGTGTCATTAAAAACATATACACATTTTGAAAACGTTATAAATGAGACCAAATAAATGCATTTAGGCCGAGTTAACAGGCTGTTTTCATTTCCTTTCATCAGTAAAAATAAAAAAAGATGAAAATGGTAAATAAAAGACCCAAATCTCTCCTCGGAAAGAGTGAATTAGATCACATTATTATTATTATTGTTTTAGGGGGTAATTTGGGTTAATTTGTTGATAGTTCTGGGTCAGTCAGGATAATGATAAAACTGAAGGGAAACCACCATGTTCTAAATGCTGCAAAGAACTGGAATTTCCAAAATGTTTGCAATGATATGTATAGAAATGGAGGGAACCGTGAGCCATTTTTGCGAACAAAATAAAAGCTGATTATTTTGAGTATAAGTATGAAATATTTAATACAATTATCAGTTTTAAACGAGTGGTTTGTTTATGAATTACAAAAGCATGTAATGTTAGCTTAAGAGTTTACAATGGCAAGTTCTGATCAAAGTAAAGTAAAGTTTCTGCCACAATGATGGTGAACATTTTAGGAAAAATACACATTTAAAGCAAGCAGCAGCATGTCCTTTGTGTATGATCTTGGTACTTTTTTGTAGGATGATTGCTTGAATACTTGGTGGGTTACTTTAGAGGTGCACGTTCTTCAGCGAGTGATGTGTGTACCATTGTGACCATTTGTCTGGTGAGAAGGCAGTCTGGAGAAGGATGCCCATGCCAGAAGGGAGGTCAAGGCACCAACTCATTCCTCTTCCTAGACACTTCCATTTATCAGGCCTGACTGCATGCATCTCACACCCTCAAGGTAGGGCTGTGTGTTTTGTGTGTACATGTGTTAGCTGGAGAAAGGGCGAAAGACCCACAGATATGACTAAAATTATGTATGTGGGAGTGAGATGGACATATACACTAAGAGAAACTTTACTCAGAGCGTGGCAGCACGGAGCGTGTGCCCATTTGGAACGGGCTGATTGCTTAGCTCCAGGTATTGCTGCTTTCAGCGCTGTCGAGAACCGCTCATTGCTCATTGACTCCAGGGAAGGGAATAAGAGTTTGGTTGTAATTCTAGTGTATTCAGCAACCAGTAGCAAAAGGGAACTGCAGGCAATGAACCGCGACCTGTAAAGGCCTGCTGCGGACAACATGCTCAACTCAGTAGTCAGAGCCCTGAAGCCCTGCCCCCACCGCTGTGCAGAGCACTATCGCTTGTTTATTCAAAGTTTATTAATATTGAAAATGTAGCATGTCCATATTTCACCAACTTTGTCAGTGCACTCACTTGGATCCCCAGCAATACACCTGCCACGTGTGAAGTAGATTGGATGAACCTTGAGATAAGTAACACCCACACACACAACATTGTTCTTCAATCTTTGTGAGGACACCCATTGACATAATGCATTCCCTTGCCCATTACCGATTTAACCCGTAGGCTTGGTTTGAAGTATTGTCATTATCAATCTTTTAATGCAACACATATCTTTATGTAGAGTTTGAGAGCCTTTTGTAATGGATTTCTATCATTTTACAGTTGGAAGTTTCCAGAGAGGCCACATTCACATAAGGAAACCAATGGCAATGTAGCATAAGTCACATTGTAGTAATATAGTATAGTAGTATACGATAATTAGGTTTTGAATTACAGTTCAGATGTTTTTTGCCCGATATTCAAACAGATCTCTTGTTCTTTTTTAATTACCTTTTTTTCACACAAGACCACAACTCCTTTCCATGTTTTATGCTAAAGCAGGGAGAGAATGAGAGCATAACCATCCAACAAATATGTCAATGTGGCTGTTATGTACATCTTTTATTTTGTTTCATTTCAGACTCATCGTCAGGACAGAAATAACCTTCATGTTGCTTGACAGGACGGCTGCCAAAAGGCCATCCATCCAAGTCTATTTGCCTCTTCCAGCAATTCAAGCATATAGAATAACAAATGACAATATCAACTACGCCATGTAAAACATATGTCAAACTATGTACAGAAGCAATGTTTTCTTCTATCAATGTATTTTGATATATTGCCATAAACCGGTCATCTCTAACCCTCAAAGAAAAACATACATTTTGTGAATTTATTAGTAAACTTGAACAGTTGGAAAAAAAGAGAAAATATGATTTAATGGCAGCTTCTAGCTCATCATTGTAGCAAACAGTTGAGGCTGTATTATACATATGTAATATATATTCCCCACTGAAGAACTTTTCACTGCTGAAGTGGAGTCAAATCAGCTTGAAGATGAGAGCGTCACAGTGTGAACAATTAAATTGTGACACATCTTCTGCATATTTAACTGTCATGGTGGTGAATGTACAATAGCAACAGTTGACATGAATAGATACAGAGATAAACACACACACAATCACACACACACACACACACAGATCAGTGGGTGTAACATATAAGCAATTAAATCCTTGACGTGGAACATCTTGAGGTGTCTTTCACACATGCTTACATTCCAATAATTGAACCGGCACTTTTAGGAGACATATCTGGTGACAGATCAGATCTGTTCACTTGCAGCAGCTCTGTCTGTGTGTGTGTGTGTCTTTTTTTTTTTTGTACGTCAGTCGTGTTCGCTGCATCGAGGCAGCCAGGCCTGAACCTGTGACAGCAGCACAGTTGGTTGAGCACCTAAAGCTGCCAAGCTGTCAGTTTGACGTCTGAATTATAGTGAACACACATCTGTACGAGTCAACCGGCAGTTAATCTCAACATCTGTACGTGTAGCTGTCCACAGTTGACTGCATAGAAACACATAAGGATTGTGAAATTAACATGGCATACTTTGAGTGTTTTTTTTTTTTCTTTTCTTCATTCCAAGACCCGTGGAAAAACGTGATAATATACAACAGATGTTTTGATTTTAGCCACACTACCTGCATGGCTTAGAATGTTGAAAAGTACTAGAACTTAAGCTTGTATTTCCCATGACAATTTATTAATAATAATAATAATGAGGGGGGGGGGGTTAAGCTGGGGAAGGCAAGTCTGAAGAGGTGGGGCCTTTTTGATGTCATTGAGAACTGGTGATGCGATCACCTGAGTGGGTCAGTGTGGTCAGTAAGCGGCAGCAGCGTTCTGTATTGTACTGGAGTTTATCAAGTGCAGTACTCAAGCCTGGATGTTACAAATGCGTGAATGGTTGTTTCTGCAGCAGTAAGTGACAGTGAGGGTCAGAGGAAGTTAATGTTGCGGAGGTGGAAGAAGGCTGTTCTTCCTGGTGATGTGGTTGACACGGGGTAGGAACGAGGGAGTGAGGTCGAGGATGACTCCAGGGTCGTGGCTTTGGAATTGGGGGTGGTGGAGATATCCATATACGCAGTTGGTTAGGATTTCTGACTTATTGTAGTTGAGTTTCAGAACATGTCATTGCATCCATGTCTTAGTGTCAATTAAGTAAGTGGTGAGAGTGGAGTGAGGTCATTCGTATGGGCATGAACTCCTTTCACTTATTAAATATGAGAGATACAAGATGTGTAAATTACATCGAAATTGCACCTATATTATATCTGCATGTGCTTTCAGATAGAATGAGAGCTCTTCTGTATAATAGTCTCTTTTCAGGAGTAGCTCTGCTCTTGTGTCTGCATGATAAGGGTTTGGCTCCAATAACTGTTTCAATTCAAAATTCATAATTTGTAGTGTCAGTCACACATTAGCCATTCAGCTCAGAACGATCTGGCTGGGAGAGGAGGAAGCACATGCAAAAGCCTCTTGTGGTAATTGTACGGATACAAAATGCAGGTACATTAGCAAAAATAACCCTGAACAGGATAAGCAGTTGAGAGGATGGATGTTACAGTAAAAGGGTAAATGGAAACAGAAGGCGATGAAATGCAATAACAGCCTCCAGCTGGATCAGACAGTGGATGTTGCAGTTACATGTTTCCTACTACAGCTTTAGCTTTTTATTAAGTCTCAACTACGTCACCGTTAGGACAACTTGAACTAATCATTATTCACTCTTTTAATTGCTTGCATCACCCATATCACACGTGTATTTATATATATATGTAAATATATAGGTACGTATATAAATGAAAGAAAATTCGAGAGATAATTTCAATTTTATCTGCCAATTTGTTTTTAAATATTCATCTGACAGATGTTTTCATTGGAGCTACTTTCAAAGTCTGTGGATTATGGATTATCTGAAGTACAGAAGACATTGTTTCTGGAAACACACGCTACTGTTCAGGTTTTCAAACGTTATTCTTCAGTGCTTTAAGCTGCACAAACAAAACTAAGCGAAGAACTCTCCTTCTAAGTGGCAGTTAAGAAAAACAGTGAGGTGCATTTATATTTTGTTTTAAGAAATACAATCGTAAAAAACTATTATCTCGACATTTAAGGGTACATCTGCAGCCTTTCAGTGAGTGAGTGAGAGTGTGTTTGTGTGTGTTCTCCCGTGCCTGGTGGGAGACAATTTCCACTCAGCATGTGTTAAGGAGAGGAAGCTGAACATAATGATTGTGTAATCCACACACTCGACATTACCAGGTTTTGCAGCAATGATAAAACACAAGCACATACGCACACGACACAATTTGCGTGGAATCCCTCAGACTCCTGTGGGCTTGATCACCTGCACTTCACAATTTCCGACAACATTAACATGCTCTCCACATTCATTCCCTCCCTTTCATTTTTTTTTTTTTTTTTTTGTTCTGTCTCAGTTATGAAGAGGACAAACATACTGAAGGCAGAATTACCATGGAGATGCACTCAGCCTAGTCAAAGGCCCAACAGAGGAATTAGAGCGATAGGATCTGTGGTACTTCATCACACACTGACACGCATGTAGGCCACCATGAGCAAGCACTCTGAAGCCAATGCACGTACACACACACACATTCACGAATGCATGTTTACACACGTACAATGACTGATTGTTCTACCCTTATCTGATGGTTCAGCCAATGGTTTATTTCCATTCCTCGACCAGGGAATTGTCTCCAGAATGCTTGCAGTGAGAAAACTCATTCCGATGATCTGGGTCAGATAGAGGCACTTCCATCGGCCACAGACAATTCCGGCTCGGAACGACAACAGAACTTTAAAGCGAGAGGGAGAGGTAGCGAGAGACTGCCTCAAGGCAAGATGCACCACAGATGATAAAACAAGGGAGATGATATCCACCCAGTGGTCTGCCAGACAGATAAATGGTGTGTGTCCCTGGAATGAATATTCACAATCCAAACTCTTTACATTCTCAACTCCATCAAACGTGTAAAGCTGTGTGCTTATACAGACCCATTTCTCCTTTTGTCATGCCGAGCTATAAATTGCTCCGTGCCTCTCGTAAATCCATGGAACACCACTTGGAGGGAAATGGTTTCTGTTTTCTCCGGTAGCACTTTGGCTTTGGGGGAAATTGGTTTGCAAACAAAGACGTGCATCAAAAATATCTCGCTATTCCAAGTCTGAGGAATGGCTGTTTTTCTTTTCATCACATCCCTTGTGTATGTAAAGAAACTTTGCCAACTACAACACAAGGGAATCCAATTCAAAAGCAGTGCAAAATAAAGAGTTTGTAACCATGCATACAATGCATCACAAATAAATTAGCAAATCAATCAATTAGACCCAAAGTCAATTTTACATTTGCAGTCATTTAAAAACAGAATTAAGCAAAACTATTATGGTACTCTACTTTGATACATCATGTTGATTGCAGGGGGGTTTTATTGAAGAAACAGGAACGTTTTTCCTTTGAATTTTGATGGAGCCATCTGCCAAACAGTTTACATTCCCAGTGTTTGTTACGCTCGGAGAAATAGAGGAGGTGTGAGCAAATATTGACAGCATCTGGTCTTTCTCTGATGCAGACAGACCAAGTAAACACAGGTGTAAACTTGGGAGCAAATTCGATTTTATTTTTATTTTCAATCCAATCTACAGAAAAGATGTCGCTCAAGTCTTTGTCTCAGCAATAACTATCAGTTGTGTCACTGTGGTTTACTCCTGACCGCTGACACGTCATTGATGCCGTGAGTGAATCTCAAAGAAGCACAAGTGTGACACCACACAGCAAACTGACAGTTTCCCCACCTCTGCTACGTACAAACCTCACATTAAGTTTCGGTTGACCTTGCTCCCTTCATAAATCATCACACTATAGAACCAGGGTAGATGACATGCCGTATTTTATCAAACATGTGATATCATCAGGACAGCTCATATCAGCCTGCAAATCGATTGAGGTGATTGAATCTACGAAATCCTCACGACCAGATAATCTGTGCTGACAATCACTTCCGACCAAGCCTCCGATCAACGTATACCCTCCAGCTGTCAGGATGAGCAAATCTGGTGTAAATTGGCCCCATAATCCTCGAGTGTGTCTTTGGATTTAATGATTGCATCTTCATCATCATATCCACTTCAGAAATGGGAGATAGGTAATAGGAGGAAAAATGGCTACAGAGTATAGATTGTGCATGAAGATGAAAGAGGCGTTGTTTTGAATATTTTTCACAATACGTCACTAAAGCGCTGATGTGCAACAGTAATCAAAACATTGCATATGATATGTCAACAAATCCTGCCATCAGTAAACCTCTTACAGACATTGCAGATTAACAAAGGCTGGGACCAGACCAATTATTTCAATCAATTAATCCGATTAGAGAGTCTAATCCTTTGATCCCTCCCACCTTGTAGCTTTCCTCCTCACTTATTCAGACTCGCCCTTGCTCTTTCACGCCATCTTCTTTTCAACCTTTTCCCTTTCTGCTCTCCCTCTTCTCCCCCCTCAGCTGATTGGTGCTGTTGACATAATAATTAAAATCTACAGATTGTAATATACTAGTAAATTAAATGGTCCGATCGGGATCATTCACAGCAGCGTGGAGCAAAAATTAGACAAAAAGTGAACCAATCCTGGCAATACAATTCCCCTGCATTAGTTTCTTTTATTAAGGAATTGTCCTTAAGCAGCTTCTTGGTTGCCAAAATAAAGTACAAATTTGTATCACAACCTGAATTGTTTACAGTGTAAACAGCTAACACGCAAGCATAAAACAGTGCAGACCAGGAGTGTTATGCCCTTTAATTAATAGCGCTCTGTTTTAGGAGGTTGGCTCAAAAAGAGACAAAACCACATACTGCTCCCCTTGTCCCTCCTGCTTTTGTCAGGGAAGCAGTCTGGAATCCAGCCACTGGGCATCAGACCAGAATGGAGAGATTCAGAGATACTGTAAGTGGGTATTGTCAATGCAGTGATGGTGTGTTTTTTGAACCACAAGTGTAATTATTCCAGATTATTTACAGAGGGAGATATAGACAGTTATTTATGTCTTCTTTAGGGCTTTTATTAGAAGTAACACATCAAAGTCACGAACACTAAGGCTACATCTTTAGCTGAGCATTACCATTCCTCTAATAGAGTATGGATTAGACTACCATAGACCAACTACTTTCACTTGTTTGTCTTGTTATAAGTAATACTTAACACAAGTCAAGCAGCTTTTTAAAATCCTCTTCGGCACCGTAGACTGTTTATAAGATGTGGACGTAGTCACCATGAAGTCACCCATTGGTTTGTGGACTACAGTTTTGAAGCCTCAATTTTGGCATTTTGGCTGTCGCCATCTTGGTTTTTGGTCGTAATCATATTGGGTATCTGGAACAGGAAGTGACATGAGGGTGGAGCTAAGTACAACCGAACGCTGTTCAAGACTTTTTTAGTCGACCAAAAATGTTACAATTAATTGCCATGAACTGAAAACACAGTGAAAGGGTTAAAGTGGAGGTAGTACGAACAACGCCGTGGTAGCAACCTGTCAGTCACAAGGTAAGCACGCCCTAGAGCAGACCCAGCTTTATCTGTTTTGCACCCTCAGTGAGTGGTGGATGGAAAGCAACACAGAATGTAGACTGCAACAGTTTTAGTGGAGATGGAACAATAACCATAAGAATCTGCATTCAAGATTAGCATATCATTTGAATAGGTTGGCATTAGACAGTCAACACTAGAGCGACTGAACCTACAGTATGGGTATAGAGAGACAAAGGAATAACTTGTAATAAAAGGCCAGATTCAGATTAAAGATGGCATGGCCCTTTTGTCACTTCATCATTTTGGGACATATGCTTATTTGCTCTCTGTCTATAGGACCATTTAATATAAGGCTATAGAGCCAGTAGTTGGCTGGTTTTATAAGGGTTATGTGGCGGACTATTTCTTTGCTAGGAGCAGTGACTTCCTGGAGTCTCTGCTGGTTCCCTAGCAATTTCTTCCAGGCAAGAAATAGCTTCTGTTTTTACAAAACAAATTCTGTTTTTACAGAGACAGGCTATCTGATTCCAGTTGTTGTGAGAAGCCAAGCAGCTGTTCACTGTGGCTTTATATTTAACAATCGAGAGATGAGAGTGAGAAACTTCTAATTGATATCACCTCCAAAAATAGAAGAATATTGCTACATGTTAAAAACTGGTTGTTGTGTTTTTGCTTGACTTGTACTACTATCATTAACATCAACTCACACTTACTTGAGAGCTGACTTGCAAAACTTAAACAAAGTGCCTATTGGTTGGTAAAGCCTTTTAAAAGACACTCGTTCAGAGACAGTGGCAGACAGGAAGGCTGCAGGAGGCCTGGGCAGGAGACAGAGATAAAGATATCTGAGGGATTGTGTCAGGAAAGGTCTGCATCAAAGTGATGTGCTCTATGATGCTAAATGGAGTATAGGGAGACTGTCAGTTCCCAGCTAGGAAGCTTGATGGAAATGACACGAGGGTTTTATTGTAGTCCTAAAGGAGAAGTTCTGTCTCCTAAAGCATTCATCGTGCAAGCTCAAATCTGGGGATAGCTACCTGGTTTTTGCTGTGGATTCATGTCTTTTGATGGATTAAGTATGTCTTCAGGTGAGTGTGAGGACACACAGGTACATGTGCGTGTCCTACCAGTTGATTTTTGTTATCAAATCTGAAGAGAGATTTCCTGTATGTCTCAAAGATAAGTATATTCATTCATGTGCTGGATTCTCTTATGTACTTCAAGGGAGTTCCTACTTTTCTTCAGTCCCTCTCACAAACCAAATACTTGTTTTTTCTTTGCTAATAACTACTTCCAAGCGCGCACTGTTTTGGCTTGTATCCGTCTCTCCTTTTCTTCAGGTTCATTTTTCAAAGAGAGATTTCTTTAGGTTTAAACTTCCTCAGTAGTCTTCAAATCCACTTTGACCTTACTTTGAGGAAGAATTCTCACACAATATTGAATAAAGTTATTGTTATTAAAAAGCTTCCCATGGAGAATTGAACTTAGGTTTTTAATGTTTTTTTTCTTTTTATCTTCGAATATTCTGTTATATTAAGTCAGGTCATCTTTCATCTTTCATTTTCCTTCCCTTCCTTCAACTCTGAAGACTGACTTTGCCAATTTCTCATTGGAAGCGCTGCAAATGAAGAGAGGGTGCTCTGTGGTAGCTATAGGTAGGCTCAGGTAAGTAACATGTATTTGCACAGAGTGCACTTTAATTGTTATGTCGAGATATAACTTCCAGCTGTTGAGACTTTGAGACGTTTGTTTATTAAAAAACAGATAGCCGCCGTTTTTTACTTTAGCTGTTTAATGTTCGTCTGTCAACAGGTCCGTCCACAACTTTGGTCAAAACTTGCATATCTCAATAACTATTTGATGGGTTGCCATGAACTTTGGTAGAGATATCCATTTCCCCAGAGAGTGAATCCTAATGACTCCACCGTGAGGTTCACATTAGTGTTTTTAAGTGAAATGTTCCAACAGCTATTGGATTGAAATTGGTCCCCCCCCCCCCCCCCCAAAAGAGAACTATGATGAACTCTTGACTTTCCCGCTAGCACCACCATCAGGTCAAAATACTTTGATTTATAACCACCAGCCATCAAAGGCCAGGTTCAGTTGGAGAATGGTTGATTCAAAAAGTGTGCAGCATTTATTTTGTTTAATTTCTCCTTCACTTGACAGAACAACAGTCAAAGATAATTCAAACTTAGACAGCCTTTCACAGAGAAATCTGTGACATTTTTAAAGAGATCCAACATGTCTGGGCTATGGGAAACACAACATTGCTGAAGGGCTGGCATATGCTGTAACAAATTATAGCCTGACTGGGCACGTGAAATACACTTACAAATTCAATTCAAAAAGCAATTGTTGTCTTGTCTAAATAGGCACTTGCATGTGTGGATCCAGAAATTGGAAACCATATGTCTGTCACTTCAATTTTAAGGGACAATATACTTGATTTTATTTGACATTTTATTTTCACATCTGTCATGTTCCGTGGAAGCAAATGAATAACATTGTATGAATAACATAAAATAGAGGCATAGCTATACCAAGCAGAATATAGGATACACCACATTATGTGAAAACATTTTCTCGTTCTTAGGAACAATCTGTCCCAAGTTCAATGACAGGTGATGCAGCATCACATTTAATCAAGAGCTATACAGCAGGGTTTTTGGGGGAATTATCTGAACTGCTTTTATAGACTATTCCAAGAAGTTTAAATATTATTTGATGATTTTTATTACATCTATGGTAGCTGTAAGAACTAAATGTACATGCACGCTGGTGTTTGTGTGTGTGTGTGTGTGTGTGTGTGTGTGTGTGTGTGTCGGTGCTTGACTGCTACTCAGTTATTATAATTTGAATAGAAATGGGTCCTCTTTCTATTCATTGTGTGTTTTATTCTGTGCACATAGTACAGGGAGACAGTTCCTGGAGGGCAGCCAAACCAGTCAGCTTCAAGGCTTGAATCCTTTCCAGTGATGTGGATACTCTGATGTACATAAACTTATGTGGAGAAACGACATTTTTCATTTAAGTGCCTTTATGTATGGTTTCTTTCTATTTACCGTGTTCTGTTTGAGTGCATGCTCTTTTGACTGTGCTGTCCTGTACATATGTGTGTGTGTGTGTGTGTGTGTTTGTGTATGTGTGCACTCTGGCACAGTAGTACTGTTAGCACAGCTGTCCAATCCAAAGAGTCACAGGAGGCGGGACACAGGTGTCCACAGCAAACCACATCCGTAATTATTGGGCTATGTTTACCTCATTGGCAGTGTGAGTTGTACGTCTGTCCGTCTGTCTGCCGGTTTAGTTTGTGTGTGTGTGTGTGTGTGTGTGTGTGTCTGCGCCAACCAATGTATATTAATGAAATCAGTGAGCTGAAAGTTGAATTAGTTTTGTCAGATTAAAAAGAAAGTATGAGAAAATAGCAAAAGAAAAGACATGGAAGTGACCGGGGGAATGATATGAAACGTGAGACCAAAGAAAAGCAAAAGCTGAACCAATACTAGGACACTTGTGGCCAGTGGAGAAAAGTAATGGTAATATCATAATTAACTTTGAATCAACATGATTACTACCCCGTTGAGGTTTGGAGGTCTCATTCCGATAGCATGATTATGTTTCTTAGTGTCCCTTTCCAGTCATAGCTACAAAAGCCAGGGACATTTATTACTGCTGCTTCATACTCTGACTTCACCTCCAGAGGGTAAGTAGGAATTAAGGATTGCCATGGAAGGACAGCCCATGGGGCAGATTGTGTTCCATCTTGCTATCATTATTATAGACTTCTGTCCTTGTGATGCATATGAACATCTGTCCCCAAAGGCCTTTGATGAGGTATTTGACATAAGGTCATGATCCAAGAATCTAATAGAAATCAGTTATTCTTAGAGTTGGAATGAATATGTAAAAATACCAACGTGATCTCATGGAAAGGTGTTTAAATAGCAAGCCACTTTTAATGACATTTTTTGTGTCATTTCACACATTTTTAGCTTTCTGTGAGTCACTGAAAGCAGTTCTCACTCCCAACTCATCACTTACAGACACATGTCACAGTTTTAAACATGTGGTTTATGTAAAGGAAAAGATCACAGTTTGGGTTTAAATAGTGACATTTCTTATGTAAATTAGGTTACGGAAGTTAAAGGACCAATACATGACATGATGGCATCGCCATGTTGAGAGCTGTTGAGAGGCAGTCGAAATCCTCCCAATCTCATATTATACACTTTTAAGTAGTCAACGTTGGCAAGTCAACGCTTGACATTTGGTTTTACATGGGCCACAAACTTCAGCAGCTTCCTTCCTGGGTGAAAGTCCTGTGTTTGTTTGATCCCCCCCCCCCATCCCCCCCATCTCTATCCTTAGGTAAACTTTCTTGGTCTTTATACTATGCCACCTGACTTCACGAGCACTTGCTCTGAGCGTCTATTGCGGCGATGTGAAATGACACACGGAAAGTGTTATTCATACGCCATTTGGGGAGACCAGGCTGAAAACACTGAATATCATATTTATTTTTCTATTTTACCTCTTTTCATCCGGCATGAAAGGAAAAGTCATCTTCACAAATTGTAAATTGTGCAGAAGCCCTTTATATCAAACTTTCTGGTTAGAGGATATTCAGCAGCCGTTAGAGGTGTCTTATTGGAACAGTTGGTATGGGCAAGTGCAGTATCCTTGTATTTATGAGTCTCGTTTTTTATTTCTAAATGAACATGTACATACAGTATGTCCCAAATTAAACTTGCTAACCTGGTCTCCCATTAACTAAGACAGTTGCCAATATATTAGTACTAAAACTAAGTCAGTCTAATAGAACAGTCTTGCAATAAATCCTACCTTACAGTTAGAAAGTTCAGTTTTGGTTGAAACTGTTTTGGGGAGATGCAGATATGGACATTTTGGAAGTTGCAGACTGTGGTGCTGTTGAACCGTATTGAATTCGACAAAAAAGGTGATTTTGTTGTTAAGCCGTCCCTCATTGAAGTTTCAACAAAAGAATGACCATTATTATAATGAATTATTGAAGGCCTATTAGACTTCATTAGTTTTACGTAGGTGTACCTAATAAACTGGCAGCTGAGAGTATTTTTAATATGTGGTCCATTTGGTATGTACACACCCACACACAAAATTGTATCTTAAGCTTTCATTTCGTCACAGAAAACCTCGACTCTCCATTTTTGAGCACTTTCATTCACGGCACATTTGCCATTGTGAGTTACCAAAGAGTTACCGTGAATCCATTTCTACACATCCATTAAACCTGGAGTGCCCTCTTTCCACCGGTACATTGAGTCTGGCAGATTTGCTTTGGCAGGTATTCAGTGACCTCATCATGACCACAGACGTTTCTCCCACCGCTCGCAATCAGCGGTTATCTCTTTTCTCTCCTCTCATTGTGAAATGTTCCAATGCTCAATTCACCTCTCCTCACCAACAGGTGTCACAGCGGAATGAACTGCAGGGAATTGAGTACAAAGATTGGCTAGACAGAGACGGAGGGACTGCAAGTGTGTGAGGCATAGAGTGTGTGCAAAGTGTTCCCATGTTGGGGGTATATGTGTGTGTTATGGGTAACTGTATGTGTGGGTTTGTGTGTTCATATTTCTGTGTGGAATGCTGGTATGTATGTGTGTGTGTGCGTGTGTGTGTGAGTGTGTGTGTGCTGACGGCCATGCCATATGTTCTTCGTGTTATAACCACTTCCAAACCCCCTACCTTCTAAACCCTGCTCAGACAAATGGAAATTTAAACCAACCACTTCAGAAAGCTGATTTTTCTACCCAGTAGCCTGTTCTCACTCTGTCTGGCTGTAGCTAACAAGGCAATTGACAGGGTGATATGAGCACCATTTCCATTCTGGCATTTCCTAATGTTAAACACCAGAGTAATCAACAAGCTGCCTGCCTTCCTGTCTGTGTCCCTCGCTCCCTCCCTCCCCTCTGCACCGCCGCTAGCTCGCTCTCTCCGTCTCCACTAGCGTTCATTTAACGCATCCATATTGGATTTCCTAATGCCTACAGCCAAACCAAGTGACTTGTACCGCATCTGGGCCGCTTTTGTTACAGACAAGCCCAATTTGTATTTGTGTGAGTCCGTGCACCTGCCCGTCTGGGGAATGTAAATGTGACAGTGTTTTTGTGTGTCTGTGCCGTTGTATTACATGGACGAGTTCAATTTATGCCAGAGGAATTAAATTGAAATCGGAGCGCACCACCTTCGGAGACTATGCATAAACTTGGGGGACTTTTTGTTGTGTTATACAGCATATGGGATTATAAGATGCATATAGGGAGACTAATAAGAGTGTGAACTGATGTCAGAGGGAGAAAGAGAGAGGGTGTGTGTGGGTGTAAGAGAAATGTCATGCTTACGTTACAAACGTTAAATTGTTTTAAAATGATACAAACTTGTGTCACAGTATGTTGTCTTCTACCTTCCCTGTCATACATACTCACCTTAATTACTTGTAAACATTACATTCATAGTTGTCTGCTCTCTTCACCCCTAAAGATAGGGATTTTTCCACTGCGTCCTTAACAAGGATAATCCTTCACTTTTCAGTGATGTATTTGTCGGTATTTATCATGCTACAGTTAGTTTATCCCTACTAATTACTGGGAGTCAGGATTGGGGGTTGTTTTGTAATTCCAATGTCATTTTTTTTCCCTCTTCCCCGCCTGACAAACTGTCGACCCGTCTGACGCTTGACGTCTATGAAAATGAGGCATCAACAATCCTCATAAATTAGCTAAAAGCTACTAAACTCCTCCATGGAACATTTTCTCTCTTTTGATGGTTTGTAGATTAGACCGGGAGTATGTTATTAATGAGTGAGATTACACCCAGCCATCGCTAACCGGATTATGGTTTAATACAGCTCAATTTTCCCGTGCTATCCAACTCTACTCCTCCTTTTCTCTTCCCTCTGTCTCTTCATTTCCTCCCTCTCTTCTCTCATCTTTGGCCTCCCTCTGTTCACCCCGAGTGTGTCTTCCACTGTTACTCACGCATCCGTATCTGTTTGTGTGATTTTGAGTGTTTTGCAATGCAGATATTCCAGAAACTACATGGGTCAGAGGAATATGCAAGCCTGAGGACACAACAATTCCAGCACACATAAACATGTACGCAGACTGAACAATGTGTCAAAACTGAGTTAATGATGGATAATAAAAAATATGCTAATGAACCAGCAGGAGGGAGAGAATAAGTGTTTCACTCTCAGAAATAGAGAGACGTTTAAAGAACCCTATTTTGACAACTTAATTACTTCTAGCTGGGATATGACTTTGAGTTTTACTGATTAACCCCATTAAAAGAAAGACAGAAAACCAAAGAAGGCACAAGAGTGTAGAAAGAAAGAGGAGATTGTTTCGAGCAGCTTTTGTAGTTGGGAGACGGGGAGAGGAGCTAGCTTCCACCATTCTGCAAGAAATGAAATGAAGAGAACAGACATGAAAGACGGGTGAAACAAAGACAGAACGATAGTGACTGTGAAAAGAGTTTGAGACAAAAAGCTGACAGACTGGGGATAGAAGCCATACTTAAGTCTGTATCTGTAGCACTCTGCTTTTTCACAAGTTGGGGATGCCCTCATCCCCTCTCCTCTTTTCCTCTTGTAGTATTCCCTCCTCTTTTTTTTGTGTGGCTCTACTCTTACCTATGCCACTCTTCTCTAATTCACCTCTTTTCCTTTTTTACCTCTCTCTCTCTCTCTCCACTGCAGTAGGGGGATTACAGCGTTGGCTTAGGGAAACAATAGGCCTAACACAGGGCTTAAGTGGCCAGAACCAAACTAAATCAAACATTTCACTGACGGGTGTGCCACTGTAATCCTCCCATTTTATTCTTGTTTTTCAAACCCCCCCCCCCCCCCCCTTCTCTCCCTTGCATTTGCTGAGAGCCTTCCCTCTTGCATGCTTTTAATCAGGGCTTTGTTTTTAAAGTTGGGTCCACCAGCGGCACTTGTCTCATGTTAAGAGTGTTTAATTGGCTTTAAAATACTAGTAAGTAGTGTTTGGTTAATGGGTAATGAAAGAAGGTTAAATGTAATAAAGATGCAATATAACCACCATAATGAATGTCTGTTAAAAGACATGCATAGGAATAGAATCAGTCACTGTGTAATAAAGAAGCATTATTGTTCATTGAGGCCAAAAAGATGTGTTTCTCAGAGTATGTGCCGGAGACGAATCAAGTTCAATCAACCAAAGAATAGAGTGATTAAAAGAGGGAAGCAGATGAAAAGACATGTGTGGCGGCAGTCATATCTGGGTTGGCATGAAATGGCGCTGAATAAACAGATTGGTAGAAATGATAGAGGACAGTCCCCGGTGGCTGAACTGGTTTTACCTCTGAGTTACTGGTTTGTAACTGCCTGGAAACTGATCTTGTATCATTTAGTCATCATCAATGTATAGAGCCAAAATGGCTCCAACAAAATCAGACAGATGGTTAATCGAATTGGATCATACAGAATTCACTACATGCATTGGAAAGAGAAAGAGACAGACAAGATTTGAAAAAAAGACAACAGGAAAAAAGATTTATATCTTTGCAAACTGTAGCTTTCCATTTAAGGGAAAACCCTGCACCTTTTAAGTGGATGTCCAATCAGTGTTGATGGTAGTCAATTCAAGCAATAAATGTGTCAGTGGGTGCTATATTCACCCAGAAGGCTGAGTCCGCAGATGCAAAATCTGTTGATCTTCCTGCATCCAGCGCTGTCATTTGACGTGATAGGGACATGGTTGGATGCAAGGAGGAACGACAGGCTTTTTTCGGCATGTATTGCTCTGGGTAGCCAGGGGGCGTGCTCTTTACTGCTCAAAAACAGAACTTACTCTGTCTTTTCGCTTGTATTGCAAACTGCTAAAATGGCATCCAAAAAAAGGATGTTGTTAGTGTGTGGTGCAGTGAGAGAGGGAGAGTGGCGGTGAATGCGGTGTGAGTGGACTAAAGAGAGTGATTGTCGCAGTAGAGGAGAGTTTAAGTTTAGCGGTGAGGATATCAATAGAATAGAGATTGCACATTCTGCGCAAATAAATGCTTCCACTCCTCAAGACCAACAGCAGTTTACCCTGTCTTGTTTGCCGGCTGCTGAGTGGAATGACAAGGGGCGTCTAGAGGCAATGTTGGACAGAGGCTCGCATGCATTGCATCCTGGTAGATGTAGGCACTGTTGGCACAGCACTGTTAGCAGAAGAAAATCAGCTTTCTTGAAGACTTTATTGTTTCAATTGACTACATTGACCATCAACACTGAAAGCTGCCATATTTTACCTTAAACATTAACGTTTTAATCACCTCCAAATGTTCATGGGTACCAAGTTTGTGGGTGGGTTTAGAATGGGATAACATTTAGATGATGAATATAAATAGAAGTAAAGGTAGAAAAACAAAAGAAGCCTGCCAAGATAAGTGTCCAAAGATGCCAGAAATTAAGGAGACAATCAGAACAAGTGTAATAAACAGAAAAGGGAAAGATAAGATAAGAACTGAGTAGGTAGTTCGGAAGAGAGAAAGAACAAAGGCAATGAATCGGCAAACACAAAGATGAGGGAGAAGAAAGTCAGGCCTCAAAATCCCTCCAGGCCACTCTGTGGAGGCTAAATGTGTACCTCGTAAATGGAAGTATGAAACAGCTCCCCCCCCCCTCTCTCTCTCTCTCTCTCTCTCTCTCTCTCTCTCTCACTTCCCTCTTTCTCTTCCAATCCTGTCTCTGTACTCTATTGTTCTTTCTCCTCCCGGGTAAGAGAATGTCATGTAGAGAGGACGCTATAGCTGCTGCTCTGCATGTGCTATGATAACAAGGTGTCAGGATTCCCTTGGGGTAGATTTGCACTGCTGGAGATTTGACTCCTCATCGGATAACATCATCAGATAAGAAAAATACGGCAACGGAGTGGAGGAAAGAAAAGGAGAGGGCCACACAGACACACTCAAGCTAGAATACTAAATGACACAAGGAGACTTAGACATGCATGCATACAGATGCACATATCTAGCGCAGGCATAGCCTAACTACACCGAGAGGGAAATATACATACATTTATGTAAGCACAAACGTACACATACAGAGGCAGATGCAGCAAAGATATGTAAAGTTAGGGATGTAACTAGGCATGAGTACTTAAACTTCATTTTTACATCCTCTTCCACATATTAAGAACATCTCAGATGTGCGCAAACCTTTTATTTGTTTCCTTGTACTCGGAGCAGTTAGCTGCAATAACTGGAACCAGTGGTGCTGTAACTTCCTTTAATGCCCTGGGTTTCGCCTCTCAGGGTAAATATAGGCTGCCTACCTTGCTGGTGGAGGTTGTTGGGGCTGGATGGGGTCTGAAAGAATACATATGTGAAATATCAATAATCCAGATTCGTAGTTGCAAGAGGCAGTAAACCACAAAGCACCTCATAGTAAATATGTAGATACAAATACTGTCTTCTCCATCAAAGAAACAAAACATGGTTTTAATATTGTATTCAAAATACTGCTGAGGTTAACACTGTTTCTATTTTTTATTTATTGTTTCACTACCATTGTTATTGAAAGTCCAATATCCAATTATATCCTAACGTCTTATTGCTTGATGTGACTTAAACGTAACTCTGACGAAAAGATTAATATTTGTTTTACCTGAAAAACGCACAGAGTGAAAGGAATTTCACTCAAATAAATAAAGGTAATAATAAAAAATAATAATGATATGGCACAGTCTGCCATATTGCACATATTATGATCCATGGTGTTGCAGAATCATCCAATATTGATGTTCTGGTCTGGCGATATGGTTGAACAGCGCTCCGAAATGTGTTGAATGATGAGTTTCAACATCACACTCACATCAACTGTGAAATTTGGGGATTTCAGAGTGCTACTGGATGCGATAACAACAATCTGGGGGTGTACTGTTCCTTTCATGCTGATCATGATAGATGATATCCCGTCATCTTTTGTCATTTTCCATTTTAATAAATGTCTCTAGACGGCGGGGGGGGACATAGAGAAAGCTCACCTGGGAGCATCCCAACAGGCATTCAGGCAGCTGTTCATTTAAAAGATAGATTACAGCTTCATTTACAGACTGTAATTAATACACACAACTTCCCATACGTAGTGAAAAGTTACAAGAATAAAACAAAATCAAACACTCCACATTCTGGCAGCTGGGGAAATTGTTCATAAATGAATGTGTTTATCAGAAAAGTTTATCTTTACTTTGAATGTGTGTCAAAGTGGAGAGCATCTCAAGTTAGAATCGTACATTTGGTATAATTAAGGCGAGTAGGTGTTTATTTTTCATACTGAAACAGGACAGAAAGATATATTTTGCCTCAGGCTCTGACGGATTTGCAGTGGATGAGGGAGAGGGAGAGGGGGGGGGGATTCATAAGTACACAGGATAAGTGACTGAAAGTCTTGACAGAAGATGACAGAAAACTCTCAGAAAGAGGCTTTGATGTGTTGCATACACATATTTTGAGTAAACAAGTGATTATTATACACAGTGCATACATATATTTTAGTTTTTGATTATATATGGATTTTCTTCTATTGTGTCTATTGTGTGCACACTGAACTACCGTGGTATATTTTTCAGGGATGTAGCAACAACTAACAGGGATTTGTCCTGTGCAACAAGCCCACACAGTTTGTTATAAAACAAGTCTGCCATATCTTAGAAAGTATTGCAAGACCTTGCTTGCAGTCTAGAACATGTTGTCCTTTAAACCTTTTTTTTTTTTTTTTCATTGCACCCAGCTGCAACATAACAATGGTTACTTCTTGTAAGAAATAATAATAAAAAGCTTGACTCTATACACGTTGTTACGCTTTCTATGTAACATCACGTAAGAAATTATTATTTATTTACGCTAATGTTGTTTACGGTTGTTATGCTACATTGTTATTTTAGACAAACCATGATTTTTTATCGAATCTAAACAATTTATCTAAACCTAACAAATAGTTTTACAATGTTAACCACATGCCATTGGGCATTTCTGCAAGCGTGGTACACGGTTGATCAGAAATGTATTCATGGACAGTAGCAAAGCCCACAGCTCCCAACCTTGAACAGTATATTGGGTGCACGGTAGTGGAAAAGAACAGAAAACTCACTGGTACTCACTGAAGAAGGGCCTTCTAGTTTATTGTGTTCAAATAACCTCTTTTAAAATGGATTTATGAACGGTTTTTTTTCGTTCATTTCGGAAACGTCAACATTCAACATGTCTGCGGTTTGTAGAAACATACAATGCCGAACCAATTTCTGGCGACTGGGTGGCGAATGCACGAAGGGTTTGAGTAGCAGCACATCTACACAGTATGGCATGAAAACACAAACACTAGTACACAAGGTGCAATGAACCAGTAAGGACTGGAGTCAACATCAGTGGGGCTATGACAACAACCATGTCCCTCAGAAGTCAGGGGACTAGAAGAAAGCAGCCAACTACAATAGCCCCCCCCCCCCCCCCCACCCCACCTCCCCCCTTCCACTGTATAGTACTGATGGGGAAAATGTCACCTGTGCCATTTAATCAACTCGCCAGCAATCATTTAGTAATCATTCCTCTTCGACGCCTTGAAGTGGCAGAAGGAAAGGAGGAGGAAGAGAGAAAGAGAGATAGCATGTGAATAAAGCATGAAATGGAGAGATAGAGAGAGGAGAGAGGAAGACAAAGACCAAAGGAGAGTGAGCAACATATTGGTAGCTGAAGCGTGCATGTCTTTGACAGCAGACAATAAGCCCAGATGGTAACTCCTCCTTTGTTAACTTTGATGGATATTTTTCAGTCAGAGTCAAGGCTGAGGAAATTTATATATCACCCCAGATACATTGTTAGCTATCATTTACCTTATGGTTTCTCCCTGAATGTTTCTTAGGGAAATGCAAGTGTCAGGTTTATTGTGCTAAATACTCTCACGCTTATGTTCACACAGGGTTATTGAAAATCAATCAATAGGATTAGGTATGAAGGAGTCAAGTGAATCACCTTGAAATTGCTCCCCATCTAGCATGATGTACTTCATATGTAGTCCGTGCAATGTGTTTGTATGATGTATGGCATTACTTGAACATCAGTGTGGGAACAATTACCCCGGGTACATTATTTACAGTTTGAGGAGTGAATGATTTGAATTAGTGGATTAGATGCTTTTTTTGGACACCAATGGACACTGTCTAGTAATTTTGTACAGACGTAAACACCATGACTGCATTTATATGCAGGCCTTAGCTAAATGGATGAACACTGTTTTTCTTGGTATATGGAGACAGAGAACCCTTTAGGTCAAATTTGGTCAACGCCAAAGTTTGACCAGGAGGAACAAACTGGCCGTCAAATCCTGAGTCTGTATTTGCAAAAATCAAAGACTCAATTAAAAAGGACGTTGTCTGTTCTCACAGAACTAGGGTTAAGGTGTGTTTTATGTCACACCTATTTCAAAGGCTTTAAAGGGCGAATCTCAATGCAGGCCAATCAGAGACCAACGTGACACAAGGTCATGACGTGGGAGATGCAGGCCATCGCTCTACCACCCTTCTCGAGTAAGGGCGTGAGGGCAAAGCCCCCATACCAAGCCTGAATGCTCTGCCACAGTCAAACACTCAGGCCAACAAATCAACCATCATCAGTGACAGTCTGTGAAAAGCAAGATAGATGGTGGAGATCCCTACTAGCCCCTCTACACACTGCACCTCCCACCACAGAAGCACCCACATCTGGGAAAGACGCCGTATAACAATGGCCAGCAGACACCAATCAATCATACTAACTGGCAAGGAGGTGATTGATTATAATGCTAAGGCAATAGCTAAATTAAGATTTGTAGGAAGTTATCTGAGCGCCATAAAAGCATTATTAACATATTTTTCTAAATAGATTTATTTTTCTTTTAAAACTTTTTGTCCCCTGCATAATGAAGAAGATTAACTGCTGACACGACTGGCCTATCATTCAGTATGCTTACTGTAGGCTCATTTAGCTTGATACCCATTCCAGTTCATTTAGTGAAGATGAGGCATAATAACTCCAGCAAAGAATATAACTCAGACTGTCTAGGACAGAATTTATTAATAAATAACATTGAAATATGTTGCATTACATTAGGCAGAAGGGAGCTATATACCCACAACTGTAATTTAATCATTGTGAGAGTCAGGAGGGAAGATAAAGATTTAATTATAATTGTATTTCCGCAGGAATCCGGTATCGGAAGGTCAGATTGAGACTGGCACTGGTGTTCCGGTTGATCTCCCCCATTCCAATGCGACTCTGTTCCGGAATAAAAGGAAAGAACATATCCAAATATCCCTTGTGTAACAGAGAGAGATAAAAGTGTGTATAGAGTTGTGATAACACACTGGGGAGGAAGTGAGACAGTGGCTTGTAGCCAAGAGACAATGCAGTCCTGTGATGCAGCCGACAGGAGACAGAGTTTGGCAATTCTCACATATGTAGTTGTTCTGCAAATTCAAGATAATTTAATGTCTCCTCTCCTGCTTTTTCAAGCTGGGATGTGTTGAAAAGAGAAGACAAACAGCTAATAATTGACTGCAGTAAATAGCTGTGTATGGTGCGGATACTGTCTCAAGTTTTAGGTTTCAAAACCCATGCAAAGTAATTCAAGTGAACCCTTGCCTCCTCTCATTCAAATGTTTCCTTATGTCTCTGGCTCTCATTTACTTGGTGACATAGATATAGTACACACATTCTTCAATTGCAAAAAATTAGGTCAGGGTTGGAAATTCGAAGCCACCACTTGGGTGAATTTGATCAACCCCGGCCATGGTTGCTGGTAAACAAAGGGGAAATTTAACAAAAGTCAACTCAAGGTGCCCTACTTAATTATTGCGAGAATTCCTTTTGCGCCGCTTCTCCAACACCTGTTGGAATCACAAGCCTGGTCTTACATGGATCAGCTCCGGCGGCCAGCATCACAGCTGGAACGCAACGCAGCTGAGCCAATGGTCTGGTAAAAGTTAGCTACATATAAATATCAGAAAACTAGCAACTCAGTCAGCCTGGTCGTCGTCCTGCCTATCCTCCTACCTTTCAGGACTCGGATGGCTTTACTTAAAGTTTGTTGTCCATCATGACACTAATCCGGATTCCCCTCCACCTTAACCTTAACCTTTGTTATGGCAAATTAAGAGTCTGAAGTTACTTTCTATCCTTCTATTAATCTATATTCTTTTGAAATGTCCAATGAAAGCCATGCGTTTGGGTCATTGGTTCAGTCACCACCACATTACATAATAAACTTTATTAAGTTAATTTCCCGGGATATTCAGTCTGACAGGTTGCTCTTAATTCATTTAACAATTGCTGTAGGAACATTGTATTTGTATACTGTACTGGGAAAATAATGCAGAATAGGTATTTAGCTCGTCGTCATAGTGGTTGAGTTGAAACTGTGACTTAAATGAGATTCTGTATGGAATGCCTTCTTTCACCCAGAAAAGGGAAATAGAATCAAGATGGATTAAGATTTAGAAGAATTGCCTCAAATATCTTGATTTTGTATCTTGGGAATCTGCCACATTTAAAATTTGAGGAAAACATGGTATGACATAGAGACTTGATTTGGAAATGAATTGCAATATTGGATTCCTTGGATGATCTTGCTGTGTAACATATACACTGATATTTACACATCTGAGCAAAATCTCACAAGTGTTAGTGTTATTTATACCATCAAAATTATCCAAAAAGACCTTACAGTTAGAGATCTGTACTCTCTTTAGTATGGGTATGCTATTTTCGAGCAGAGGCCTAAAAATTAGGACTAGGGGTTAAAGGGTTAAATTAATGTGATGAGACTATGACATCAGCTCCCAGTATATATGATGAAGTGCAATATGTGAGGACAGCACTTCCACCAGAGATTTGCATGAATCAGTTATTTGGGTTCTCATGCTATTATAATAGTATTCCTGATTATTGATTATTACCTTTTCATCGCACAGATTTTTACACAAAACACATCAGTGTTTAGCAGACTTAAACAGCAATGATTTTGGTATTAATAATGGGGTAGCATATCTAAGCTCTTTTAATTGCCAAAATATTATATCATTACTCAATAACAACAGGGCAAGCAGAAAGCTTACCCTGAAAGCATTTGTAAAACTATAAACACTATATCCATACGGTATTTTCCAAGCTATTTATTGTCTCAAAGCAGATTTATAAAATCAATGAAGTTTAATTTTGAGGATTTGTGCAGAGTTATGAACAGTATATTTACCCTTTATATGAATGAATGGTTTTTTTTTTTTCTGTTATGATCAATAGAAAAGAACGGGCATATATACGATTGTGAGGAAAAACTGACAAAAATTAATACCATGATCAGTGTGTCCACCACTCTTGTCCCGACTGATATATCTCACCAAATAATAGATGAATTGACAAAAACCATGTACAGACAATTATAAACCCAGAGAATGAATTCTATGGATTTTGGTGATCCCCTGACATTTACTCTAGCACCGCCATGGGGTTTACACTCTTGGTTGTTAATTACATTTCTTGACTACTGCTGGACGGACTATTATTTAATTTTAAATGGATAACTGTGGTGCCTATGAGGTGAATTTTGATGACTTTGGCACACAGGGCTGGTATGACAGGGTTTTTTATTGTGAATTTGTTTTCATGTACAACCTTAACAGTGTCCATTCTAAATAATTTTCATGTTTCCATCCTTATTTTATTGTATGTGGATGTGTGTGAGTGTTTTTGTGTGTGTAGATAGACGGACAGACCCTCCTCATTCACTCCATTGCGATACAGTATAGAGGGACCTATCCATATTTTATATGTCTCTATTCATAATTCACAGACCAAACCTCAGTGTCTTGAGAGACTCATAATAGGATAGGACTTCTCCCCCGTTTTGCTTCTCACTCTGTCTCACTCTCTTAACCTTATTTTGACTCTATTGATCTTCACATCTTGCTTTTGTGTTTGTTTTCTCTTTGTCATAATGTTTTCTTTTACACAGATAGTCTGACTTCAATATCAGCCCACCCCCGCTGTCCTTTCTATATTCTATCAATAGCTATTATGGAGCAAGGGGGTTCCACCACCAGTTCAGGGTCCATATAGCTTCAGAGAGAGTTCTCAGAGTTCACTGTCCAGTTCATCTTCAATCCTGTAGAGGTGACCTTTCAGACTTCTGTTTTCCATTTTCTACAATCCATTGCAAGCAAGAACAATCCTCCACAACTATAGTCTCCAGACATAAACAGCACACATTCACATACAGATTGCTATATTCTACAGGTGGATAGATCCACTAGCTGGAATATATTGTGTTTCTGTTCTGTATTTGACATGTTTTTGAGAACTGCATAACTTTGCTCCTGTTAATTATGATATCTAGAAAAATTATTGAAATAAGTTTGGCCATTCGGTATATTTGCCTGTTTATCCAACTTCAATTAATTAGGTGTGTATTCTCAGAGATAACATATACAAAATATTTCACTTTACCACTGAGTTGTAATTGGGAGACACTCTGCATGTACTGTAGTTGCGCTTCAATAGCCTTCAGCCCATTTATATGAAAGAGATATATGGGATCAAAGGTATCAAGGGAGTAGTAAAATTGATCGGAAATTATAATCTATTATCAGAATAATCAGTCTACTAATTAACTAGTTAGCTTATCTATTAAATAGTTAATCTATTGAAGTCACCCAACCATATCAGATCGCTCAGATTCCCTCCCTCCCTGTCACTTTCTCCTATCAATTAATGTATAGTAGCCATGCAGCCATTTTAATCTTGCATAATATACCCCCACATATAATCTCAATCATCAACTTTCGGTAATATAGCAAATACCCTATTAAGAATAACTCCCACACCTTTCTCCTCTCCTGCTCTTGTCATTTTCTCCCCAACGCACTCTCCTCCTGAGGGCTTTGGTCAGTAATTGTGGTGGATATAGGGTCTATTCTCTCCTTCCTCAGGCTTAAGATACCTTCACAGACTGGTCAGCAGTAGACTGTTAACTACGCATACTCGGGCTATGATTCTCATCACTCTGCAAATTACCCCTACAGGATCAGGTGTCCATCCAAACAGATTCATGTCTGCTCAAGCACTTTGTTTTGCTACTCTCATGTCTCATGTTTGCAGTAAAAAAAATGTGTGTAAATTGTGTCGCTGATGATTGCATTTGCCTCCTCCACTCATTGTTTCTTTCTTTCTCTTTTCCATGTCTACCTTTCCCATTTTCCTTCTTGTTTGACTTACTCACCCTTAGTATCCGGTGTGTAAGGATATGCACATTGCTTGGGCTGTACAAGCAGATTAAACCCTTGTGACAGTAGTTTATATCTTGCACTCAGTTGAAAGATAGTCTGTGCCTATACTCAAAGAAATTGGAGTTACAATACGTAACTAAGAATCTGCAAACAAATTCTCACAGTTTTGTGTGCAGAGACATACAAAAGCTGCTTTTTTTTCTACAAACCAGTGGCATGTCATACACTGCTGTTTGTTATGAGTTTAAATTGTGAAGAAGTAAAAAAAATAGCAGCTTACATGAGAAGGGTTTATGTGAATTTGTTTGTTGCCTCTTTCAACACATGCTATGATAATTGCATTGTGGGCTTTCTTCTGCAATGACTTGATTTGAGGAATTGATCTAGATGGATGGAAATACAGAGGCAATTTCACTTTGTTGGAGGGCCAAAACAAAACAAAGATGCTTAGAGGAGGAGTTGAAAAATAGGAGAATATTCACTTTTGATCAGGCCTCCAATGGCCAAACAAAAAGTTGCACAAACAAGTCTATATATCAAGTTATGTTGTTATCAAGTACATTTCTTAAAAGGTTACTTTGGTCACAAAAATTACTCATAGAGCTTATGTGCATATAGGCACACACACACACACACACAATCAGGCTCACACTGATTGTCAAAGCATAAACAGTGTATGGTACATTCAAGAACTGTATGTGTTACACATATTTAAAGGAGATATATATTGTATAAAGACACCCTGCACACATTCTATGTACACTTTTGATGTTCAACTCCCCAATCCACTCGCGTATACAGTATTCACAACACACTCATTCATGCACATTAGACAATCTAACGGTGTCCTCTGACATCGAGATGAGTTACTTCAAAGGGTTTAGCTCAGAACGCTCCCGCCTCTGATACCTTAAACAACTCCCCAAAGAGTTAGTGTTGAGCACACACACTCATATACACACAGTCTTGCACCTCAGCAAAAATACACTGATTGGTCCCAGTGTAAAGCCACTGAGAGGAAGAGGAAAGAAAATACAGGAAAGAAAAGGAGAGAGGAAGAGTTTTTCTCCCTTTGAGAATATATAAAATGATACATTTATTATTACTTAATTTCTTTCCATGACACTCTGTTAGAAAAATGAACTCGAGACTGATTGAAAATCATTAATCACAGGACATTTATTCTTTGCAAAGAAGGAGACAGAGTTGATTCACATACAGGATATGTACATCAAGGCCGCTCGGAGTTCTGACTCTGAGCTTCTGATATTTATACTGAGTAAACAACATTCGTACAAAAGGTGACACACACAAAAAATGGCGTCCACGCCATGTAGTCTGAGAAGAGTGTCTGCAACTTCTGGCACAAAGGTCCCTTAGCTCTCCCTCTATCTCAACGCTTATTATCATTCCGATCCGGGACATGCTGCTCTCTCAGCAGACTAAACATCGGTGGCGAGTAAGTTCACGTGAGGACACCAGACTTTGTGAGCACACATATTATAATTAGTCATTTCGATTTTTTTGACCCTCTTGTCTTGTTGCTTAAACATTGACACCGTTGTTGTATCAATGCAGGCGCCCTCTAACAAGCTTTATAGACTCAGAGCATCACACCAACCACTCCTGGTATAGGCTGGATATAAATAGCCATAACTCTTGCCTTCGACAAAGTCAGCAACTTAAGAAGAGGCAAAGTGACAGAGTTTAAGGACTCCAATAGTTGTCAAAGAACTACAGCATGAACTTGCATGAACATGAATGCATGAACTTTGATCTATTGCACACGTGCTTTGCCCTCGAGCAAGGCTAAAGGGGATGCAGCCAGATGCTTACTCATTGCTGGCTGCACTAACAGACTTTTTTTGATTTCACACAATATTATTTGCAGGCAA
The DNA here is from genome assembly GCA_032191485.1 of Leptoclinus maculatus. Lineage (NCBI taxonomy): Eukaryota > Metazoa > Chordata > Actinopteri > Perciformes > Stichaeidae > Leptoclinus > Leptoclinus maculatus. Next base: position 16,286,334 of record JAVDOI010000014.1, on the reverse strand, counting down.
ATACCAAACTCACCTCTGACCGCATTTAAAAGGCCAGAGAAGGGAATTGAGCCCACTACACGTGCTGTATAATACATGTCTCTGAAAAATAGGATTACGGTGCCTACTAGGCTGGAGATGCAATCTCAGGAAATCCAGCGGTTGCCAAGCGGCAATCTCCCTGTCTGAAAAGCGAAGCCAACTTGCTTTCTTTCTCATTGCCAGCAGGGGGCAACTCCTCTGGTTGCAAAAATAAATCAGATTATATAGAAGTATGATAAAATAACCCTACTTCTCACTTGATTTATTACCTCAGTAAACATTTTCCTAATGAGTTTATTGTATCAATCGCTAGTTTCAAGTCTTCTTTAGTGCAGGATGATTTTCATTTATTTTTGGCCACGTGGGGTCAGTGGAAACAATTGTGTTGGTATTGTATAACAAGTTGATATTGCAAAGTTGTCACCAAACAGTTGCATATTTATACTTATGAAGCAACATTAGCATTCCGTTGGAGTTGTGTGTCTGGCCATCTGGTGAACATATGTCAATTATTCAATCTCTTTTAGTTTGTCTTGGTCTTATTCAAGTCTTGAAAAAAATTTCATTTATTTGCCAAATTCTCCACTATGTTTACCAACTAGTTTCTCTATTGCTGTCTTGTTTTTGTTTTTTTTACAATCTTTTCCAATGCTCAAGTAATTCTGCATATGATTTTCTGGGAGATCAAATATAAAATGTCAAGTAATAAAAGAACAACTGCATAATAATTGTGTTGACAAATAATGCCTAAAAACAGAGACTTATTATATCATGAAATCCATCAGTGAGGAAACCGTTTTTTCCTGTAATTAAGTTCTGGCCTACCTTTAAATAACTACATTAATTATATCAATTGTCATACTAATAAAGCCCAAAACTTACACTGTTCCCTGCTTTTATCTGTCATGTTCTTTATATTCTGACTCAATCTGTCTTCACAGTGACAGGCACAGACAGATGCCTGATAACACATCACAGAGTTGGCATTGAACCACTGCAAAATGCTGGAACCACCAAACAAGAAAATAATGTGTTCAGATAAAGCTGATCTGCCAACCAACTAAAGATAAAAAAAGGGGGGAGGAAAGAGCTAAAGGCACAGTGTGTAGCATTTCGGGGGATCTATTAGCAGATATGGAATATAATATTCATAACTATGCTTCCATTATAGTGTATAGCATAGAATGCGCCCTTCATATCTACATAAGGAGCGGGTCCTTTTAACGGGGTCCGCCACCATGTTTCTACAGTGGCCCAGACACTGGCTTTATTTATTTATTTTCATTTTATTGGTTTATTTGGTAGGGACAGTGCACATTATAAAACATTCCTGTAAATGCGCCAGAGTTAGCCGAGAGCCTATTTTTCATCTGTAGTCCCTGGATAGATGTTAAAAAGTCACCCTAAAAACAGAATATAAGATTCAAATTAAAAAGCTATACATTATTTACCCTTTACAAAGCATGCAGAAACAATAAAAGAAGAGAGATTGAAGTTGAAACATCATTCAGGGCACCCTTGCACTACATTTTTAAGTACTATTAAGACATGCAACACAGAGGCTCATAAAACAACCCATACGTAGCAAATAAATGAGGGATATCTATGTAAAATAGAAACATAGACTCGAGACAAGATTATGTTGCATTTCTAGACACTAAAAACATACATGTCAAGAAGCACAAAACATAAAAGCATGCGAAGAATGCAAAATATATAAGTCAGTCCGACACGGCTAAACAACAATAAAAGACATGCATGCAAGTAGATGAGGGTCGACTGGCAATTTCAAGACAGAAAGACGGGTGAGAGCCTTTCTCGTATTTACATTTTCAGAAGCTGTGACTAAAACTGCGGTTAGGTGTGCCGCAGGATGCCAGACGCTGTCTGACGTTCGTTGCTCCTAAAGTAGTGTTATTATGTTAAGGATGGCTAAACGAAGTTTTGCACTCAGCAGCTCATATTACTGCTGTCTTGGAAAGGAAGTAGTAAGCAGAGTAGTTGGTTGCAATCTGCAACCACACTGCTAGATGCCACCAAATGCTACACACTGTGCCTTTAAGATAGAGGGAAAACAGAGAGAAATGAGAAGCAGGAGGGCATGCAGGGTGACAAACTGTACTGGTGTAAACACTGCATTATGTACACTTAAGCTAAAATGCACAACACTGTCGGCATCCCATGCACAGCTGGTTGTTGTACTCTGTTACACAACATTAGCAGCTTCAGTAAATGGCCTTTAGTTCCATGGGTATATTGCACTTACACATATACACATGCACACACAGGCCTGGGGACATCGCAGCTTAAACAATCCCATAAAAACAATCATTTTTAAAACCAGCACATAGATGCACATTATATGAAAGACACTGCTCAGTGAAACAACACACTATTTGCAGGGTGAAGTTAGTTCCACAAAAGCATGATCCAGTGACGAACGCTGCAATTTCTGGAAAGTCAAGACTCACTTACTTTTAAAGTATTTGCATACAAGCATGCAGGCTCAAAAGCACACACAAAGGTCACAGATTCCACACACAGGCAGATTTGTATACTCTCTGGCTCTGGTCGAAACTCTGGAAATAGTATATTGTAAAAAATACAAAAAATTTCCCCATCATTTTACAAGACAGAGGGAGGTAGATATAGTATATTTATGTAACAAAGACATTAAGAATGTGATAGAGTAATGAAGGTGACTTTGACTCCAGACTGTTACTGTTTAAGCAGCTCCTGCCTTCACCCATCCCCTCTCACCCCCCCCCCCCCCTCTTCCCATCTTTATTCTCCTCAATCCTTTTATTGTCATCATTATCCAGAGTAATCTCTGCCCACATGCTACTCTGCCTATTGGTTGTCTGTGGATCCTTTGCAGCCAGCTGGTTTTTCAAGGGTATGTGCAGGTGAACAAAATATACCCCTCTCTTCTGGGTACAGAGATTACAGGGACACTTAAACCCAACCACTGACGCATATTGCATAGTAGAGGCATTTAATCACTAGAAATGTATAACACAGTAAACGCTGTGGCCAACCTTCTTGGTCCTTGGATTAAAAAAAGGATACACACAATTAGTGTTATAATTCATATCATACCATATATCTTACAGTATTATATTTAAGAATACATATTCATCATAAATTAGTCGCAATCCCATGTGCCTAGTTAAAAGCCAATTTACTTGCGGTATTCCAGTTTTCTTCACATAATCACATTTCAATTGACCATGAGTTAATCCCCACTCTTCTTAGTTATGGGGTCAGATCAGTCTCAATATAAATGCACACAGAAGGATTCACAAATTCATATATTTAATGAATCTCTCCACAAAAATATTTTTCAATGCATATAAAATGAGTTATCATTGTATATAAATTCAAACAAAATCCACACTAAAGATTCACAAATATATGTTTTTTAAAAGGATTTGAAAATGTCCAATTTGGATGTTGCAACATTTATATACAAACTGTTGAACCTGCATTTACAAACCACATGTGTGAACGTCACTGCATCTGTGTGTGGGTGTGTCGCTCGATTCACAAATGTGGGACATTATTTGTAGCCAATCAGATGTCTCCTCCAATTTCAACCAACCACATGAGGATGCCCCCACAATGGTTTGTCCCCCCCCCCCCTGCTATCCTGTGACCAATGTGCCATACTTAGGTCAGTTGAGGACACATGACATCATCAAGAACTACCCACTTCTTTTAAGCTATTTTCCTTCCACTGTGGCCTATATAGTCCACCACAAATCCGTTTTAAGTACAAGGGATCATCTCATCTCAAATCTGACATTGACAAAGCCATAATAACACCGAACAGAATTTCTGTGTCTGCCTGTCTAACTGTATTAAGTAATTCAGTATATAAATGCTCAGCTTGATGTTCCTCCAGGCCAGTAACACAGACGCAGGGATCCACTCTATGCAGCCTTGTCATTGCCTATTAATGACTCTTCACACTAAGTGGCTGCTTGAACACTGCCTGTTCCCTGGTTCCTGTTGACTCCCGTTTGTTGCTTGGCACCTTTTCTGCACCTCTTATGTCAAAACACACTCATGGGACATGACAAGCCTCACATACTAATACAGCTGTCATTTCACCTCAGGACAGACTTTGCTTAATTAACAGCACTGTACCAAATTGGTGATGAGGAAGTAGGTGTTGGGTCCATTTATGTAGAAGTGCAGCACTTATTTATACTTAATTAGAGGGAACATTATATGCAATTTACTACGTTGCAGTTTACCTTCCTGATAGGAGTTGGGATTGTAAAAAACAAACAAATCCACAAACAAGTTACATTATAATTCAACGGTTTTAATTGTTGGAATTGGTCTGCAATTTTAACCCGATATTTATATATATAAATATATATATTTATATATTTAACTCGGATATTGACCCGATTACCATCTAAGCATGCTCCCTCTTCTATATTTGTCTCTTGTGTTAATCACACCAAATTCACATTTTTGCAGTGCCAGTCATACCACCTGCTACTCAACTACCCACACATCTTTGGTGACATGTCTTCTTAAAACACATTAAAGAGTATAAATCTAACATCATGAATGAGTGTACTATTCACCACTTAACAACTTGTATACTTACTAACATGTATCTTTCTCTATGCAATTCCTCTACTTCACCAATCTCTTGCTTTGTCTTTCCATTTCACTCCCCCCCCCCCTGTTTGTATGAACTGTTTGACTGTTGTCTTTACATTTGCATTGGATAAAGCACTTTTATGCTCATTTAGTACTGTAATTCCTAAACATAACATGAATGCTGTCTCTTCAATCCCACTTCATTTTATTATCACTCTCTGCTTTGGCTCGCAGTATAGATTTTATAGTGATGAAAAGTAAAGTAAAGTTATTAGGCATAAATGGCTGATAAACGCTTGGCATTTAGAACAGTGATACTATTATTTATTCCATCTCTGCAAGACTCCAACCTAAGCTGCATGTGTTGGCACCAGCATGAGGGCATTAGAGTAAAAAAACTCTATTCAGTCTACCCAGTTCACACACACACATACACACACACACACACACACACACACCTACACACACAGATGCACACATACACAAACGTGAAGTGAACTGTGCCACTACAAACATAAAAAACACTGTGTTTCAGACATTCTGCTGTGTCCCAAATGTGTTTGAACCAAAACTGCATTCAGCCTAACTCATATGATTTCAGTCTCCATTGGTTGTAATTTAGGGTAAGCCTTGGTGGTTGCATGCATTTCTATATTGGTGTATATGTGTGTGCATTAGAGCATGAGAGCAACCTATCCTAATCACCGGCCACTTGATAAATGGTGGGAGAGGTATATGTGGATCCATCAATCATCCAGACCTTGGTCTATGGCAGGCAAATAAAATAAAACGTCCCAGTTGCATAGGCAGGAGAAATATGGAATGGACCGGACTGACAATGACGGAGACCTCCCGACATGAGAGGCAGGATTCAACTGAAAGTCGCTGGTGCATGCAAAAACAAACACATGCACACATACAGAAATCTATACTCTTACCTTCAGTGCTGTCTGATCCCACACAGTATTTGCTGACGTTTGCCTACTAGCTACCTCACTACATTTTAGCTGCAAACTGCTACTCTTCATATCTCTGCATGTAGGGTGTGTGGGCTGTTGTCTGTGTTTTTTTTTTCCTGTACAGAATGTCTCCTCTTGACAATCATAATAATGGAATGCACCCTGATTCCGTCTTCACAATATATCATAACATAATGCTAATCTAGAACTACAAATGTGACCTAAGATGTGTTGTTAAATGCAAGGCTGAACACTAATGTGTGGTAGACACAGCACATACATTCCAGTAAAAAGCTATATATTCTTTGAGGAGAGATATCAAACTGATATTAGGCAAGATGTGCATGGAAGATTAACAAATGTGTACAAATGCTTATTCTTTATTCGCTCATTGCCTTGCAGTTTCACTGGTGCTCCAACTCTGCAGGTAAGGACTGATTTATACTCTCTTCAGGGGAGGCTTCTTACATGTTTTGAAGGTCAGTATGGCCCTTTATTGTGTGAAGGAGTGGGAGGGTTGATGTGGAAATGTGGCGCCCAGGTTTATCGTGACAGGCCAAATGTAAAGGGTCATGACGGAAGAGGAGACCACTTTATGTTTATTTGCTGGTTCTTCTCCGAACACCGCTCCAGAGAGTTGCTGTTAGCAGCAGATATTGACTATTCAACCAAACTGGATTTATGGCTATAGGATTACACTGACTCACAATTCAATTATATTATTCATCAACATCACACATGAGCTAAATTAATGAATTCAGTCTCTTATTGGTTTGTGATAAACATACTCAAGCCCAGAACAAAAAAAAATGAGATAAAATATGTGAGCAGCTATATCTATTAATTTGGTTTTCCAGCCCACAACTCTACTGTTTTGGGTCAGTCACAATGCCTTCTTTGATGTAGTTTTCAGCTGCAGCAGATAGCTGTTTTTAGTGAAATGGCTCTAAAAAAAACCACTATACAGTACCTGACTTTCACCAAGCAGGAGGTGGACAAAGTTAGCAAGTAGCTCGTGATAGTTGAGCATTTTGCAGCTAAAGTTCCTCTCAGGAATTGGTAGAAACAAAAAACAATATTTCATTATTCTATTCCTCGAAATGGCCAAAAAAGTTAGTTAATGTAGGCGTAAATGAAAAAGGTCCACCCAAAAGTAGATCGCAAACAAAAAAGTACTACTGGCAATACTGACACTTTTTTTTAGATTCATTATTAATGTAGATTTTATATATATATGAAAATAGATCTAAAAATGTTAACTTGATAAAGAGCAAGACATGAACGTTGTAGTTTGTGTTATTATGTGTCCTATCCAGGCTGGTAAAAGAACAGATGGCCCACACACACATTGTGTTGTGGTGATGTATTTCCCACATCAGCTTCACTTTTGTGTAGGCTCTGGGCGCTGGCATGCACAAATATTTACACATTAATTAAATCATTACCTGGAATTCAATATGTCTACTTGTTTGCAGGGCAGATTTAAACGTGAAAAGGAGTTCAGCCGTGGGTAAGATACAGTTGCCCCATGCTGTATAAGGAGCTAAACACAAGTGTGAGTGTTTTTTCATCATTTAGTGAATCTTCGAACATACTTATTTCATGAGCTTGTAACAGAAACAGAATGATGACACACTGGCTCAACAGAAAGCCTCAATAGTTAATACATTGCCTCCATTATATTCTGTGTATTGTCTACATTTTGAGTGTTTAGTGTCTCAGTATGTACTGTATGTTAGGAAATATGGAGTTTGTGTGAACATTTGTGTTATGTTGTGTCATGTTGATTTACTGTACATGCCACTTTGATGTTTGCATTCTTCAAGCAGGTATTTCTTTTGTAATCCATATATTACCAGCCTCTCATCATGTATTTTCCACTTATTGTACATGCACAGAATACAATTTGCAACAAGCTATTTTTTTAAGCCATGCTTCATCACTCACGTACAAAGTCACTTTTGTGCACACAACCTGATGCACAGTGAATCAATCAACTGTTATTGCATTAAGCTAAGTTAATTAAAATGATGTAATAGGTCAAGTCCATGGTCCATGTATGGCTACATGAAATTAAAGCAAAACTAGCATTGATGATAACACACACATGCGCACAGAGACAAGGACCTGTAGACACCACTTATTCATTGAATTGCACTCAGTATCAATCTTTTAGACAGATGTGTGTGTGCTTTTAGTGTGTTCTAGTCAGATGTGTATGTGCTGGTGTCAGGGGCCTTGCCTCCTTCTCTATTGGGAATATTTTATATGTGATGACACGCTGTCCTTGCCATGCCATGTAGCATTATTTAGCACTATTTATAGCCCCTTCATTCCGCTACACACAAACATGCATATCCTGTGCATGTACTTACAGAGACGCTGTAATATGCAATGCATGCACACACATATATTTACTCAATATGAGCTACATGAGTATTATACACGTACTGGAAACCTACATATTTGCAGTCTTAGCACACTGTGGATACGTGATAGCTTCAAAACAATTAATTCTTGCCTACAGAAACTCTCATCTTAAAAGAGGGGAGACCTGGAAAGACCTCTCTAGAGTTATTTTTGAATGGCGGTAGAAAGTAATATTGGTCAGAAAAGGCTAAGAAATGCAGTTGGGTGCAGAAAAAAGCCTTCTGACATTTTTCCTTTGTCTGTAATAAGCAGATTTCTTTCATACTTTCACACACTCACGAGTTATAGACTCTCACACACACAAACACAAGTGTATAATACCAAGCATATCCCACCAGCACAGCACAAATACATTATGTATACAAAAAACTCCCAGGATGCTATGATGACTTTTATGAATTATGAATTGTAAACAGCACTTGCATAGCAGTGTTAATTTTGGCGCCTGGTTTTGATTGTTATTTGACAACAATGTATATTAGTTTTAGTCAAGTTTTTATCATTTAACTTTTCTTAGTTAGTCATAAAGTCAATATAACATGTAGTCAAAAAAAACTAAAGATATTTTAGCCTAGTTTTTGTCAGTGAAATTCTAGTCAAATTTGAATCATGCACCTGTATCCATGGTTCGGAGGGTTCGGAGGGTTCGGAGGGTTCGGTAATCATTTCCAAACTGTTGGAAATTGCTTTTTGAACAGAACTACTGTCTTGGTTAGTGTTCCCTACTGTGTCTTCACAATGTAAAGAATCCATTTAATTGGCTCAATTGAGTGACGCTTTTGCCATATTAACTGGATTAGCTGCGTCCATAATCTATAGCCACGTGCGGTGGGAAACAAAAAACAACGCTATGTGAAGATTACCATTTATTATCATTATTATATCAGAAATTGTTCATCATTCAGTCCGGTCCCGGACCCTGGTCCGCCATTGCCCAATCCAGAATATGAATTCAGTCCAGTAATCTGCTTTTTCCAAGAACCGGTAGCATTAGCTAACATTAGTGAATGCATGTTTTTTTTCTTATTAATGCTTGGCCGGGTAATGCATTTTAGAAACATGTAATTTAAAAACAAATTGTCTTTACATCCCAACAGCAATCAATGAATCTAAAAAATAATAAAACTGGTATCCGTGACTCGAGGACTGTAATAAGATCATGTCATTTATCCCGAATGATCACGTCAAGCGTTCACAGTCGGTGGCAGCACTGTGTCCATTCATAAATGCTATACTTGGCATGATGTTTTTACAGAAAGCTCGCCTCATTCGGCATTGCTTCTCTAAATAACATATTGGACCACATGGACCTCATCTCCGGCTCAGCCATTTTAATGTTCTCCCTCACTGGTCTCCACACAGGAAACAGGAAGGGTTGAACGTAGTGCCATAATGTCTGCTACAGCTTTTTCAAGCCGAGCAAGTGGTGATACATTCAGGGACCCCGTCTCCGTATTGGACTTTTCCATGTCGGCCTTTTAGTGGCCGGCCTTCCGCTGATGGAAGGTAAGATCTAAGACAGGATATTACGACTTTTCGAGTGCAGCGAAACACACGCTGTTTGCGAGGAATGGCAACACGACAACGTATGCACATTTTTTGGTCAGCGTTTTTGTTGACAAAATAAACACAGATGTATAGAAAACCTTTCCTTAAAGAAAAATACCTAATTATTAGTACACATTATAACCAGGCTGAGACAATCCGTTTGTGCTGAGTGGTAGCTGGTAGAATTCCCAAAAGCATTGACCTTATAGTTTAAGAGTGGGTATTCTGATCACTTAATGTAAAAACATTGTAAGTGCATAATGTTTGGTCAATTGTGTGCCAACTTTTGACAAGTGAAGTGGAGGGCCTTGCTATTAAGTGGTTTGTGAGCTGTTTACTGTCGTCAGGGCTTGTGTCATTTTGGGGACCTTTGTGAGATTTGTGATGAGTCCAAGAACTAGAGAAGAGATGCCAATTCCAGGGTCCCATCTTTGATAAAAATGAAACAGTTTAATTGCTTCTCAACTGAAACTGGGTTGTTTCTTTGTACATGTGAATTGAGCATTAATGTGTCCCCAAATGACAACAAGACCTTTGCCCTCATGTCTGTCTTGAAGACTTTCTATTTTTGGCAGAGTTTTTCCTCATCTTCTCTCTCTCTCTCTCTCTCTCTCTCTCTCTCTCTCTCTCTCTCTCTCTTTTCTTAGAGACACTTCTAGTCAAGTGAATAATGTATGAACTGGGCTGTGCTGTAGTCTTTGGGGAGAAGAGTAAAACATGCATCCACATCCTCATTCATAAGCTTTGACCCAGATTATGCTAATATCTCCGCACTGCAAACGCAAAAAAAAAAATCCAGTACAACCCCAAAAGCCTACAAAACCAATACCGCGACTTTACAATATAGTGAGGAGGCATACAATTTACTGTATATATATATGTGTGTGTGTGTGTGTGTGTGGGTGTCTTCACAAACAATATACTGTATCTGATTTGGTCTTGACATAGAGCAACTCCCTCTGCACTGGCACACACACACACACACACACACACACACACACACACACACACACACACACAGGCAGGTGTGCATACACACACACAGAGCTGGGCATGTTTGTGTGGGTCCATGACGTCCAGTAACTCATCCCAGTCTGATTGGCCGTAGTGGAGGGGCATTGTGGTCAGCAGAATAAAAACTGCTTACTCGATACTTTGTTGAGCTTTCTTTTTTGTTTGTTGCAGATATGAGTGACAGGAGGGTTTGCAAAGAACCCCATGGGTCGCAGACCAAGTGAAATTATATTGCTTCTCTAGTGTGTGTTTGTGTGTGAATTGTAGAAAGGAGACACAAAAAGAGAGAAAAAGGGGACAGGTAAACAGAAAGAGAAAAAGTGATAATAGCTGTTTTTTTACTGTGTAAGAGGTTGACTTTAATTACAATGATGCACCATAATTAGTTGTGTGACGTTATGATAATTTTCAATTATTGCCTGCAAGGCTGCAACCTAGGGTAAGTGTAAAATGTAAGCTGTCCTGACCTGAGTGAAGTACTGTTTATTAAACAAATGTGATGGCAGATGTATGAGTAATTGTAAAGTGTAGGTTTTAAGCTGTTTATTTGTTTTGGCCGTTAATCAGAAACAACACCTCAAAATTAAACTGAAGAGGAATGAATAACGAAGAAACTATTTTAGAGAATTCGTCATTTGTGTTGTTGAACTGACCTCTGAGCGATTGATTAACTGTTAATAATCCAGTGCTAATTTTTTCTATTGAATGTTTGTTTGAATGTTAACATTTTAATCTCCAACAGCTGTAACACCAAAAGGGAAATGAAGTGGAAAGAGAACGCTAGATCACTAAAAATACAGAGAATGTAAGTAATCCACACCCTTTCGTTGGTGTACAAAGTTTAGACAAATCAACGGAAAAAGTTGGAAGTACAATTACCGTAGTGTGTATTAGAGGTGTTTACCTCAGACACATGCCACTTGTTTGGCACTGCTCATCATGTCTTTCACAGCTCCTGCATATTTTAGCTTAGTTGAAGTACACTCCGACTCATTTAGAGTCATGTAATTGCCCTAAAAGTTAAAATATTCATCAGCCTCACAAAAACATCTTCATTTTACTGCCAGGAGGAGGATGAGCTATGCAAATGCCTTCTGCTCACCCCTGAAATTGTACATCTTTAATAGGGGATAACAAACTTAGTGGCTTTTCATGTTTTTGGGGAAATTGTTATGTCACGTTGCTAAATTCTCCAAGCGACATGAGCAGTTTTTGTGTGTTACAAGAGAAGCAAAGTGGAATGGTAGACATGGCCACAGGAAATGTAAAAGAAAAAAAGGTTTAATTAAAGTTGAACCTGTAAGCACACAGTTTTTTGCAATAAAGACAATTGGTATCTTCATAGTGTATATTGGTTGAATGATTGGTACTTAAGGTTATTGCTGTGCAAATGTCAACTGGTTCTAACACTTTTGATTCTTTTTTTTTTATTGACAAAAGAGCCTTTACCAGCAAATTATTGGGTAATAAATCAGCCCATCAACCATGACACAAACATAAAAGACATTTTATATTTTCTAATCAGTTCCTAGTTTAAAGCAGTTCAAAGTTAGGTTCCAGTTTAAATTCAGGTAAAGATGCACAAGAAGAGGAAGAACATTTAACATTTAAAGCAACCAGAAGATTGAAAACATTGTGTGACAGTAACCTCTGCTATATGGCTGTGATATAAACGATTCATTTAAATTCCAGATAATAAGATACATTGTTGCAAACACTCCTGTACTTACTGTAACTGTAAGAAATGATCACACTGATAAGTAGGTATTTGTTTGTGAGAAAAGGTTACAAAGGATGGATGGGCGGGCATTGCTTACTACTACTACTACTACTACTAATAATAATAATAATAATAATAATAATAGAAAGCCACTGATTAACTGACAGCAATGATGATAGAATAATTAAACACATATTTAAAGTGTGATTATTGACAGACGGAAATTAATACAATAACTATAACAAGAGAAGCAACTTGTGGCAACAATACTATTGCACCCGCAAAGACAAAAAAACGTCAACAGCGGTGATAGGATTGTATTTATGAAAATGATGATGATGTTTCAATGACAATGGCGACCGTAATGAAGGCAGAGATGATGAGGGCAAACGGCAGTAACTGTAAAGTTGAACTGCACTCGCCACTGCCAAGCATTACTCATCCCATAATGTAATGAGAACGCCTCGTTCTAACGCTCAGTGCTTAACCTCTCCATGAGGCAAGGGCAGCAGCACAGGCAAGAACGGACTAACCAGAGCCAAAGTATGCAGTGATTTTCATGTATGCACAAACGTACAAGTATATGCGCTGCCAAAATGAATGATTTATGTGTGCATGCATCTCTGAAATGAAAGCATGAAATATCAGGATCATGCTCTTCTCTATTTTTATCTTGCCTTTTTCCTCACTCTATTATATACATCTACATGCATTAAACATTTCAAACTAATCTATTTTTGGTTTGGGGGCACGCAAGGTTAAAAGATGCACAGCAGATGGGAAACCACAGTAGTTTCCATGAGGGACAGATCCTCTATTCCTCCTCAATTCAAACCATCCCCATCTCATTACTTCATTGATGTATCCAGTCTTCATTTACAAAGTCTCCAGTAATCCCTCCACTAGTGCCATTGTTTCCTCTTTTCTCATCTTGGTTATCTTAAGAGTTAGTTTGGATAAACCAAAAACCACAAAATAGAGTATATACAAATCATAATGATATTATTACAGCAATAAATACATATCATTTGACTGTTTAAATGGAGCTCAAAATGAACTTAAATAGACTTACAACAGAAATTACAGAAAAAAATGTTTGAATACTGCATATATATATAGATATATATATATCTATATATATATGCTGCCTTCTGGATATACAGCAAAATGCTTTTATGTGGCTTGAGAACCTACATAATTCACTCTCAAGTAAACATTTGATGTTGGAAATGCGCAGCAGAGGGATTTGATCTTGTGACCTTTTGAGTGCCTTGTTAGAATGTCATGATGGTGATGTTCTTTGGCATAATTAAAAGGTAATTTCACGAGGTTTGACCACTAGAGGTTTTGATAATGTTTAACCTGGGAATGGAAGCACAGATTGTTGATGATAACAGGTTTTTAAAGTGTGTTTCTGTGTTTGTGCCAATATACTTGTAAAGCAATTTTACACAGCAAAATATGGTTCATTTCTCAGACAAAGAAAATAATAGGCATCTTCCATCCTAGAGAGAAAAGTGTAAATAGTGCAAGCAGATGATACTGATGCGTCTGACATGTTCTTGAATGTAGCTATTATACCAAACTGAGCTTGGAGGAGCACTGTAATTTAGTTATACCCAAGCTATCATCCAAAAATATACTTCAAAGTCAAAGTTTTGTTTCGCATTATTTTCTTATTTATAGGTTGCATATCCACCCTTATTCCCATGTAGCAGTAGTAGTCATCACATCAGTTACCCATTTTAATCAATCAAGTCTCTGCAGCAATGTTTCTGTCATAAATTATTTTTATCTCGGGACTTTTGATTGCTATATCTGCAGCCAATATGTGTGGCTGTGGGAGCTGTTGCCAGACCATTTGTGCCATTGGCCTCCTGAGGGCCCGATTTTGGAAGTTGCAAGGCTACTGCCTGCATCTGGGCCTGCCGCCCGAACCCCAAGAGAGGACCTGGCCTATTTTCCTTTAAATACTATGGCACACATATTTAAGCACAAAGTAAGAGATGAAACCATGTATTAAATCTCCCTGTAAAGATAAAAGCTCTACTCTACTTGCACCCTTGTCCATGAGCCATTATGGATTTCATTATAGGCTTTAAGCTGCAGGGTTACGGCTCACAGTATAGGAACACTCCCGCCAGGCCATTGAATATAGAGCATCCACAGTCCCACATACTGCTTCATTAAACTTTGTCTTCTGATGAGCTTTTTCTCGAGAGAACATCTGACCCCATAGGATGCTGTACTCTCCTTGGCCCCTTGGCCACAGTTGTATGAGCCTAAGGAATTGTAGGATGCTAGTGCTAGTCTCTTTGATGTGTCTTACTTTCTAGAACAGCGCTGGTCTATTTCCTGGAGGTAATATGAGAGGGAGATGGAAAATCCCTCTTTGTCCTCCTTTGACAGGAAATAGTTCCTGCGCCAGTGAATCTAAGTCTAATTCCAACAACGAAGTATCTGCATGCAGAGAAGAAGGGCAAAGCTAGGAAACGTTACAGATGACTTTACAACATTTGCAGATTTCTATCCAGACCAGTCATATTTAAGCCTATTAATTGAACTTCAGAGAGAAGGATTGATACACATAGATAGCGTATCATTCAAACTCAAAAGAAATACACTGACAACCAACAGAGCAACACCAAACTGGACTGAATTACAGATGAACCAACAGTTTTGTATTTGTTTTAAAAAAAATCAAACAGACTGAAAAGTACTCTCCATGACCTTGGAATATTCAGACCGTTATAATTTCTCTCCCTGTTAGCAAGGCTTTATTTCCATTTGCCCCTCTTTTTTACACCCTTGGGCTAGTTGGCTAGTGGAACAGTCCGTCCGTCTGTCTAAGCACAGATAGAAAGACGGACAGATAACTCCAGCACAGGCTTGACATTATGGATCAGCAACGCTCCCAGAGCTCATATCTCTCCTTTCTTTGGAGGCCAGGCTCTTTATCCTCAGAGCCTTGAGATAGGCGTCGCATCTGAGTCACTCCTCAGGAACCGATACGATTCTGGGAGTGTATGCGTTTGTGTGCATTTAGGTATGTCTGTGTGTTTATGTCCGCCCATGCCTGGTTTTGTGCCCTCTGGCTCAATCTGTGACTGTCACTCTGCATGGAGTGGGGTGGATGATTGACATTTTTTTCCTGTGTGTGTGTGTTTTGTTTTGTTTTTTGGGAACATCCAGTGGGTTGCAGGCAGAAGTGGAAAAAAGTATGTGTGTGAGAGAGAGAAAGAGAGAGAGAGAGAGAGAATACCTGCTGCAGGAAACAGCAGGACAGTAGTGAGCAGATGGAATGTTTGATCCAGAACATGGCTGAAGGCGGGTGGGGTGGCACATGCTCAGTCACTCTCTCTCCTCTCATACAAATACACTCAGGCACACAAACAGATACATACACGCTGGCATGAAGATTAATAAAACTAGAAGCTAATTTCTGAAGAGTACACACACAGAGACAAATAATACACATGTATGCATCCACAAGCACACACTAGCAAAATCTGTAATCACTGTCGTACAACATATTAGATATTTCTTTCAAAATGCCAATTTTCCTGTACTACAATATACAAATGGTAAATATACACCAAATATATGTAATGTAATTTACTGCTCTTATATTGACATACATATACAATATGAATTCCTCACTGATGTCTAAAACACAGAGCAACATCATACGGAACTTCATGAACATTTTTTGATGCCTGTCAAGAAATGTTACAATGTATTACAACATGACTGAACATAATTGTTTTACATTGTTGTGAGGGATGTGTGTGTGTGTGTGTGTGTGTGTGTGTGTGTGTGTGTGTGTGTGTGTGTGTGTGTGTGTGTGTGTGTGTGTGTGTGTGTGTGTGTGTGTGTGTGTGGTACTGACTTGCTGCACCATATAGCTCTAATCCATTCATGTATACAACAAAACTCTCTTGGAAATGAGTGACATGAAATGTCACTTATGTTGAATTTAAATTGATTTTGAAAAAGGTGATTTAAACAAAAACAATTGATTAGGAAATTAAATTAAACATTGCAAAACTGGAGAAAAGTAAGAAAATTAAAATAGCATTTCAAAATAAGACAAGAGTAATCAACTACGTCAAAATGTATTTGTTTAAATATATTTATTTATTATTATTTGTAAAATTAGATTCCAGTGTTCGGTGCAAAGGCTTGTTTGTGATTTGTGTGATTTAAACATTTCCAGAGCGTTATCAAGTTCAAAGGTTAAAAAATATTGATTTGATATGAATTAAAATTCACAGCATGATTTTATCTTATGAAATATTCTGCTTCAATCCATATTTGTTGGCTGTTAGTCTTTCAAAAACTACATTTTCCCTGCGGTCAAAACGTTTTTTTCTCTTCCTCTGGCTGCACACAAAGGGAGGCAGCACTGACTTTTCATTCATTAAAGAAAGTTGATTTAATAATTAAAAAGAAACCTTTCTCATGTCAGATGAATCCCTTCACCTTCAATGTTGAAGCATAAATAATAACATGGTATTAGTATTCCTCATGTAATGGGCTATTTGTTAGTTTTGGGATAACGCATACAAAACAAAACACTGCATTCAAATACTGATTTAGACGTCGATTACCATGGCAACAGTGGAAGCTTCGGGTCAGCCTAGTTAAGAGTCACACTTGCACATGTACGTGCGCATTCATGCTAAGTTGCAGGAAGCGCACACAGACGTACATAGACAGGCGAGCCTGTGTTATGAGTCAAATGTGCACATGCACGTGAGTCTGAATGTGCACATGCACGTGAGTCTGCATGGCTGAGTTGTACTAATCACACTCAGACACCCATACACACACACACACACACATGGGAAACTGTCATTAAATAATCACACACGTAATAATCATACGTACTTGCGTCTTGTCCTTCGCGTACTTTACAACCCCCCCGAGACACACACACACGCACACGCACACACACACACACACACACACACACACACACACACATTATGTCCATGCACATCACATTGACAGATATTCTGCGGAATGCAAACATATGTTTGGTGCAGATAAGAGAGGAGTTATCAGTTTCTCTGTGTGTCCTCCCTTTACAGTAAACACTCATATTTCATAGACCCTCCGTCCATTCCCATTAAGTATTCATTCTATTTCCACAGTTTACCAACAGGACAGGAGGAAAGAGGGCAGATTAACATCTGAAATAGATCCACACAGACCAGACAGATGGTTTACAGCCCCTACCCATTGTAAGACATTCCAAAACCTTTACACCAGACGAAACAACCAAAGCTAAAATAAATAAGCTCAAGAATAGTGTACGGCTTACTTGGCACATACAATCCAATGAGCATAACAATATATATAAAACATATATATATATATATATTATATAATCAAGACTCATTAGTATTGAATGAAAACAGTATAAAATACCCACAGAGCCATAACGTGACCTCCTCGCCATATTGTCTAGTTAGGAGTTAGCGACAGGATGGCACGAATAAGGATATGGCTCATTTAGTCTAAAGTTTAAGTGACTGGTACTTGCACCTAGAAGGGAAATGCTTGTACTGGTTATGCATTGAGTGTGTGGGTGTAGTGACTGATGTCTGATTCAGTTTTTATCTAATATGCTGTTAAGCAATGCAAGGTCTTTGAAAATGATTTTGCTGAAAATGCTAGTAGGGGTTTCAGTGAAGTTGCACACTGTAGGCCATGCTTCTGTATTATGATGAGATGAGGAATGATTCAGGGAGCTTTCTGAATTTTCTGATGAAAAAGTGGCTGTTACTGACATTTTTAGTTTAAGTACTCCCTAACTTGATGATCTGGCTATCAACTAACAATGCTGGGATGTATAGGGCTCAGCAACAGAAGTCCTCGACCACCTTTCTGGTCTTTGCACAGGTTGGTCTATGTGGTTTGCCCTGCAAAACTCTGTGTATGTAATAATTAAGTAATGAGAAGCATCTTGCAGTTGCCATTGCACAAGATGAAGAGTATAATTGAGATGTGGTAATCCAGTAGAGGTGGTTCTTATAGAGCTTAACAGAACATTTATTCTAACCTGCTGTTTTCTGTTAAGTATCAAGGACCCAGATGTTGAGGTGTGGGTTTCAACCCTTTTCTAAACATTTTTTAAAGTGTTGTTGAAGTCAGCAGGGAATTCCTCAAAAACAATTCTGGCAAAACAGCATCTTGGCTTCTCCGTGTGTGATGCATTAGTGAGAGTCCTGCATCACCACCAACCCCTTGATGCTGTTCAGTATGGTGACATTTAAGACCTCCTTAACGTGATCTAAGGTGATATTTTATATCTACTGTGGCGCTAAACAGCCAAGAAGTGAATGGCTCTGGGTGGTTTTTTTTTTTGCAAATGGTGATATTTATTGGATTTCATCTGCATCGGCCAACTCCTACTGTGGTTGAAACCGCCTCAGTCACTGACAAAGTAGTTTTTTGGGACTGTCTGACATGATTAGGCCTTTCAAAACGTGTGATAGTAGTTATTCAGTGTTCTAACAGCCCACCAGGCGTCCCTGATTGTACCTCCATGAGACTGCGTCTTTAAGCTAAAGTACACCTTCTTTAGCCTCCTTATCAGTTTCTTCAACTTTCTTCATGTTTCAGACAAGTTTTTCTGCAACCTTATCACCTGAGAAAAGAATGCAATGTTCTTTACATTCAGGGTTGCCACCGTGTCCTTTTGTGATTGTCGTGTCGGTTATGTAGATAGCAGTCAATGTCAGTCTTCCAGTCATAATTTATTGCGGCAGTCAGTGAAGATGGATCATCGTGATCTGCAGTGTAAACGGATGGGTTTTTATGCCAGTCAATGTGACAGGATGCCAACACGTCCATTTTTTGTTAGCTGAATTCCAGAATCGTTGTTTTCCATCACCTTCGAATGAATTGTTTAGATCTAATTACAGAGCCGGCCCTCTTCAGAGAGTCAGCCACGTTGCTGCGGCATTTCTTGCATCGCCACCGTAGTTGTCCTATACATGCTTGGCACACGGGAGAAGTTTGCAATCTGCAACCTGACAGCTAGATGCCACTAAATCCTACACACTAAATCCAAACCTTTAAAGCCACTTTGTGTAGAAATAGAACAATTCCGAATTTGGTGCCACCCAGTGGTGGTCTCATGAAGGACACTGTGGCTGACATCGGTACACATTGCAAAACACAATGAAGTCGTGTGTCTGTAATCTATGCATGTGCCCATGAAGCTGTTCTTTTCTGTAAGTGTCTTTCTTTTTCATAAACACACACACATGCACAGAAGCAAAGTATGGTGAAAGGCTGAGAGGGCACATCGTTGTCTCAGAGAGTTGCCGGGGAAGTGGAGACAGTGAGAGACTAGCAGTCTTTCGGAAAAACAATATGCTACTTAAATTGCATCATTGTACTTGCATAATAAATGCCCATTGTTTGTTTTTAGGAGGGATACAGTCCACGACTATGGCACATTCCCTATTCAAGAAAAACCATATCCAATATGTAAAGATTTCCGACATATCTGTTGATGGATGTAACCTATTTATCAAGTATAAAGCAATTACATGACAAGGAATGCAAAATAATTTCACCATTTGATATAATGAGAGGGTCAGAAAAAGTAGCTTGCTTTTACCCTGTGGTGTGTAATCAATAACTGGTTTGACTTCCTCAACATGGGAGAAAAAATGTCTACGTTTTTTTGTTGGGTATAATAGAGAGATAATATTCACACTGGCTGATGCAGAACAATCTTTATCAACCCATGCAAAATAAACGACCCTGTTGTCCTTGACAAAAGAGATGTTGTCGCTACTCACAAAGGATCTTGTTGTTGCAATAAACACATGTCACGACTCCAGCTGCATAGACCACACTATCATGTGTGTGTACCACCTATTTAAGTACCTTATACCTAACAAGGTTGATTAAGGTTAACCATATGTCTAATACCCATAAAACCATCAATATACTATGATAAATGCAGGGCCACATTGAAGGAAAAAAAGGGAATCACTTTTTTTTTTTCTGTCAAGGTCATTGTGTGATACTGGGCTACAGTCCAAAGTGTTTGAACATTTACATCGACAAACTTGCTAACATGATTGACCAGGGCCCCTTGGCTCAACCCACAACACGGTGACATTAAATTACATGATTGCTCTTTGCAGATGATTTGGTTTTGCTGCCTCCATCAGAATCAAGATGGAGGCAGCAACATGGAGGTTAAAAGGGACAACATAGAACTCATGGCAAGATAAATCTCTGCGGCTCTGTTTGCGCTGCAAGCCAAATAAAGAGGGAGAAAGGATCCATCTCCTGTTGCGCTGCCCTTTGGAAGAAGGCAAAATCACTTTGTCATAGATAGATGTATTACCAGCGAGAGTGTTCAGTTGAAGAAACAATGTAAACAGTCTGGACATCAAATTGTATTCATAGTTTGGACCAATCTGAATCCGTGGTGGTAGCTGACAGACTGTTGCATGCAGTTGTAAATACTGTATGTATGACCGACCGACTGAAAGATTGAGGGAGAACACAGAGCCGAATCGATTCATCTTTCCTTGCACCACTTCCAGAAGCCCAACAATGTCGTCTTGTAAGCAGTAAGAGTGGGCTACTAAGATAAATGCTAGATAGCGTGCAATGGAAGAGAATTCTAAATACCCCCAACCCCTCACTTTTAAACCAACCAAAACTTAAGCTGCACTGGACGAAGCTTGTTGCATAGCCTGTGATAATGATTACCACCCGTACTATGGTATTGACCAGGACAGAGTCAGCAACAGCTGTGCTGGCCTGCTGTGGTGGGGGGCAGTCATGAGGAAGCAGCAATCCGTTTTGAGAGTTCCACAAATCCAATTATCCTTGAAAGGACGGCAAGACACCACAACAGTGGGGAAGGATCACTAAACAGGTCTAAAACAAAAAATACTGCAGTTTACAAGATTATTCTGTCGAGCAGTGGACCCCAAAACAGCTGCTGTAGGTCAACTGACAAAGGGAGGGAAGTGATAGTAGATTTTAAAAAATAACGCCTGGCTTTTTAAGGTGTCTTTTGCCATAGATCTTTCTGAGGTGTAGATGAAGATAAGTGAACGTAGTTAGGCAATATAGCTAGTGTGAAGACAGCATTTGTGCTGTGTTTTTTTAGGTTTTCCAATACATTTTTCATCCCATAAATCTATCTCTTATTGTCTTTTCCTGTTACTGTCAAGAAGTGTCAGGCCAGTGAAAACAAATGTATACATGACAGGTCTTACATTGATTTGTATGAGCAACTAATGTATTTATGCAAATCAGAGATTTTCCCTGGTCGAAAAGGAGTTCAAACTGTGGTGTGTGGTGGCAATTCATTTATTCATTAAAAATGCAATCTCACATAATTTTTCCCTTTGGTCCAGACCAAATTAAACAAACTACTGTTATAAAAGAACCCACAAAATGTACAAGGATGCTTTGCTATAAGAGAGAGAAAGAGACAGGAAGTCAAAAGATAAACAGCAGCATGGTGAGAAAAGCCACTTAAGCCAAAAAACGTTAAAAACAGAGGGAGTGAAAACATCTCAAGTATATTTGGAAAGCAAGAAATGTAAGACATCCAGACCTTTACAAGTTTTTAAGAAAGTTAACTGTATATGTAACTGGTTCAAATCTAAATACATGAATGCATGTATGTCTTTTAATAATGAACATCATTCTGCAGAACATCAAACGATGACAGTCCCATCAACACATTTATTAGACCATAAAACAACATTGTAATCCTAAGAGGGAACCTCCCTGAGCATTGGTGCAGCGGCTTACTGCCAGCTGAGACCTTTGTGAAGCCAACTCCTGCCAGTGCCCCCTGTCAACATCACCATGTGCTGCCAGAGACCCAGCTGGTCCAGACAGACAGACACCTGAGAGCTGCGGGAAGCTGCCAACAGACTGCAGAATTGAGGTGCTGGACTCCCGCATGCACTGGACCCTTCACATAGCTGAGAAAAGGACTTCACACAATAGGTAGACTCAAACGGGTGCAACCGGTGGAGAGAGCGTCCTTTGCAAGCTTCTGGTACCCCTTCTCCTCACAGCACCAAAACTGTGTCAGTAATGCCTCTGAAAATTACAGCATGGAGCCAGGGTCTGAAGACAGGTTGATGACGCTCCCATGTAGTCGCTCTAACGCTGTATCAATGCTGTTGGGCATGGTCGGCATATCCAGGAACAGGCTTGTATTGAGAGGTTGTGACCCTCTGAGATCCACACAATACTAGTATCATATGAAACTGGGGAGGCTGAATAACGCTCTCTTGTCGTGACTCTTGTCTTGACTCTTGTCGATCAATTGAGCCAAATTGTATCCATGTGTGATAAGTGTTAGTCCCCATAGTAGCCATTTCACAGACAGAGACCATTTTTTTAAAACCTGATATCACTGTATAACATTACCTGTTGTGATCTTTGGGATAATCACAGGCCCGTGAATATAAAGGTTGAATTTGAGCCAAAAATGAGTTTACATTTATTACAATTTATTAATAATGTATACTTTATTATTTTACGGACCGCTGATAATTAAACCACGGACCACTAGGGGTCCTCGAACCTCTGGTTGAGAACCACTGCTCTAACCACATGATATTATCCCTAATCTCATCCCTACTCATCAGGACACGACAATTTGTAAGTCACATTCCGTTCAATTAAACTCCTCTCTTGCTCTTTGCGTCACTTTGCATGCCATGCAGTCTGCACTGACTGCAGTGTAAACGCATCCATGTGATCCGAGCACTCACAGAACCTTTTCTGTTCTCAGGTCTTGGCATTCCAGTCTTGATTCTGCTTCAAGCCTTGGCTCTCAGGGTATATCCAAAGGACAAAAATAGGTTGAGAGGAGAACGAGACAGGAAGGTGGAGAGACTGAAACATTGCTGCAGCTGTCATATCCTTTTACAGTAAATGACAAGTGTTGCCTGTCTTACTAAACACACCCGAAAGGCACGACACATTCTTAAGATAACAAATAGAATATGACTGTGTCCATATTTGAGAAGGGTGAATTTGCTTCTCTTCATTTTTGTGACTAAATCAATATTGACCCCTCAAAGGGTAAGAGAGTACTAGCACAATATGAAATCATACCTGCCACCCTTGACATTTTTAATAAATGCAAACATCAGCCGTTATACAGTATCATATGCAGATCTTGGGTAAGCATATGTGTGATTTTTTTTTTGTGATAGTAGAAAGAAAGTAGTCTAATCTACACTTTATTAGCATCTGTGGCACATGGGCTCTGTTAAATGGTAAGGGGGGTTTAAAATCTTCACATATTGTGAAGCATGACAAGCATATCATAACCCTGAACAAGAATGTATTATGGTGATGTAATCTTGAAGGCAAATGTAGTACATGCCATATTAGTATACGTGATGGGGGGAAATGCTACAAAATTAGAAATGCATGTGACTTGCCCACATAGAGTGTCAAAGATGCTAAAGGGATGCTAAGAAGAGGATATTGACATGATGATATGATACAGGTAACCAGCAGACTGGCATTGCTGCTTATAGTAGACAGCACTGCAAAAAAGCATAATAGCTCTTAAACAAAAAGTATTTAACACTTATTTGAAGTGGATTTAAAGAAGAAAAAAATCTTTCCCCGGCACAGTCTGAAATGAGTCATAAGTCATAAACATTGATGTGAAAGTGCTTAGATTTCACATTTCAAGATGTGTTCCTGTTGCCTGTGAATGCATATATATATGTAATTGTGCTTGTGTGTAAACGTTTGTGTATGTGTGTGAATACACGTGTGTGTTGGTCTTCTGAGGTGCGTAAATGTCAGCCTGTCAGAGCAGACGCATCAGTGAGAGCAGGTGTGTTGTGACAGACAGGTGTGACATTTAACTTTAGTTTTTATACCAGAAACTCCATCCATCTCTGTCACACACACACGCACACACACACACACACACATGCACACACACCGACACACACACACACACACACACATATTAAACTCTTGTAGTACTAACTGGACTATGTATTTATATTTCATATTTACAAGTTGATTTTTCATGTAAATGAACATAAATATACACATCCATTTATTCATTCACTTGCTGAAGAAACTGCACCACTCCTGCTAAAACTACCCCAAGTGTGAGGTTGTTAGCAATGTTAATAAACGATACCTTTAGTTTTCAGATCACTAGACGTGTGTAATAAAGGCATTAGTCAAAGTTTAATCATCTCCTTTTCTCGACAAACCCAAATGTGCATGTATACAGTCAGCTGATAAGGAACAGTAACAGTGAGTCTTTTTCTCCCACTTCTTTTCACCAGCCCTAAGTGCAGACTCAGAGAAAGACCAAATTGCCAAGCAGGTCAGCTAGAGTTATATGCCAGCACTCCCAGACCACACAGCACTGCACATTGCAGTGTATAAAGGATAGGATAAGTTACTGACAGCAATGGTCTTTCTCCACACCGTGGCTGCGAATCTTCAGACAGAAATTGGAAATGCAGACCATCTGTCTTTCATTTTACTCACATAGCCTCACTGAAATGGGTGTTTTAGGGTGACAGAGGTACATGATGTCTCAGCAGGAAAGAGTGAAAAATATATTTTTGGTCACACTTAGCGTTATTTTCATCCTCTGAAGGTGCAAACTGCAGCAGCAACACATCCTGGACAGTGGGAGCGCTGAGCCTGAGGATTACCTCGGCACACAATATACTGACATACACTGGTGCTCTGTAAGGTTGGAAGGAGTCGTTGTGTTCCTAAGGGCAGAGACTTGCAGTCTATTCAATATAACTGGTAATAAATCCCAATCATATGATGCAGGTAAAAATGCAAAGCTGGTGAGGGTCAATGGTTACCATACAAGAGGAGGAAGGGCAGTAACTAATGCAAATGTAAGTAATTCCTATAAATGTTTCCACACAATCTCACCACAAGGCCCACTGAATAGCTTTCGATCATATAAGTTAAGCAGATGGTGCTGCCCAGTCACCATGGAAATGGAAATGTTGAAATTGTCACAGTTCAGCTCCACACCCTCCTCACTCTACTTGTCAGCCACTCCCTCCTCATCAGTCTAAACACTATATTGACTCCTGCCTCCCAGACACACATTTGCCAGATTGTTCTTCGCTTTTCGATGCCAGACTCTCCAGCACTATCTCACGGACTGATCTCCTGTTACCGACCCTGCCTGCCCCTGTTCTATCCCGCCTTGCCTGACTCCCGGTAAACCCACCAGCCTTCTGTTCCTGACTCTGATTTACTCTGCAAGTTTGTAATAAAAGCCAAAGATCCCTGGAATCTTGTGTGTTGCATTTTGGGTCCATAATACAACCGGTTACAGAAATCTCCATTAATCTGCTCACTTAAAGAGATTTTCTGACATTTTGCCCTAAAAATAGAGATTGGAAGTTATTTCTTAAACTCTTGGACATCAGTAGTCAAAACATTCACACCACAAGGTCAACTCAGACGTTTTTCTGGAGTGTGCTGATGCAGCCCAGTATCATGGCAGGTTGTGAAATAATGATGGAAAGCAATCTATTGGGGAGGTGGATGGGTTAAACAAACATAGTACTTTCACCCACGGGACAGTGTCCGAACTGTTATTGTGGTTTTAGCTTAGTGAACAACATATTAAAAAGCACAAGGTAATATAAGAACACAATGTAAAAAGACATCAAAATGATTTAGAAAAAGTAAAAAAGAAGAGTAAGCAATGCAACATCTGAATAATCAGTCCCAAATGTGATTTAATAAAAGGCAGTGGCAAACGGAAATCTTCAGCCCTGATTTATATGAACCTCAAGTTATTTGGGTGTTTGTTCCAGATATGTTGTGCATAAAAACTGAATGCTGCTTAACATCTGAAGTGTTTAGGTCTAAGTCCCTAACTACAACAAGATTTCTGGCTTCATATCTGTTTAACTGATGAAAAAGAACTGCATATCAAATCATACATTTGCTCAATGCACAGTACTTGTATTGGTCCATAGTCACGTGTTGCTATCTATATGAATTTGTGTGTTGTCTGCATAAAATTAGAATGACATTTAGTTTTTTTCCATACCCTGAGCTAGTGGGAGCGTATACATGTTGGACAGAAGAGGCCAGAGAATGGAGTCTTGGGGAACTTCCCATGTCATTTTATATGCTCGGATGTGTAATTACTGATCGACACAAAGTATTCCCTGACCTTTAAAGAGGACTTAACCACCCAGAAAGTCCCGCACAGTTTCCCAGTCAGTTTTGTTATAGTCCACTGTGTCAAATACAGCACTGATATTAAGATTAACAATAACTTTCTACCATGTAAAGGGATCATATCGCAATGTATTTCCAAACCAAACCCAACTTCTTCAGTTATAGCTGAAAGGCTGGTGTTGGACTGTGTGTGGTACTACCAGTGGTGTACAAGACAAAGTCTCAGTTTGGAATGGAACAGCCCTCGGAGAGGAACAGTAAAGCTGGTCTGGAATGCTGCCGCTAAGACAGCTAAGCCACTCAGATGCTTCAGCACCAAACCTGACACCACCATAATGGGAATTATAGAGGGATACCACACAAATCTGGGCTGTAGGGAGGAGGAAGGGGGCTAAGTAGGATGGAGGTTTAACGTGTGTATTTGTGTGAAGGGTAAACACAATACATATCCGTGAGTGAAATCAATTTTGTGTAGAAAGGGGAATACAGTACGTTTGTGTAATGCTACTGATGTCTGATATCTCTTATCGAAACCATCTTTCTTGTGTAATTCTAGGACTCCACATGCTGGACCTTAAGCATCTACTGTATGTGTTGTATTTGTGTGTTGAACAGTGTATTCACAGACATAGTGTGTGTATGCATTAGTGTGTGCACT
This sequence comes from Leptoclinus maculatus, assembly GCA_032191485.1. Classification (NCBI taxonomy): domain Eukaryota; kingdom Metazoa; phylum Chordata; class Actinopteri; order Perciformes; family Stichaeidae; genus Leptoclinus; species Leptoclinus maculatus. The sequence continues at coordinate 16,259,138 of JAVDOI010000014.1, read as the reverse complement.
CACATTTAGCATGTTGTAGAGTTATCTATCTTTAACGGCAGTAAAAGCTTGATGTGTATCAGTACATTTGGTTTGCTCACAAGACTGGCACAGTGGGTGCTGAAAGGCTGAAGAGGTGACTCTAAAAAGCAATTAGCTGTACTTGTAATTGTAAAAATGACCTCTAAAGTATTAAGATAAATCTGAACCCAGACAGCCCTGCACTCAGTGGACACTATCAAAGAATACAATGTCATTCTTGTCAAATTCAAACAGGAAGATGGGGCTATGGTGAGTACACTACCAAGTGAAACAAATCTTATAGCAGGGTCATATTAAAGCAATAATCACGACAGGCCATGTTATGTTGTCATTATATCACAGCTAAGGGGCATTATTCGACCTGACACAAAGCTTTATAAAATGGTCATCAAGTATGACAATATAGAATTTATAGACACATTCAAATTAATATATATTTTTATTGATAAATGATAATGTTCACTATAAAATTGTCCCTCCTAGACTGGCTGGCTGCACATACCGAGATGGTTGCTATGGAACGTTCACTAGCTGCTAGCATATTTCTCTTTATATCATATGCTAGTTTTAGGCTATATTGATTGGATTACTTGGCTATTTATTGAAATAATTTGCATAATGCCATGTAACCACTAACTTACTGGTTTCAGTAGGAGGACCTTGACAACTGCTTGTCTAAGCTTGTCATTTTTTTGTGGAGGGGTGTTGCTTGGTCCGGCGAGGATGTTGCACCACTTACTCCGCCCCCGCCCCCAAGTTTTGGTTGCAAAAAGCAATCTTCTGGTATCTAGCAGCTAACTCTTACTACTTTGTATCGATAACCTATTCCGTGTTGTGACGGCACATTAGTCTAAAAAGTGACACTGAAAGTGTAAAGTTAGATGTCATATCTGTATTTTACAGGGTCACAGGGAACCTACCATTGCTGCTGACTTGTCCACACAACACTTTAGTGAATATTTCCAGAATGACTATAAGCCATCACATGAAGAACACATATCAGGGATGCGACTGTTCTGTGAATTCTTCTGATGGCCTATGCAGTCTTCACATCCCAAGCCAACAATATGCTTAAGATGAGTGAAACAAGATTTAAAAAGCGGTGCATGATAGAGGTAACATACTTGCATATTACAGATATGTCTATGTTATATGTCATGTAATGAAGGTCAGCATGCTGGTGAAGTAGTTGGCCAAGTTTCACATCTGTTTCAATGGGAAGTATCAAGGAAAGATAAATGATTAGCATGCTGCTGTATGAGGAACAGGGAAATGTATCATGCCTTAATCATTTTAATTGGCCTTAAATGTAAAGGTCGGTGAAATAAAACTCCTGAGGTTGATTAATTGATGGAAACTCTTTGAGAAAGGTGACATTTAGGAAAATTGTTTTTTACCTGCGGATGTAGGCTTCTGCTTCAGCGATGCTCCACATAAAGACAATGATGCAGTTAAAACATCGATTCTAGCAGGACTGCCACTGTATATTTGTCTGTAGTATTGCATCTTAAGCAGTGTAGGCAGGCCGCTAGATGTACATGAGAAAGTCCTTCAGTCAAACAAACCAAAAGTGTGCTGTCAGATCAAATTCAAGTAATTTCCAGCTGACTACATCCTGTGTATGCATGCACACAGACACACAAAGACTTTCAAAGTACCAAGAGCCTCTGTTGAGCATCGTTTATTAAACTTTACCCCACAGGGAAAGGAAGGAGACATCCCACTTAACCCAGGGTAGGTCGCGCAAATCTCAATCAACAGCTTCACGAAACTGATTCGTGCCTCCAGTGACTCATTTTAACAAGCATTATTTAGTTGTGCAAATTAAACGGAATACTTATGAAGGAAAATACAATAATCACTGCAATTTATATTCAGTCAAACCTAAATCAATCCCTTACCTTTAAGAAAACCCTAGCTGTCTGACTATACAAAAGTAGGGTGTTTTGCCTAAACACCGCAGGGGTCTCAGAAAAAGTATATGGCAATTATATGAAAATATATATTATTGTACCATGTAAGGTACCAAACATTTCAGTGCGTGAAACAATTGTAATAAAGACTCTGGTCCAGAGCAATATATCTCTACATCTCCTGACTATTTTCTGCAAATATTCATTATCCTCAGAGGAAGAATAACGTTTTTGTTGGACCCATGACCTTTTCTGTTAAGTACTACTAACACGCCAGAATTTCTATTTGTTGCAAATGCCTATGGAATTAAATTGTTTTTGAACACATTGATGCTTTCCAAAGGTTAACCCTTTCCATTTGAAACACTTCAGTGCATTGTTGTACTGGCATTACCTGTCAATCATACCGGGTTACTTTGACTGGAATAGACAAAAGGAATTACAAACAAGCCTGGGATGCCATCAATGCACCCATATAAGGCCCCTCCACATTTTTTTTTTAAATGCTGCAATTCACTGTAGCACATTCGCCAAATGTCGCTGATCCTGATGTTTATATAGTCTATTTTTGTATTTTAAAAATACAGACATGGAAGAGATTCATGCAAAGATATTTGGTTGTAAAGAAGGATATGGAAGAAAAGAAGTAGAGGTGAGGAGTGAAAGAGAGAGTAATGTATGTGGATGTTTTGCAGAGAGAATGTGGAGGTTACCAGTGAATTCTCATTGGAGCTCTATAATTACTTCATGCCATTAGACCTGCAGTCTATAATTAACTACCTATTTGGATTAGCATGGACAAAGTCACTGAGAGAGGAAAAAGAGAGACAGAAAAAAAAGAGAGCAGAAGAGACAGAGCACAGATAAAACGAGGGGAGTGTGAGATGTAGGAGAGAAAGAGACAGGAAGAGCAATAGAAAGAGAATTATAAGTGAAAGTCAGAGACTGAAGGCTTTTTTTTGCACTCAACGAAATAACACTAACTGGCCAGCCACAATCCCGCTGTTTATGCTCGAACTGTCGATGCTAGTGTCTGTTAATCAAATAAAGACCCAGAAGATGATAAAAGATGTATTGCATATTTGTTTATTTTCTATAGCGATGTGGCACTGGCTAAAATATTAAATATTTAGTGGTTGAGTAATGCTATTAGTGAGTTCATGGAGGTGAGACGATAGGCTTGAAGATGGGCAATGAAACCTGTGATGCTGGTAATGGTGCATGGACGAATGGGGGAACATTGAAGCATAACGAAAGGCAATTTTATAATAATCATAAACGGTGCATCTGTATACAGTTTATGTCGAGAATGCTATGATTGATTTGGATGTGTCCTTAATAAAAGAGAGAAATTAACATGCTTAATGATGGGGGGAAACCTATGACAAAGACAAGTTTGGCTAATGGAGAGAATGGTTAGGTGAAACCATTGAGAAATGTATTATGTTGATAGAGAATAATCATATGTGCATTAGACCATGGATCATGGGCATTGCATCGCTCAATGCCTCTATTGAAAGAGACAGTGTGGGTTAATTGAATATTAAGTGCTGTATGAGTAGTTACATAAATCCAGTACTTTCAGTTTCCATCTCATTTGAATATTACTAAATGGTTGCAATGCATAACTTATGCTTGATAAACAAACTTTATCTGTTTAGAAATCCTTAGAGAGCCTTCATTGGGTACTGCCTGTGTGTATGTGTGTGTATGTGTGTGTGTGTGAGAGAGAGAGAGAGAGAGAGAGAGAGAGAGAGAGAGAGAGAGAGAGAGAGAGACCCACAAGCAGACATGGTAAGACAGACAGGGAGCGAGGGCCAGGGAAAGAGACAGAAGGAATTAGTGAGTGTGTTGAGGTGTGACTGCCCTGCTCTACTTGACTAATGAGCTGGTGTTAAGTCAGGGCTCATTTTGGCTATGCTTGACCCCGGTGCTAACACTTAACGCTGTGTGACAGCTACATATACACTGACTGCCACCATCAACCCCAACTCTATTCATTAACTACCTTGGCCTGAGTGTGGGTATGAGTTTGTGTGCTTCCGCGTATTAACTTTGCAAAAAAAAAAATATTAGCAATTTCATTGCAAGTCTTACAACTGCATTGTCAAGTTCTTGCCTTCACCATTGAGATAGATGCAAAATATTTTATCAACTTGACTATTGAGTCAAATGTGTTTATTTAGTCACTGTGATTAAATGCAAACACTGAAGATGTATACTTCTGATGTGAAAGACCTGAAAGACAACAAATGATTTAAGTTGCAAAGAAGTTGGTGGACGCAGAGGCAAAATATAGGAAATCTTTATGTGTATCAGGTGGTTAGAAACACAACTCCAAATGAATGCTCATGTTGCTCTGTTTCTAGAGCCCTTTGCGTCTCTTACTGGTAAACACATGAATAAGAAATCATCTCATTCAGAGTCAATTTAAAGATCTGAGCTAATTATAATATGCAAAAATATACTTTTTCATTTTGAAGCACACATGTTTAGGCATTCAGCGATAGTCTCAATTCTGAAACAAATTTGAACTGGTGTGTGACATACTGTGAGATAGAGTTTGAATATCACAAAGTAAGGGAACCAAACAGGAGTTTCCCTCTGTTAACTGAAGAGACACTTTATTTCTACCACATGAATGTTGTGAAATTTCAGATAGCTGGCAGGAGAGCCTGGGGCTAGAGGCAACATGCCATTCACTGTGTGTTCATTCAACCTCCCCCATCAAGCAACTGTGGGATGAACAGAGAAGGAAGCCCTAAACTGAACATCTGTCAAAGAAAACCGAATAAGTGTACCAGGCTTGTTTTGGTGTTTACTGCATTATACTGATAGGAATCTTTTATATTCTCCCATTGACATAAATGGTGGCAAAGTATTAAACAATTCAACAAACTTTCTCATTTACTGTGATAATAAATCAATAGAGCGAAGGTTGACACATTGGTTGTAGATCGGTACATTTGAAAAGTAATGCATATCCAGGGCCTTGTTATTAATTTGTATACAGAGCAGCCCAGAGGTGACCGTGATTGTGCATAGAGGACAAGCATGGTGCATTGTGAATTTGTAGTCAGGACTCTCCTGGTGTTGAAGTAGGTGGTCTTCTGCAAAAGCTTTGACAAGGGATAGCTGTTAGCTCCGTGACCAGATGAGCTGCCAGTCATGACAGTTCCTTGTTTCCTTCATGTTCCATGAGCCTCTTGGTTTGAGTGTGCCCTGTGCTTGGTGCCGCCGTTGTAATGCAGGCACATTGATGGCACTGTGCTGTGCAAGGCATTACTGTCACAACACATACATACATACCATACATACAAAAAGACAGCTTAACTAAATGACTCAGAGCGACAGAGAGACAAAGGAGACAGAACAACTGTGACAGATATACGGAGAGGCATTCATACAGCCAGTCAGTTGATGACTTGTGTCATAACTTTTCCCATATGACTTGTCTTGTCTCTCTCATCTGTACCATGGGACAGCTGTATCGAAGCTGGGGATACATAACTATCAGGCTATGCATATGGGAGCTGTCTGTTCTGGATTCCTCTTGGCACATCAAAGCTACAGAATATACTGAATCATCTTCCCAATGCTGAAGCAGCAAAGAAGAAAAGTAGAGACTCATATGTACTGGCGGATGCATATGTGGGTGTAAATATGGATAGAAAATGATGCCGATGAAAGTGCTTATGGAGGCACATAACCAGGACTTTTACTTCCAATGAGCACAGATGCATTTAATTATTTAATTACAATGTTGCATATAGCACTTTTGACATATAAGCTTTTAGCTCCCCATTTATCTACCTACCCATCTCTTCCTCTTGCCTCACCTGCCCACTGGTCCCAATACAGGTTTTTTTCATGCACATTTATTCATAACTGCCCTGCCAATCAAAGACCTGCCATGCAAAGTTCAGCAAGAGGGAAATACTGCTAATAGCCAAACATTTCCAGGCGCATTTGCATAAGGCCAGAAATAATCTCTGGTGTCAACACATACCTGATTGGTGACATCTCACTCAATTTAGGAAATAGCATTACATTTATGTGGGACTTTGGAGACTCAAAAGAACAGTGCACATACATAAGATATATCCTTCAGGAGTGCAGAGTCAGGATATGACACAATAACACCTTACATTATGTTAGGAAGGTCAACTTCTCACAATAGAGACTGAATGCTCTGCTAGCTTTTCAAAATTCTTCATGATAATATCAATTGACTACTATCATCCCAGTATCTCTGGAGGAAAGGGAACATTCATGCTCCAAATTTTAAATTACTTATATATTATATGCTTCCACGTGATTGGTACTGAATATCATATGCAAACTATGGGCAGGATCACACCGCCTCCAGGATTGCAGTATTTCTATTTGTAGCATTTGTGCATATTCCTGTATTTGTGTGTGAAAGATTGTGTATGCAAAAAAATCTCCTTTTTCAAATGATTGGAGCAATTGTGCTCTATTGTGCTTACCAGTCAGAGCACAATGACTAATTGAGCTTTTAAAACTCTCACTCATTTGATCTCACAACTCCTCACTGTTGCAGATTTTTGTGGCAGTTTTTCACTACCCTATTTTACAATGAGATTTATTTAACTGGGTCAACTGTGTCTAGTAAAGGAACCCTTATCCCTAATCCCTGAAGGATTGTGACAGTAACACATGGTAGTCTGACTTTGCACACATTCACACACAAATGCATGTATGCACAGGCACATACTGTGTGTAAATACATTCTGCACGTTAATGCATGCAAATCCACACACCAGCGTATTTTTTAAAATCATAAAATAATTTACAATTGGAGCGCCATGTAATTATGCCAGGGGTATTCAATTACAATTCAAAGAGGTCCATCTAGAGAGAATTTCCTCATACAGAGGTCCGGTACATCACAGTAATGTCTAACTTGCGCAATGATTTAGTGCCATATATATATATTGAAGTAGCCAACAGTCGTATTAAAGTCTGTATGTAGTCAACAACTGACTGTCAAATCAAATAAAGAAAGTTCAATTGAATAATATCTCAACAATATTTATTGTCAGTTTTCAAATGTAACTGGATGAATTATAAATAATACATAATCTAATAATAAATCAATGTTCTTCTCTTGTTTCAAGTAAAATAAAGGCTGCATTTGGGAATAAATTACATAACAGAAAGCTTTTGAGCTTTTGTGCATCTTAAAATAAAGTACTTAATAATAATAATAATAAAACGTAACTGAATTGTCTTTGCCCTGCAGCTTTAAATTCAGTTCATTCAGGGTGAATGTTATCAATCAAAAAAGCCACGTGACACTATTATAATCTATAATCTATAATCTAAACTGGAAAAATAACCAGCCAAAAAGACCTAATCAAATGTGTTTCATTATCAGTATTTTGTTGTCTTTAGGTCTATGTAATGCTTTTGTTTTTATTGTTTTTACTGTGGAAGTTGATCTGACTCTGAGCAAAATTATGTTACTAGCCGAGATATTTCCTCACCCACAAAATCTCATTAGCCACACATTGTCCTTTATCCAAAGCAAGGGCATGTACTCTATGTACTCTACGTAGTGCCTTTATTTTTACTTCTATAGATACTCTGTATTGTAGCAACCAGACGCAACCAAAGTACCATGCTGAAAAAAATGAGCACCTCTAAAGCCCTCAAATCGCTCCCAGCTGGCCAATTTCAAAAGAGAGTCTGGCATTTTCAGCTGGGAAAAGCACTTCAGTAGACACAGTCTGTAATGAGCTGTAAGGTGTCGTAAAACACACTTCATTCAAATTTAAACTAAGTCTCCGGTTAAGAGTAGTGAGTAACAAGTGTGAGTCACCGCAACCACGAGCATACAGCCATAACTGGCCACCCAAAATATTATGCAGTTTGCTACAGCGGAATGCAAGATTAGCCGTGGATAGACACAGGGATGCACACCCACTCACAAACTCATGGGCGCATGCACGCATCCACACAAGCGACCAATCGCATGATCCTCCTGGGGGAGATAATCGTACATCAAGCTTTAGCTCCTTTCAGTCTGCTGTAGGCTACTCTATTTATTGCCATACTCTTTACCTGCTGCACTTTATAGAGTGTCATAGCCAAGTACCAACGATCAGCCTTCATCAGTGACTGCCAGGCATTATTGATATGTTGATATAGTGAATTTGCTAGTGAATTTGCCAGTATGTCAGTAAACTGCAGATTAAAGATTTAAAGCAAGCAAGCTTTCCTTACTTCAGACACATACGCCTGTTTATTGATGACTTTGTGGGGCAGTACTTGATTAAGATAGGTTTGTCTTGGTGTGTGTTTTTCATTGAAAAGTCACAAGTAGATTGGGCAACAAACATTTCTGTTTTTTTCAGACACCAGCAGGAACATTTTAGTCTCTTCTCTCGAGGCCAGACACTTGGGATGTTTCTGGCCTGATTTCTTTTCTCATTGCCATCAGTCAGGGTGCAAAACTGGTAGAGCAAGTGGGCCTATAAAGCCCATCGGACGATGCAGCCTTTGTGGGTGGAAGTTTCTGACCAGCTTACCTCTAACCAGCAAAAAGAGTTCCCAATCCTGATTGTGTGGCGAATGAAAACAATAGTGCTCTTCCTGTTCATACAACTATGATTACAATATGTAACATTATATTAACAGTATTTATGAATATATGTTGTCTGCTCTGTCACTTGCTTGGTTCATTATTCCTTGGTTGTCACAAAAGCAGGTACACAGTCACCCACACGCACACATGTCCACACAGACTGATCAGACAACTCTCAAAGTAACTCAACACCTCTTTTATCTCTATCTCATATTCTCTCCTCTGTCCTCGCCACATTCCCCACTCCCTCCCATTGCCCCCGTGCCTGCTGTTCATCCATGTGTGATTGATGGAGGAGTGCAACCTTCCCTTCCTCCGCCACTCAGCACTCCCCTGTCCCCAAAGCCCCTCCATCCTTCTCTCTTACCTGCCGTCACCAGATGGCTCACCACCTGCCTCCAACAGTCAACAAAAGCTGCAATTACCCTTCATGTCCAACAAAGGGAAACTCACTCAGTGCACCCACAGACACCCACACACACACATGCATGAGGAGATATCCAAAAAGTAACACGCGCAGAAAAGTAAACTGTGAGCATGCACACAAATACACACATTCTTCTATTATTTCTATAAATTATTACTCATTGTGATCTGTCCGTCTTTGAAACATTTTCAACCGCGCTCATCATATTCTTCTGTGATATGATAATGTTCCTTTTCCTCTACCTGATTAATAACAGCATAGTTCATGAAATCTCAAAGTCTAACTTTCAAGCGTATATGCACAGACACACACATATGCACATTTATATACACACCTACACAGTTGAGTTGATGATGGGTAGAAGAAAGAAGATTTGTTAGAACTACAAACCTATCTTTATACCTTAATGATGGTTATTATTTTGTCATAGTGTGACTCTCGCTATGCAAAAAATGTTACTGACTGCAAGTTATTTTTCTCAATACACCATAATTACACACGATTGATAATGCGTGTGTCATGGTGTGTGTAGGCAGTTCCCTATTGCTGTTGATAATTACAGGCATGACTGACAGCTGTAATAAACAGAATCACTACTACACCTACCGTATTCTGTTGCCCTTGGCTGCCAGAAATCCAGATAAAAACTGAAAGAGCTCTGAAGTAGTCCAAGTTTCATGACATATTTTTTTTTTCTTATGTTATTGAAGTGGAAATGAAGAATAAAAGCTCTGAACCGTCGTTCAATATGATATGCATGATCACCTTTTATACAGATCAGCTTCCTTAATTTCCTTTCAGTGTCTGAAAGGATTTATGCTCCCTGAGAAAAGCCTAATGCCCACTGTGCTATGGTCACAGTACAAGCCTGCTATATTCAATAATAATAATTATTGTTTTATTAGTTGTGTTTGTGTCATAGTTCTGATGAGTTTAATTAGTTGTGATGCAAGCAAACCAAATATATACACTTCGACCTTTAATTAGATCATCTATAAGAGCAATCTTACATTGTCAGAGTTACTTTTCTTGTGAAATGCTGCAAAATACAGGATTGGGAACATTTCTATTGCCTCTCAACGGCTCACAACATTTGTCCCAAGTTTCTCTTAACCTTCCGTTACAAGAAGATTTGCTAAGCTAACTAGGAGATACTGTATGCTGTTTTCAGAATTATGTAGAGCTTTCAAAAGGGATAAATTGTGCAACATTTTAAGTGCCATTTCATTTATCATTGTATCAAGTGCTATTGGTAGGTGAAATGCCAGCAGATTTTTAAGCAATCATTGGACTGAATACCTACAACTAATCTTGATTTGGATCTTAATTGCACATTGCATTTAAAATTTAGTAAAATGTCAAACACGAGAAGTCAAAATGGAAAACAAACATATGGAAAGACCAGTTCAAAGCTAATACCCCTACAGCTGTTCTGTAGTGTTTCATTGCGTATACTACAAACATGTAGTAAAGTTTGTACAGTATATTTATTTTGTGATGTGTTTATTTTTATAATAATAATAATAATATAAAATGTAATTGTTAGGGGATACAGGACTGAATGTTTCATGACCAAGCAAAGTTCTCTATTATTGTAATAAAGCTTTTGTCAATTTAAAATGAGCTATATGGCTAGTTTGGTATATATGTGCATCAAAGTAGTTCCACTAAACTATTATTTCACATATACTTTGCATATAACATAATACAGGAATCAATACAGTACTTTTTCACTGACTTGTATGGAACTTTTTTGTAAGGCTTACTTAATCTGCTAATTATGTCTTAAAAGCTTAAGAATATTAAAGTGCCCAAATAGTAAAGTATGCACCTCCATAATTCCTTACTTTGCCCATTGTAGTACTTTATTGGCCCATTTTATTTTTGCACTATGCAAGAGAACCTTCCTGTACGCGCTAGTGCTTTTCAATGAACTCACTTCTTTGAATTCATACTCAAGTGAACATTGATTTGGCTTTATTGAAAAGTGGATCCCTTATTTGATGCATGGCCTGACGATGGCTTGCACCGTCAGTGAAATGTCCATAAAGAAGTAGAGCAATGAGAATTACAGCACCGAAAAATAAAATGAAAAAAGTCCTTGCTCATCCATGCGTCACACTGCCTTCCTTCTCACTTATTTAGTCAATTCCTGGTTATGATGGATATATCAAATAAGATTTATTTCCCTCTCATATTTCACATTGCTTCTGAATATATATTACTCCAAAGTGATGTTATTTCTGCTTGCAGATGTGAATGCACACACACACACACAACGATGTTTCTGTCACAGGGAGGCCAATCAAAGGTAGCTGTCTCCTGGTGCAGCAATCAACAATGACAGGCAGGCCAATTACATCAGTAAATCATGTAATATCAATTATTCCACTCCACAGATCAGATGCCAGCACTTTACACACGCAGACACATGACACGTTATACAGCAGATAGACATGTATGTGCCCAGTAAACCATAGTTGTATTTAGATTTTCCTAGGAAAGTGAGATGATAACAGATTATTTTCTTTTGTCACTATATCTCATTCTGGTTAACTATTACTAAAATTTTTGGATTACTCCCTCTACTGTCATTAACCCCCTCAGCAGCCAGCGTACATCTCTGTGTATGCAGCACTGGCACACATCCACTTCCTCATTACTTCATCGCAGCAAACAACCCGTGAATACAGTCAACCTCAGAACCTTACCCAAATCCTCCTAACCAATCAGAATGCACTGTATGAAACCTGCTGTGTTCAACACCTGGTCACTAAATAACCAAAGTCTTATCCTCAATGAATTGATACTGGCAATAACCTTGATATTCTGTTTCACTGACACTTGGCAAAAACCCCTGGACTACTTCTCACTCAACCAAAATTCCCCTAATGGATATGATTACATGGACAAACTACGTCCTAAATGTCCAGTGGTAGAATTGCCGGACTTTACCGCCAACACATAAATGCCTACCATCCTAACTCCATCCTCATTAGAACACATGACATTCAAACCATTTGATCCTAAAACCCTGGTCATTGCAAGTATCTGTTGCCCCACCAAACTCAACCCTACCTTCCACGCTGACTTATACAAATTTAAAATAAAAATAGCAAAAATAATTTCTGGACATGCTTAGATGCTTCAATCAACACATCAACTTCCCTACCCAAAACTTTGGGCACATCCGTCTGTTCCACTGGAATCACCATTAACCACCTCTCCGACTCTGATCTCACCATCTCCGACAACCTAACCATCATCATTGACATTGAAATCCCCATCCCAGAACCCAAACACACACGCACCATCACTCTTTAATATCAAGTCCATCTGTCCCTCATCCCTGTCAGCCAGTGGCGGGCCGTGCATTTTATACCCAGGCCTTCACTGCTGTCATGCAGCTGAAATACCACCTTATAACCACATGATGGCGCCACAGCTATTATTCGTTTCTGAGGCTGTAACTATGTACGTATTCGTATTAAACGTTATTCGGTACGAGGCTTACAATACGTTTGAATAATGCTAGAGCATTTGGAAAATGCAGAAGCTTAAATTCAGGAAGATATAATGTTTTCTATGCTGATGTAGGTCTCAGCTGGTCTGGCTGTGGGACCCACCATCATCCCTTAATGACAAGCCCATTCATCTTAATGACGGCCCACCACTGCTGTCAGCCCATCTCACCAAAAAATATTTCACCCTCAACCTCTCCTTGAGCCCCTGGTCAACCTCTACAATAACACATACTTCTGTCTCGATCAGCTTGCCACTCCCAAAACCAGAACTGTCTCTTTCACCAACACTGCTCCCAGGGTTCACCCCTGAAATCCTGGAAACGCGGACTAGAGCGGCTCTCCAACAAAACCGGCCTCACAGTACACACCCTGGCATACAAGAATACATGCAGCAATACAAAGATTCTCTCAATAATGCATGCTCCACTGGCCTCATCCACTCTAGTTCAGCTAACCCCAGGGTCCACTTTTCCACAATAAACAAACTTCTCAAACCAATGGAAAATCTCTCCCATTCTTTCACAGTTGATAAATGTAACTCATTCTACTCATACATTCAATGGCTACTGGCTGGCCACTTCCAGCCTAGCCCCCCTCAACCCTGAATATGTCACTCCCCTATTAACCAACCGGTTACCCTCCCAATTCTCCCTAATCTCCCCTTCAGAACTCAATAAATCACTGTTGGACATGAAGACTACGACCTGCACCCTGGACCCCACCCCCTCCACATTAGTCATCACTTGTCTCCTTGCCCTCCGCCCGCTCATCCTCTCTGTCGTTAACTCCTCCCTGTCCACTGGCTCGATCACTTTCTCCTTCAACTGTCACACCTATCCTCAAAAAGCCTTGACCCTGACATCCCCAACAATTACAAAGCCCTCTCCAATCTCCCCTTTTTGTCTACAGTAATTGAACGGGTTGTCGCCTTCCAAATTAAAACCCACCTGTACTCCAGCCAACTCTATGAATCATTTCAGAGCCAATAAATAGCAGTATTATTTTATTCAGCCATCACACACAACACAATAAGTGTAGCCTGTATACAATCTAAAATACAATATGACTGAAAAGGTACAGGCAGAAGTATAATATTCATATATACCCATCCTACAGGATACATCAATTTAAATTGCCCTAAAAAAATTAAAATCATTCACACTTGTAACCCCCAAAAATGTATTTATTTTTGATTTCCAAAACCATGATTGTTTTATTTATTTATATTACGCGACAATGTAATGACATCAAACCAAGTTTTAAACACAGCACAGAAACCGCCCTAATCAAAGTCAACAACCTCTGATGATCATTTCCTCAACATCCTTATCCTACTTCACCTCATTTCTGCTTTGAAACCATCAACCACTCCATCCTCCTCTCCCGCTTTGAGTCTTCACTGGCATGTCCCTCTCCAGGTTCAAATCATACCCTTTCGACCACCGCCAGTTCATTAGTATCAAGAAATCCAACTAGAGCACAGCCCGTCTCTCAAGGTGTCCCCCAAGGCCCGATACTCGGCCCTCTCCTCTTCAATTTTACATTAATATGCTGACGACACCAACCTTTACATCTCCACCAAATCCATCCCTCCCGCCACTCATAAACTTTATATAAACTTCCTCACAGATATAAAGATCTGGATGCAAGCTAACTTTCTCAAACTCAACAGTGACATATCTGAAATCCTTATCATCAGACCTAAATCACTCAACAAATCCTGCCTCAATGTCTTCCTCTGCACCACTGTTTCTGCTTCCACACACATCTGTATACTCATCTTTGATCATACCCGATCCTTTGAACACCACATCAACCACATTACAAAGAAAACCACCTTCTTTCATCTCAAAAACATTGCTCATCTTTGCCCTTCCCTCGCTTCCTCAGCCGCTGAAACACTCATCCATGCCTTCACCTCACGACTCATCTACTGCAATAGCATCCTGTTCAGCACATCCACCAAAATCATCAACAAATTACAATGAATCCAAAACTCAGCGCTCAGCCACGCCCACACCACAGATCACATCACCCTAGTCTTTCAAAACCTCCACTGGCTTCTCTAATGAAAAATACAACTAAAATCCCCCTCATCACAGACATCATCCCTCACTCCCCTCTTTCAAGACTGCACTCAAAAGTTACCTATTTTAATCTGCCTTTAACCTGTGATTCAATGTTAATGTAATCATGTAATTGTCTTGTTACTGTTATAATGTAATTTATTTGCTATGTTTTCATTGTTATTATCCTACTCTTTCTGTTTTTACCTTTTAAAATTTGAGTACCTTTTAAAACACTTTACAAATAAAGTGTATTTGTAATATTATTATTATCCTTATTTTCAGAGTTAATAAATCCCTTTTATATATTAAAATGTTTGATCATGATTTGTTGGCACCTTGTTTCTCCTTTTCAGCATATTTTTCAATGAACATATTATGAAAATACAAGAAAAGAATGAGTGTAAAGGTTTGTACAAATCTTTAGAATATGCAACTAGGAGGCAATCTTTAAGTCTCTGAGGGGCTCATTACAATTTGCTAATATTTATCAGTCTATCCAGCGTTCGTTTTCGTTACGCCAAAATGGGAAGGAATTTTTAAAAAGTATCACCACATATTTGCAATTCCCCTTCAAGTTTACCAGACAGTAGTACAGTGTGTACCTAGGACTTTGCCACCAAACCCCACTCTCTCCTCTGACAACTCTATTACAACACAATTGGGAGGGGGTGTAATGGCAAGAATCCCGCCTAGCTGAGATGGCAAACAGTAATTCTGCAGAGCAAATTGGACTTAGAATCCAATTCCATGGACAGATTTGATGTGTTTCTCAGACCTGCTGCACAAATTAACTAGTAGAGTGCAGCATTGCAAATGAGGAAACACATCAGTTGTTTTATTGCAGATTGTTGTTGAACGTACTGCCAATGTATTTTTTCAAAAATTCTTAACAAATGTATATGGGTTGTATTTTTATATACGGTACATGCACATATTGTATTTCACTGTAGAATACTAAGCTTCATCGTGTGTGTCACGAGCAGAATCCAATCTTTGTTATGCATCCTAATATTTTCCGACAGACAACCACAACTGCAAACTTTTCAAAACAAAACTTTTTTTTTCTGCATTTAGATGTGTCGACTGGTTAAGGAATGTGTTTTTTTTGTTATTTTGGAGATTTATATATGGGTGATGTTGTAGTGCACTGTTGACCTGGACCAGGGAGGAAGATGGCCAGAACTCCCCGTACCCTACAGCACCTCTTATCTCACTGCAGAGCAAGTAACAAGGTCTGGAGAAATACCCTAGCAGAAAATAATACCATTACTGTCCACTTGCATCTGGACAGAGTCCGACGATATTCTTAGAAAGTAAAAAGCAGTGAAAGAAATGTACATTGGGAACTAAGAGGGGAAGAATAGTTGTGTTCTTTTGCTCATTAAACTTGAACTTAGCATTCAATGAACTGTGAAATCACTCTACCATTCACATTTTTTTTGTTAAGACATTTATTTTGTGCATTTGGCTGCTTTTGCTTTATTTAATAGTGAGACATATGCTGTATTAACACCATCTCTAGACCATCTACTCAGAACCCTCACTGCTCTGTCTTGGACAGCTCTCTCTGACTCACTCTCAGCTTTCTCATCCAGTGTGTTGACTTGAATGCCGTTTGTTACAGTCAATCAATTGTTTTCTGCATCTTATTATATTATACATACAATTTTCTTTCATTGTCTTTTACTTTTGTTTAGTTTAGATTAACCTTCTGTCAGTATGAGTAAGATATTTACACCGATTTTCTTCCCCAGAGGAGCTGAGGTTTGGGAGTTTTTTTCACATTAATGAGTACTTCTTTGGAGCATTGGGACATTAGTATTTATTATTATTTGATGATATCAATCACTGATCTGTACCTACTGGGCTCCCCTGTTTTTCACAATATGCCTGAAAGGAGTTCCCAGTTGTTATTTGAATGGCAAAGTGCATAAGGCAATTTTAGCACATGCAGATCGTGAGGGAAAATTGGCAGCACAAATATGACTTGTGATTTCCTGTACATACATATGGCACTCATTGTGTTAGAAACAACCACTCCAATGAGTGTGTGTGCAGAGGTCGCCTAGTATGGACACTTATTGCTTTTTCACCTATTTGCATTTAGAGCTCAAATTCAATTAGTTGTCCATTGTTTTTGCCTAATGAATCAGTTGAAAGTAAAAAGCCCTCTCCACAAGTCAATTAAATCCATTCAAAGACTCAGTAATTGTTTAACACTGCCTCAGGTAATTATGCCATATAAAATACAGTCAATGTCACCTGAAGTGACTGTGTGTGTGTGTGTGGAGGGGGGGGGGTCAGAACCTGTTTGACGTGGCATGGCTGCTTGCAGGTGAGCTACTGTGTGTCAGTTGGATACGTACATTTACTCATTAATAATCTAAATGTGCTCAAGCTATGTGTTTGTGTGCTTCTTTGGTATCAAATGATGGCTGTATGTGTGTGTTTCTAAAGTCTCCTGTGTGCTAGCTGTGTGTCGAGTGCCAAGAAGAACAGACGCCATGGAAAACCAGGGCTCACTGCAGGAGACAGCGATGTTTAATGAACCATTTGGCTGGCGTGTGTATGCAAGCTAGCACACGCACACACGCACACACACACACACACACACACACACACACACACACACACTGTTTAGTGTGTGTTTCAGAGTGTAAGTATTTGCACATTTTTCCAGGATGAGTTTTTAGTTTTGGCTTGGTGGCAGAGCAGAATTACTTTGCCTCCTGGTGAGCACACACACTTTGCCCTTGGGAGGGCAGCAGAGAAATGTGGTAGAAAATGGTTTGATTGAATCAGAGAGAAGGTAGTACTTGGAGTACTTGGGGTTTTGTGCTGTGGTGCCATATGGAGCTAATGGTACAAGATGACAAGCTTTTGACTTGGCATTATGGCGCAACAACCAAAGAGCCTATTGCGAACATCCAAAGACTTCCTGACACTACTTAAATGATGACATGCAACTTTTGCTATGCTTTTGTATTTACTTTTTGGTGTTGCCTCCTTTTCCACAATGAATAAAGCATAAAATATAATGTATTATCCCAAATTGCGTTGCAGCTAGCTGGCTGAGCGAACTTAGCAACATGCCTCTGGGGACTTGGGTCCAGATTGAAATATCCTGACCACTTTTGGATGGATCAGGTGTGAAAACGGTTTGTTACACAGAACCATCTGAGAAGCCATCATTAGAAAAAAAAAATGTGGCAGGTGATTGGATGAACCAGCTGTCAATAAAACTCTTACCGAAGGAAGTTGGGAGAAGAGCAAAAACACCTTTTCCATTGAGAAAAGCCTTCAGTGTCGTTTCTTTGTTCTTGTTTTGATACTCTCCAGGTCTAAAATGATTGATGCTATTGCAGCATCAACGCTTAAGTATTCACACAACAATCACTTAGACAGTAGGAATATGATATTCATGTTATAATGTGGTTGACAAAGAATGTTTGCTTGCATGTACTGTATGTCATTGGCCACTGCAACGCCGTGTCGGATGATGTCTTGTTGCAGTCCGCTAAAAGTTGAGCCAGGTTAAACCTTTTTGCCAGACGTTTTTGTGCTGCAGACCTATGCAGTGGCACAGTTAATGATGGGGGCTGTAGCTTTAGTCTGACTGAATGTGGCCATAATTTCATTTTTTATTTCAATCATCCATCTCATTTTGAGCTTGTGACCATTGGTGAGGTTGTGAGAATGACGGACTGACTAGCACATTGACATTTTTGCTTCACAGCTCAGCTCTCTCTTTAAATGAATTAACCAAAATAAATAAATAATATATGCTCCTTTGTATTTGATTACCAGGACTAATGCATTCTAATTATGCAAGTCTAATGTGAGAGAAGGTTCCCTTTAATCCAATTCAACTAGTGCTTGTGATCGTATCAACCTTCATTTACCCACCTCAAACATCTGTTACCAAAATAACTAGACACACACACACACACACACACACACACACACACACACACACTTAAATTTGCTCTGACTGAGAGGGAGGAAAAGCTAAAGTCTAATTTACACTACACAACTTTCAAAGTTGTCCGATCACTCCACTGTTCACACTGCACAACCTGCTGTCTTGTAATTAAAGTCTTAAAGTCACCGTGGTTTCCACAATACATGACTGACCGGCAGTAGGGTATCACACAGTACGAGATCTTTCACCAGGAGGAATCTCAGATAAGTATGTTTAGGTCTCGAAAAGTAAATGGTAATGATAAATACCTTGCAAGTTGTCATGTCTGTCGATGTTGCTGTTGGCACACATGTTCACAAAACAGCCTGTTTCCACATGCCTTTTTGTCCATTACTCTATCTTCCTCTTGGCCGACAACAACTTCGGTCCATGTAAATGCAACACACAGCACAGAGGATCTGCGTTCCAAACTTGCATACTTTCAGTACCGGTATATATTGCAGCTGCCCTTGTGATTGTGGGTAAGAATAGCCAGAAAAGCATGTTGACTTGCACACAGCAAAATGCAACCTGATGCAGGTGGACATCCTGGTATTTTTGGCATTCTGCATTTTACATACTATGTATTAAGACATACTACATCTTTTGTTTCCACCATGCTCAATAGTATGGTAGTATGGGTAATGGAATGCACAGACAGTTACTGGCGACCTCTCCCCGAGGTTTCCCTCAGTCTATGTCTTGCACTCTCATTGGCTATAGCTCTGCAACAGACAGGTCCCGACAGGTCCAGATATTTAGACTACTAGATATTTGGAATGCATCTGGGATGCACTGTCGAGCCTCTCCTCTTGTTTCAGACGCAGTGCTTGAGCACAAATTTGCGAACAGGAGAGCTGCTGGCTGTGAGGAGTGACTGACGGACGTTTTATGTGATGAATTGACTGGCTTGTCAGGATTTGGTGAAGAAGAGCTAGTGGAGATACTACAAACAGCCCCATCCCAGTGGCCAAGACCTTAATGATCTGAGCCAACCACAAGACTTCCACAGAAAACAATAATAATTAGGGGTGGACAGCAGATTGATACTCTGTGTGTATTTGAGTTTGTGTGTAAGTGTGTTTGTGTGTTGTGCTTCCTTTTGTGGTGTGTTAGCCTCAGGGGATATAAATCAATATGTCACGTAATTGCTTGAGTGACCTTTGCTGATAAAAGACGGTAGCCTTTTGAAATCTCTATCTGTCTCTGTCACTTTGGCCATCTTCACCTCTCAACCATTGCTTTCTCTCTGTCACATGCTTTCACATCATTATGCTCACATACTCAAACGCTTAAGGAATCACTTGGCTAGTGAAGGCGTTGCATCAATTTGCCTATTGTTAACCTATGCACAAAGTAAATCTAATTCTGACTACTGATCCAATCACATACACACAATTTGCCTGTTTGTTTTCAATAACAGGGCCAGTGGAAAGGCCAATTGAAGAGATTATCATGACCTTTAATAATCCAACCGACTGCCATTTATCAAGTAGAGCTCATAAAGTATTGAGCCTTTACAGTACAGTAGGTAGGACAGTGTGTTTTTATTTTCAAACGTGAGAAAAACGTGTAACCAATTTGATATTCAAAAATGTAGATAAGAAGGGCCTCCTGAGATTGTGAAAGGGGACATCTGATATAGACTAAAACCTTGAGTTTCTGTGACATTACCTATCATAAAAGTGCAGTTTAGTTTGAATTATTATTCATTATTAGGTAGAGAAACTCCTAGTATCATCATATCGTATACTGTTAATCATATCATATGGAGTTTCTAAGCTTTTGAAGGGGTTTGATTGATTTTTTTTTTTTTGCGTGCAGGACTCTTTGAAAGTCACACAAATTGCACATACAGACGGAACAGTTACAGTATTAGCTTACAGGAAAATTGTGCCGCTACAGTTGACCGCCACCAGCCCTCCCTTTGATGCAGTGACTTCATGGCAATAAAAATGCTACTTTTCAACCTTTATTTTGAAAGGGAAGCGTCACAGAGACCAATGCTTTCTTTTTCAGGAAGGTATACCCTACGGTATCAGTAGCAGGCATTATGATAATCAGTTGTTTTTTCCATGTTCTCCATCCCTTCTGAATATTTATTCTTCACTGGTTCTTCCTGCCATCTCTCTGCTTGTATTAATTTTCAAAATCTGCACCCAGCCTTTTCACATTATGGCTAATGCATATCCACTGTACATATCTTTGGATTGACGTCTTACTCTCTCTCTTTCACTCACTCTCTATTTTGCCTCTCTCTACCTCATCTGCCAATAGATCTAAAGCCCTCCACAGTTCCCTCTTTCCATCCGCTCTGCCTCCCGTTTCTTTTCTTCTCATGTGCCTGACGGTTTTGTCATTTACAGCGGTGTGTCGCGTTAAATCTCTCCCCTGCTGTTGCAGGAGCCTGTGGAGATGGAAGGAAACAGGGAAAGAGGAGAAATGAACAGAGGAGTGATTTGTCGTTCCAGGTAGTTGCTCCTTTGGGAAGTGTAATGGCCGATGGCTCTTCAAAGTGTCTCCTATCTGTCATAAATGTTCACTACAGATGGACACATACAACAGCGCGCTGCCTGGCTGGGGTGCAGCTGTATGTCAAAGATTAAGGCAGCATTTGAGCATGTGAATGAGGATTTGCGTCTGCTGCAGTGTTTGTGCACGTGCGAGCCTGTGCGTGTGTGTTTGTGCGGAAAACTAGCATTATATGGATCTGTGTGCTTACAGTGCAACAGCATGTGTGTGCTAAACATGTTCTGTATGTATGGCATTTAAGACGTGTACTTGTACTTGTACATGGATGAATGGCTGAGATGGGAAACAGTGAGCTCCATTACAGTAAATAGAAACAAAGAGTTTTTAATAACATTATCATCTTGCTCTATACTCAAGCTTAAGTAACTGCTCTATAGCACTGTTGTCATTTACACCGCTCTCCCTCCGTGTAATGGTGCCAGTCTTGTCTCGCACACACTCCTTTCCCCCCCTTCTTTCTCTTTCTTCCCTCTGACTGTCACTTTTTCTGTCAATTTTTCTGCTGTGCCACCTTATTTCACTCTTCATTTCAGACCTTATCTGTCTGCCTTTTATTGCCTATGGCCCAGTTTTCATTGTAGCTTAATTAAAAAGACACCACTGCTGTAGTTTTTGAATAATTTGCAAACTCCCTGACTCTTTGGCAAAGAGCACAGAAGTCTGAAAGTATTTGAAGGAGCTGAAAATGGCTTGAGAGTTTTTTTGCTCAATCCAACCAACCAAAATTAGTACCTAAGAAAATTATGTCTTTTCTCATTCTTTATTGTTTCAACTTACTTATGTATTACATTGTATTCAACCACTATGAGTCTACGTTCCTTAAACAGAGTTGTGGAAGGCAGGAACCTATCGCTGTGTGTGATAGGGGAAGAACACCCTGGGCAGGTTTCCACTGCATCACAGGGTTGACACACACATATAGAGACCCGACAGATCCCAGACAGGGGTCAAATGTAAGATTTAGTTTCAGAACAGCCTTTCGGCAGTTCATTGAAGGACACTCAAGGCGGGAGGATGCTTGCAGTCACAGTTGCTTGAATTCTAGGCCTTTAGTTGAAGATAGTAATGACATAGCAATAGTTCTGAAATCATTACTGCAGCCCAAAATACATTTTCCGCAGCACACGGCTTTGAAACATACTTGAGCAGCAGGGGGTCTGGTTTTCTCAAAATTATTCCTAATAATCAAGGTAAAAAGACACAAATGGAAATCCTTATTTGCACTTGAAATTACATCCTCCCTGCATTGTTTAATACAGAATGTAAATAACTGCATTACTGATATTCTAAAAAAGATGTTATTTGTATTCCTTCACATACTCATTTAACATCACAAGTCTCAGTACTCTGAGGTATGCGCAGGTTTGCTGTAAATAGTTGATGAGGCCTCATTGTAATTGGTGTGAATATTTCATGGATGGAAAAAAATACAGAGTAAAAAGGACTGACAGCCAGGAACGCGACCTGCTTACCGCTCCTTCCAAGGTCGCAAACACACTCTCTCACAAATATCGTACAGTAATCATATTCGCTCACACTCACCTGCAGATGCACACATACACAATCACCCATAGGATGTGCTCTAAATGCAGCCTATGAAGTTAGTTTTTGGCACAGTATTGTGTAATGTTGGTAATGTGTCATGGGACTTGAGTGCACAGATGTGAGTTCAGGATAATAACTCTAAAATCTTATGTCATGTCATTTTTGCTCACATTTATGTCGATCAAGATCCTCATCTTGTGTTTGTCTGTGATCAAATAGCTCTGTGCGAGGCTGTTTGAGGCTTACTTAAAATTGGCCCCGGAAGAAGGTGGTAAACATCACATTTTGGCTCATATAGCCATAAAATACATCTTAGCAACAAAGGCTTTAGCATACTAAACTCTCAGACAAATGTTGAACACTTTAGAATGCGTAAAAGATGGCAAAGTATGTCAACAATTTACTTTAGTCCCCAGGGTTTTTAGTCAAACAATTACAAACAAAGTGTAGGTGTCTATTGATTTTTCTTTCCTAGAGTGCGTTTCAAATGCTAATCAATGGAGTATAAGTGTTTTGAAGTACAATTTCTTTTGTTGTTTTATTTGGGCTCATGTTTTCCGAGAGACATTTTGTAAAGTGCATCTAAGATGTTAATGTGTCTATCCATTCATCATGTCTTTCACACATTCCAACACACAAGCCTCATTTCAAATGAGCCTCATCCTGCTTTTGTTATTTGGTGTGAGAAAATAGCGTTCTCTTCTGAAGGGACATGGTAGACTGCTTCTTTTCCCAGAAGCTAATCGGTTAGGGGGCTCGAACTAAACTGTTCAGCTTCTTTTTCCAACATATTTATTATATCAACAGGGAAAGAGTGACCAGTTATGTTGTCACGTTTTACTTCCCTGTTTAAATATTCTGTATAATAAAAATGTTCTGCTTTCCTCACCAGACTCCAAATGAGCAGTAGTATCATCCTCTGTGTTTCGTCCACCTTCACAATTTTAACTAAACACTTGCAATTAAAGTGATTGGATAGGGGCCATATTTACATTTTTACTCAGAATGAATATTTGACATATTTCTTCAGGATATTACTAAGTCTGGCATAGCTCGGTTTTGTTCTCAAATGAAGAATTGCACTTCTTCACAAAGGAAAAAAAGGGAGTGGAGAGGGTAAGAAAGAGGAAAAGGAAATGATAGTAAAGAGGGAAGTCGATGGGGATGGGAATGTGAGTAAATGCAAACAATGAAATGGTGCCACATGCCACTAGATCTCTGATACATACAGTACATGCAACCACACACGATCTCCAACCACCCAACATGCACACACACATATGCATACATTACCTAAACACACATAAACTATTTAGGCAAGTTTTAGCAACGATCTGTCACATCGTCGCCAGCGTAAACAAGAGCAGTTGCCGACGGTCTGCTGGCATAGAGCTCCGGAGACTTTGTGTGTGTGAACAGTTGTTTTGCGTTTGTTTACATATGTGTGTGTCTGTGTGTGCAGGAATCATAAAGTGCGGGACTAAGAGAGAACAGGAAAGAGCATCTAGACACACAGATGTGCATCTGAAGCACATGACCACACATCCAGCAGCTATTAAGTATGGAATACCTGAGTCTTTTATATGGATTTGCAGACACTTTTCAAACAAAGGCATTTTAAACAAAGACACACAAAGCAATCCCCTGCATTCATATTGAAATCAATTTTCTGAGTCCGCTTCGCGCAATCTCTTCCTCTCCCACAATCACAAAGACTGACAAACACATGGACATACACACCCGTCTGAAGTTCCAAGAGGGACGGTAAAAGAAGCCATGAAGCCAAACCGCAGCCAAGCATTAACAATCAATATGGGGCAAGCTTTTCCAAACAAAACTTGCCTGCCCGTAACAGCTAATAAAAACTATTTGTTTTATGTTTTTTCAGTTAACATTGATGAGAGCATTTGTACTGCTAATATGTGGTTTGTTTAACAAAGAGACAATCTGGGTGAGAATTTAAGTGAGAGTAATGAAGAATATTAGTTACATATTGTAAGTACAGGTTCTATGAGTATAGGCATAGCCCTGTGAGAGTTGTCTCCATTGGATTTATTCCTGCGTGGTCATGAAGATTTTTTTCGCACCCTTGTGCTCTGCACAAATATTGTGTATGATAACAGTCCCCATGCAGCCCGCTAATCAGTGATGACCAGATTATATGCACACCGTTAGACACGTGAGTAAAAGCGCTAGATTGAGCAAAGCTTCATCTGCTGTCGAGCACATTTATAACTGAATGAGTAAGGAAGGCTTAGGTCTTGCAGAAAAAGATGAAAGGGGTACGGAGAAGCTTGGGATGCTGCTGCTTACATGTCTGCATCTTGCACCTTCTACGGAGGGCCACAGAAGAGGATAAAGTTATCTGGGAGTGAGGAGTGTGCCCGGGCAGAGGCTCAAATGCTGTTTTGACAGAGCCACGCCTTGCGAATGCTCTTTGTTATTAGTGATCAGCTGCTGTGACTTCCTTCAAAAAGTGCTTCACCAAGGGGATGCACATAAATTAATCTTACTCCATAGCCTCTGTGGCAGGACGAAATGGCTGCAACATATTATTTAGCTGATGGATACTAGTTGTTTCCTACCAACGTCTGAAGGTAAGTTAAAACGAGAAGCGAAGGGACATGACATGGGAACTTAGCCTCTCTCCACACTGAAAAACAGACCACCTTATTGCGTAACTCTCTTTAGTAGATGGGGCTCTAGCGCCCTGGATAATGTGCACCACTGCACGGGACAGCCATAACCTTTCTAAGCGTTCACTTTTAGTTGCCAGGCCCTCATTTGCTGGCCTATCTCCAGGAAGTGGAGGATCGCACTGTCCAGCTGTGACAGTGCATCTCAGCACCATGGGAGCTGCTATGGGTTCTCCAACAGCAGCTGTACCATGGTCAGGAACCATGTGCGTCCTAGTGCCACCAGAATGACAGTTAGAGTTTCTTCCTGAATTTGCGCTAAAATGTGAGGAATCAGAGGAGCTGGGGGAAATGCGTAAAGGAAACCTCTGTGCCACAGTCAATGAGAGAATGCATTAACTCCTACTGGAGGGTGGTCTTGGTGGTGTGTTAATGGAGCACCACATTGTGCATTGTGCATTCACTGGTGAGGCGAATAGATCCACCTTTGCCTTCCCAAACCTGTCCCACAACATTTGAGTCATGTCGAGTCGCAAAGGCAGCAGCAGCTGGAGGGCGCCTCATCTTCGTCTTGCTGTCTTTAGTCCTGCGGCTGAGGTGCAGCTTCGTTTCCTGACCCTCTCCGCTTACTTGGTTGCTTTGTGTAGATGAGTCATGGCCCCCTGGAGGAGTGGTCCAAACAGCCCATTAGGGATTATGGCATCACAGCAGCTGCTCCCCTCTGATCTGAGCCACCTTAGAAGCCGTGGTAAGGGTCAGGACAGCAGTCATAGCCTTCCCAATGTCCAAGACAGCGTAAGACAGCAGTGAGATGTTGTTATGTGCTGCAGCCACCTTAGTGGCACACTGGTTTGAGTGGTCAGTGAGGAGAGTATAAACCTGGTCCCGATTAGACGGTGGTGTAGTTTTCCAAGGTCTGAAAAAGCCACCTCTGTGAAGGGCAGGCCACAGGGAAGGTTGTGTGGCCAGTGGCTAATGCTGATAGATGTCTATGAGGCTGCAAACAGGTGCACGTTGTTTTGCCGGCATTACGATGCCTTTCAGATCTTCCCGGAAAGTCCTTGAATAAAGAAAAATTGTCTTAGCGGCGGGAAAATAATCAAAAGAGAGAAAGCTTCTGCTGCGGATCTCCCGGCCACGCTGGGAACATGCAGAGAAAAAAAACAGCATTGTGGGGATCAGCCACCAGTGCTTCCAATGGAGAAGGGGGAGAGTTAGGAAGATAGCCCACCATGCAGTGAACTGGTGAATGTACAAATTGTTAAATCTTGAGTCTTTTTTGTTTGATAGGGGATGGACAACACAAGCTTCTTTACAGTTCAGATAATACACTAACCGATAAATCAAGCTCTTAATGAAACACACTCTTCAGAATGTACCAAACCAGTAAAAAGAAAAAAAAAAAAAAACAAACAAAAAAGACTCAAGATTTAACAATTTAACAAGCTGGTGTCCATCACAGCAGTCCTGATCCAGCATGTCCGGGAAATCACAGATGAAGATGTCCATTTATGTAGGGAGGATGTAGCCAACCCATCAGCCAGACTACATAAACAGACATCACTTGATGTCTTCGTTGTCTTTACTTCTTCACTTTTTGCCTTCTTGATGCTATAGAATAAGAATGGTAGCGGAACTATGGTTGCACGATTATATATATTACAAGTGCGGTCGAAGTGTGGCCCATACAGAGCACCAGGGCGCAAATTAAATCTTGCCGACTGTGTATGCACGTGGAGATAAACCCAATAGCGACAGCTCTTGGAGGACGAAGCCTATACGGAATAGAAGCAAGTTTAAACCAGATAAATGGACTCAGGCCCCTTCAATTTTTCCTTCAATTTATTCTCTTACATCATTTTTTTTCTTTTATTTAATTTATTCTTTATTTATCCTTTATTAATAACTTTCACAAACCTATAACTATAGCACACATCCTTACACACACAAGAGCAGAAGAGGCAGTCATGAATAAACAAAGAGGTTACAAGGCAGAACGAAGCTGTAGGGAGAGGTCAGGGAAATTCAGACAAATAGAGTAGGTACTTGAATGAACTTGCAGACAAATTATTTGCATCGATCAGTGTGCCTCTAGTTGCTAAAGGCGACGAATACCTCTCTGATTCATTTAACCTATGTGCATCCCTCTTGCCATCTCCCTGCATTCATTCTTATCTACTGCCTCCTTTACCTCCAACCTAACCCCATATCTATAACTTGTCTCTTTGCTTTTCCCCTTCTTCCCATCCAAAGCCCCATTAGTGTAATGTTATCATCCGTTACAGTTAATACAGTTGATGGGATGAGAGGTTAGAGGGAGGATAGAAGTGAGTGAGAGGTATTGGTGAAATTTTGGAGATTTATATGTACTAAAGTTTCTATCTGCAGTGATTTGTCTTGAAGTAGACTGCCCCTTTTCAAAATAAAAGTTGGTGTAAAGAGGACAAGTTGAGCAGAATAACCACATGACTGACAGTGAGATTTGTGTTGGATGTGCGTGTTGTTGTTTTCAGGAGTTAAAAGGGATGTTGAACGTGATTGGAGGAGAGTATTGCCGAGTCCAGTAGAGGACTCCAACTGTGAATATAGAACTAGGGTGACAATGGTGTATGTTTCATTACTTTCCACCACTAGGCCAAAAAAAGAAATTCTTATTTAAATGCTTAGTATGCTAAAAACGCACAAAAACATAGAACGACATACAAAGGTTTTACTGCCTGATATATATTATATTGCATGAGATAGTATTTATCAAAAGAAAAGAAAAATATATTTGTAGCAATCATGTTATTTCCTGTCAAGCTAATGTCATATTGAATCAAAGATAAAGATCTAATGCTGGATCATGAAAATATTAACTCTTAGTGATATCGTTATCAGGTACTTGCTTTAGTTTTGTGATATGTGAAGTCGTTATTAAAAGGGAGCTGAGTTTCTTCTATGTGTCTCATTCAGTATTCTTCTATATCCCTGCCTTTTCTTTAGTCACTGTTACATCTGTCCAATTCTGTTCCTTTATCTGTTTTGATTGCCCTTGCAGTCTCTTTGACATTCTGACTGTTTCTTATCTTATTAAACTATATTTGCTTCGGTGTTTTCCTTCTTCCCTTCCCCTGTCACTCACATCAGGTTTCGGCCCTTCTTGTTTTACTTCCTTTTGCCTTCTATCTCACCATGCAACTACGTTACAGAAACTTAGATATGCACTCACACATCACGGCCAACAGAACACACACTCAACAGACACACATAAATGTGCTTTTGGATTCAAGTTTAACAAGCCAGACCACAAGGTTGTTTTAGTCACCTTTCCTCTGAAGATGTTGTTAATAAGGGGACAGATTGTAAGTTAACAAGGAGGTGTTGTCTGCCTGCAACCCTGCCAAAATTCTCTCCTTCATGATCTACACTCACACATACACACACTCCTCATCAGTTATCGTGGCCATCAAAAGGTCTCTTACAGCATGTATCAGATATAGCAGAACAGTACATAAGGTACATTTTTGAAGCATAACACTAACTAACAAACACACACACACACACACACACACACCAGGATGTTCATAAGTGGCTCTCAAATTGGCCACCATGGATTCAGCAACAATCAGAAACATCAGTCCACAGCAACAAACACAGTGACTCAGATTCCTAAATACACAAACACGCACAGCGCCCCCACCAGCCCCAACGGAACCGACGACACACACAAAGTCCGCTTTTAACAAACCACACACCAGTGGCTTTGTTCTGAGCGACTGCCTTCATCTTTAATGTGTTTTGGTTGCTAGTGGCTGCTGATGTTTGGACCTTTAGATTGCTTCAGACTCTACTGTTGTCACACTACAGAGGTCAGTCCAATAACTTGCCTCCCCTGGGCTGAAATACACAAACCACGTCAGGCCAATTACACACACTGACACACAAATACATGGCTTGGACACACACTTTGAAGCTCACAGAGTTGCAGACCGACACACTCGCACACAATCTCCATAGAGTTTAGTAGCTTTAATGCACTCCCTTTTCAGTTTACATCAATTAGCGATGCTTTGTGTAAGTGTTTGCCCTGACCTTTCATAGTGAAATTGAACTTATGAAGTAAACTTTGCTAGGCATGTCACTGTGACCTGTCTCACAGCTTTAGTGGAACATAATTATTTTGTAAGCATTCAGCTGCACATTCCAGCTCTTGCAATGGACATATATTTTCTTTACTTCCATTAAGAATCTAATTGAACACAATCAATGCATTCACGCAGAGGGACTCGTATAGTAACTGAACCAGTATTACATGTTATTATCAATTCATAATGGAAGAAATAGACAAAAAGAGAATATGTTTTGTCACACATACACACACACACACACACACACACACACACACACATTAATCTTGTTCTTACAGTAAGAAAACCAATAGATTTCCAATTTGCAAGGAATAAGTAGAGACAAGATGCAAGACAAAAAGAAAGAACAACAAGGAAAAAGACGTGTATTCTTTTGATAATAATTGTAAAGAAAAAGAGAACCGAAAACTCAGAACTTGCTTTACTGTTACTGGTTTATCCATTATGAATTCCAATACCATAAGTCCTCGCGATCACCATTAATAGTCCTGTTTCATTAAGAGTGTTAAACTTGATTTCTGGATTATGGCTTAGTAAAGTGCACAATTGTTCAGTAGATGAAGACCGAGACACATTATCTTACACACATAAAGCACACACATTCCTGTATTCTCACACATGTATGTTGATAGCAAACATACACTGTGGTTTAATGTAGTGAAAATTAATTCTTAGCGTAACCTTTAACTGCTGTTTAAAAACAATAATTAAGTTTGAGCTGGGAAAAGAAATTCCAAAACAAAAGTCATGAGAAGGTTTGATTGAATAAATAGTTTTGATACAGTAATGTATAAGTTAATATGTAATAATTAAATATGAAGGATATGAAAACAAGGCAAAAACGTACATTATAAATTGTGTCTGAGACACTACTGACGGACATTTACTCAAGGTTGCTGCAACACGCATAGGCTTATTTTACAGTGCATATAGCGCTGAGTGGATAGGCCAAGAGAGACTGCTATCTCCCAGTCCTACAATGGGCGTCAAGACACAAACGAGTAAAACAGTAGGAATATGCATGTCTGGTGATGTTGCAACGTTGTCACAGTGACGCAGGAATTTGACTGTGACAATCCGCCATCACAATCAAGAGGAGTAAGTGGTGGGCCTGATGCAGTGGCATGCACACTGCAATTTGTGGAGATTACTGGAAGACCCACCGCTGCAAACAAGTACAGTTTGGCCGGTCCTAAAACGCCAGACCTAACCACTGAGGCACATAAAAGAACACCCATTTTCAGTTATATTGTCATTTGCTGTTACTGAGGGAAAGTGAATGAGGAATAAGTTGACCTTTTCCATTTCATACGGACAACTCCCACAGGTTTGAATAGGCTCTGGTTGGCTGGTCACACACACACAAAGGTTCACAGTTTTGATTCACAGAGTTAAAGCCTCTAAGAGGGACTAGCCTGTGTGAAATAGAACAAGAGAGGCCTATAGACCCCAATCTGTCTTATATGTGTGCATTCAAGAACATTTCCGTATCCTTATCTAAACTTTCTCTTACTTTTTTTCATACCGCGGGCTTGTACAAGTGTGCCACGTTAGATTCAGCTTTTTGGGGTTAAAAAAAAAGATAGTTTATGATTTTGAACAGCAAATTGAAGGGACCTGCTTAAGTCAAGGAATGGGGGAAATCAACAAGGCTACCGAGGGTCATACTGTCACTGAAATAAAGAAGACATGGTCATATTGATATTGTAGTTCCATACAATAGCATCAATAGTCATCAATAGTTAACAGATAGAAGGTACAGGGCTGAGCAATTTACTAACATGACTTCAACTTGATGACTACTAATGCCACGTTGAGGCTAAGAAATGGCCAACCAGCTGAGTGCATTGACCTTAATGGATATCCATCGATGGGCATGGCACTTTGCAACTTGGCGTTCCTAAGCAATGAATTCACAAATGAATAATTGCAACAACCCTCCTGCCCATTTGCCAGTGATGCTGTAAGTGACAAAAGTGAAGCCAGCGTTAACACCTTATCTTATCAAAATAAAGAGATTATTTTGTGATATTTTATTTGTGATAATTGTAACCATTTTTAAAAAAAAATTTGAAATGGGTATCTGCTCAAATATATCTCTTGCAAAAAAATATTGACGTGTAGATAAACATCAAATGCATTTTCAGATCAATGCATTCTTTGTTTGTAATTGCCTCCTATCAAATATAGGAAAACAATTTTTTTAGAAATGCCAATCATAATATTTGTATTTTAGTTATACTTCAGTTGCCTTTGTATTTGACTGTCTATCTTCTTTACAATTGATTGGTTAAATAAACCTGCATGCAGTCAACTCAGCGTGCAGCCAGTCCGCCAACCTATACATATGACGGTCGATCAATGCATTTTTTTTTAACAATTGCAATATTGTGCGGGCAAAACAGAAGTAAACGCATCCACACAGACCACAAATGTACACAGACGCAGATGGAAATCAAAGACATGAAACACTTTTTCTCCAAACTCTCTCTAGACCATAAACTTTGTGAAAATGTTTACCGGCATCAATACTCTAACCTCACCCACCAGATGGTTTGTTAATCCTGTTACTTACCATCTGAGAAGCAGTCTTTGGAAAGTGTTTGGAAAAGGGCAGGCACTTTCAAAAAATACTTAGCAAGATGAATCAACTGTCAATTAAACTCTTGCCAAAGTCAGTCGGGAGAAAAGTGAAAACCTCTTTTCCATTTAAAAAAATCCTTCAGTGACGTTCTTTGCTGCTCTTTCAATGACAAAATATTCTCCAGTTCTGACTTAACTGATGCCATTGCAGCATCTAGGCCTGTGGTCTTCAATTATAATTCAACGAGGTCCATTTAGAGAGAATTTCCTCAAGCACAGGTCCGGAACATCTATCTATCTGTCTATCTTACGCTCTGATTTATAAGTTGTCTAGCAATTGTGTTAAGTTCTGTATGTAACTGACTGTCAAATCAAAAAAAGACAGTTCAATTGAATAATATCTCAACAATATTTATTGTCAGTTTTCAAATTTAACTGGATGAATTATAAATAATACATAATCCAATAATAAATAAATGTTCTTCTCTCATTTCAAGTCAAATAAGAAATGCATTTAATAATAAATTACATAACGGAAAGCTTTTGAAAAATGTGCATCTTAAAATAAAGTACTTCATTCATGAATTGAACTGAATTGTCTTTGCCCTGCAGCTTTGAAGTCAGTTCATTCAGGTGTGAAGTGATGTCAATCAAAAAAAAAAGCCAGGATATTATATTCTTGTCATCTTCTAAAAAGAGAAATTTGTGTGCAGGGATTATATCTGTGGTTAGTGAAACCACTTGTCTCAGCCTCATTCTCTGTTAACATCATTGTTGGTCAGTGAATTAATGTGTTAGGATTGCAATAGGTCAATCATATCGGGCTGTTGGGTTTATTTTCTGTGCCTTCATTTCGGATACGAGTGGGTAGGTTTGGTCAAAAGAGTTGTGCTTTGTCTCATAGTGGTGCTTCACATTGCCGCTTTTAATAATCGCCACGGTCTCTGAACTACCCGTGGGAAGAATTAACATTTAAAAGTCTATCCATTCTTGGTTAAAGGATCTGGTCTCTCTGACCACATTTCTCCTTTTGAAGAAAGCCATGTGAAATAACTGCTGACTCACGTATTATTCTCAGTTCTACTCGGTCTCTCGCTCCGTCGGGAAGCTTACCGGAATACACATATTTGATTGGCTGAGTAGCATCATGTAATGTCATTTACAACGCATGTAATTGGTCGGTGTGTTTCCTGGGTCGGTGTGTTTCCTGGGTCGGTGTGTTTCCTGGGCCGCTGCACGAGTGGCCCAGGAAGGCTAGAAAAGCAGCGCCGGTTAAAATAGAAACGTTCCGTCAAAATGTAATAATTCTCAAATATTTATCGGTTTTAGGTCCAGATACAACGGCGTCTGGGTCCGGATCCGGACGGCAGTCCGCCTATCAGTGACCCGTGATGTAGGCTAACCTCTTAAGGAGCCGCCATTGTTGTTTGGAACAGACAATTGGATCAAGCCATGACTGTAGTATCGGCAAGTAGCTCCTCACAGGGTGCTGATTTGTCCATGCTCTGCCTTGCTGGACGCAAACGCATTACTTGAGGCCTGACTAGATGGATTTTTGTGCAATATGTGATTCTGAGATTCTTGCTTGACCTTGCGAGAATCCAGCTGCCATGCAAGGCAATATAACTCTGTCTCTCTCAATGAAACAAAACAAATGAAAAAAAAGAGTCTTGCAGAAAGATAGTATAATCCTGAAAATACACTGAAGGCAGTCCAGAGAACAAGATCACAACAGCTTAGTTTTCTGTAGCCCTTTTCCTCTGATATCATGCCTTGTCAACTACTCGTGGGGTTGCCCAAAACATAGCAAAATCTGTATTTCGTTTGCACTTGGCCTGTTTCCTACTTAGTGGCACACTCCCAGTCCATTTCAATATACGGCTGTTTCATCTGCAATATATCTTAAATCTTAAGTTATTGCATGTTGTAATCAACATCTTCTGTTGTACTCATCTCTTCATTCTTTCCCACTTTGAAGAAATCATGAACTCTATGTTTGCTATTGGCTCTGAGGCTTTTAACAGGGCCGTTCATATATCCCTAAAGAAAACCAACAAAACTCCAGTAATGTATTGCTGTGAGTGACCTTCTAGAAACTAGTTTGGGGTGATTTTGGAGTTGAACTGTGGTGTGCCAACTGTACCTTTTTAACTATAGCTTCTTTTTTTACAAAAGTAATAGAATAGCAGTAATAAGAAGCAATGATGAAACTAATCTTTGAACTGAACATTTTAGTCACAAACAGCTGAACCAACCTTGTCTGGGATTATATGTGTTTGCTGATTTGAAAACCTATGGCAGCAGACGCAGGTTGCACCAAACGATGTGAAATTACACGCAGTCCAATTCAACTCATTAGTGGTAAAAAGCAAATGACATCCACCAATGTTAAACATTTTCTTGCCCTTTCATCGGTCTCCCTTATATATACAGTCTCTGATTCCTTTAATTATCACAAAGAGGAAATAGATATGGTAGCTATGGAAAGTTTAGTAGTACTTCTGTTTTCTTTAACCGCGCAAACATTATATAAGATCAATAGGCCTATATTCAGACACATCTTTACACTTATTAAATGTAATACACAATTCAATTAAATCTAATTGGCAACATACTGGGGCTGTTACATAGTTAACATACTGCATTATCTTTTTCTTTTAACAGAATAATGTCAAATTCATCAGAAAATATCAATGAGAGACTTGAAAAGAAGTCAGTACTTCAAGGTATCGGAAATACCTCAGACTGCACTGGCTGATGATATCACTGCCTATCGTGAATCACAAAACTGATTTATGACTTCCTACTTTTTTATCATTGAGGTGGTGTTGCTCCATACGTATTAAGAGTGAATGTTTTTGTTATCTCTTTCCTTCAAACTTTCCTCTCCTCTTTTCCATATGAATTCACCCTAAACAAGGAATTTCCATCTGTTTGATGTGTGTGCTTCCCTCTGTCTCCCTCCCACTTCTTGCATCTCACTTCCATAATAACAGAGACTCCCTTTTTCAGTCTACCTATCTGTGTAGTGAGCTATTCCTGAGGGAAAGCATGGCGCCTCAACACCTTGCGCTTTCTAAGTTAAAAATAGTGCTCTTCCGCAAACGAAAAGGTTATCCAATTAAAAGTAATTGCCTGAGAAGAGGAATGGATGTACTGCTCTTCAAGGAAAATAAATAAATAAATAATGACAACAAGTTGCTAACGGCTTGTTATTGCATTATTCAGTGTGATGTCCCCCCAATCTACATCCCCCCTGGTCCTTCTCAGTCTCTCTTTTCTCATATTTTAGCATAAAACATCAAAGATTTTTAACTCTTAATTTAGAATAAGGCGTGATGATTTGAAACAGGACAGTGAGGAGACTGGCAGACTTCCAGAAGTTGTTCTCCAGAAGACACGGAATATAAAACAAAGCAGAAAAAAGAAAAGCAGTTACAGGCTCAGAATAAAACACTTGGTCCAGACGCAACTTAAATTACAGGGGTCACTTGTGTAACACATCTTTATGACAGTGGTTCACTTCATCATCTGTTGTTGATGTTCAGTGCCCCATGGCATCGGAGATCTACGCATTGGCGTTAATGTTCAATGTGTCGGCACAGCATGTCAATATGGACTTGTTACATGCATAGCGTCCTTTCAAAATAAACTTTCATCTTCATCAGTTAGGTTTAGGAAGAAAACCACTTAACTTTAGGAAATAAGCGTGGTTGATGTTGACTCACGTCACTAGAGAGGGACAATTGATTCACGTGACTCAAGACTCAAGTGACGAAAGGCGCTAATTACTCAGGTGACAAAATGTTCATGTTTATATTTAGGTGTGTCTGAGTTGACCACTGCTGTATTCTTTGATTGACTGAATACAACCAGTGCTGTAAAGCAAACAACAAACATGCACCAATTTAAAGTAACTCACCAAGCTGTCTGCCCCCTTAGCAGCAACTGAGTGGCGGATGAGGTATAGCAGTATTTTCATATTGTATATTTCTGTTAGCTGTTAATTTTGCATTTTTACAGATACCACCCATTTAATTGATGATTTAAGAATCACAAGAGCAATTATGGGTATGCTAATTAAGCTTTTGGGCTTGCTGCGTTCCTCAGTTGGCCATTGACCTCAGTAAAGTCACTGAAGACAAGCTGACCATTTCCTTTATTTTAATTTATTCTTGCACAATACAACTTAATGGTTTCTTAAAATAAGTCCATCCTCAGTCTGCTGTAATGCGTGGATGCAACACATGCAGCTATGACTGGGCAGATTTTGTGCAGTTTGCAACAGCAAAATGCAAGATTAACCGTGGACGACCGCAGAGGTGCACAACACGTAACCTCTTCCCAGGCTTACGCTTGGTGGAGGTAACAATAGGCATCATACATGCTCTCACATGTAAAGAATACTTCTGACAAAGTCAATGCTCTCTCATTTTCTTTCCCTCTTTGACACACACACAGAGTTCATCAAAACAGTGCTTAAACAGTAGACAGACACACTAAATCAATAGATATTGAGCATTTGTTGTCATCACTGTGCAGCTGCCAGACAAAACAGTGCATGTGAGGAGTCGGAATGCACTGCAGGATGACGATAGAGAAGTGGCACTTAGACAGAGAGAGAAGAGATGTGGCGTCAGCGAGGTCCAAAGACAGCTCGCAAGATAAGAAATGCAAAAAGGAGAGTAGGGTATTGAAATAGCTGTGATTGAAAAGCCACAAACAGTAGAAAAGCCACGAAAAAAGGTACAAAAAAAGGCACATCAAGAATGACAACAAGCTGCGATGACAAAAGAAGAAAACATGGCAGACAGAAGAAGGGAATATCAATGTTGTCCTCGGCAGTCTTGTTGCCAAAAGTGGAACAGAATTGTTGCCTCTTAGATTCTCTGCCTCCACCTCTGTTTCCCACTTCTACTATTAGTCTTATTTTCTCCCGCTTGCCCTTATTCCCTCCATTTATCTTGCTTCTTTACCCCCCATTTTCTACTCCGTGTTCCGCCTTTCCTCTATCTGCTACATCGCCTCCCCATTCCTCTGCCGCTTTCCTTCTTATCTCTATTTCCATCCTTCTTTCTTATTTTCTGTTTACCCCTCTGTTCTTCCTTTCATTTGTCTCTATCACTCTCCAACCCTGTTTTCAACTTACTGTCCCTTCTGCTCTGTTTCCATCTTTCCCCTCCCACTGACAATCATCTCACTATACGTCTCCACGTTTACTCCCAACTGTTTCTTGCCCTCCCTCTCTGGCCTGTTGCATTATTCAGACGTGCATCTTTCTATCTTTTTTTTCCTCCCTCTACCAGCTTGAGATTACTATAGGAGGCCACAGGAAAGTCAATGAACAGTCTATGTCTGTCATTTATCCTGATTCGCTGTCAAACACCTGAGTGAAGCCTAAAGGATGATGGAGTGCGGTTGATGGGATGGGGAAGGGCAGAGGAAAGGAAAGAGGTGCCAAGGGTCAGGTAGTTAGAGGACATCTTGTGTAGTTCTCTCTGTCCATCAGATTCCTGTCTTTTGGCTTGTGTGCCATTTAAACAGATGACTTGTAGTAACCAGTGAGGCATATAAGAGGGCATATGACGTTTATATATGGCTTTTTTTTTTGCCTATAAAGTGGCTTTGTGAAACTGATGGAAAAGTCCTTGTCTCTGAGGAATTATTCTCTTTCCGAGTCTCTTTGAGGGGGGAACCAGTTGGGATTGGCAGTGCTAAAAACAGGCAGTTGAGAGCTGAAATCACCACCTCAACTGAAGTCGCGCATTCCTGTTACAACACACACACACACACACACACACACGCACACGGGCACACAAGCGCACGTTGCCATTTCAGCACCATGGCCAGTGGCAGCCTCAGTGACACAGCCAACGCCAAGAGGAGCTTAACTCTCAGCACCTTGGACAGCACTCACTCAAAAGCTTACAGGGCAAGTGCATGTTTGTGTATCTGTGTGTGAGAGACCAAACCATTTTTCTATAAGCTGCTGTGACAGGCACGTATCAAAAAAAAGTGTTTTATTCAACAACAAATATTACACTGCTAGAGCATTGTGCCTCGCTCTATAAGGCTTCTTCTGCCTGATGTAAAATGACATTTTGGATGCTCACATATA
This sequence comes from Leptoclinus maculatus, assembly GCA_032191485.1. Taxonomy (NCBI): domain Eukaryota; kingdom Metazoa; phylum Chordata; class Actinopteri; order Perciformes; family Stichaeidae; genus Leptoclinus; species Leptoclinus maculatus. The sequence goes on along the minus strand of JAVDOI010000014.1, from coordinate 16,221,069 downwards.
AGACATGAGCAATCCTTTTTTTTACTGTATCAGATAGATTTATACATTTATTCATTCATCTTTTTATTTATGTAACAATAAATTCCTTATTCCAACTTCAGATGGGTTTATTCTTGAGGGTTAATATCAGTCCAGTAGCAAGGTTTTGATTTATAGATCAATGTTTTCACCCGTTGGGAGCACCACCGACGCAACACAAGAGGAATACATTGTACGTGATCAGACGGTATCATGCTTTGATTATATTCCCCTGAATAACTGTGTTTACATTCTACATTCATACTATTATTCACTGTGATGGAGGGCAATGGCCGTGGTGAGCAGAGGGTTTGCAGCTACATGTTTTTGCTTGTACGTGTTACTGAAAAGGAAAACATTACTGAGCCGTTCCTCAACTTGCTTAAAGTTAAAACATTTTCAGGGAGGCTAACTCCATTTTTTAAAGTTATTTATGGTCTGCCTTTTTCTGCAAAAGCCAATTCAAACACATTTACAATCAGTTATTATATCCTTATGAAGTATTTTTTTATTGATGGTGGTGGAGTCCGCCTTTCCTGCTCTGGAAAATGGGATTCGCTTTAGCTGTTCACCTTTTCTTGAACAATTCAATTACTCTGAAACAAATTAGCTCCTCTCTCATCTAAACAACAGTTGGATGCACAGCCACATTTCACATAAGATTGCCTGTGTCACATACATTTTGATTCCCCATGATCAGTCCACACACAAGTGTGTCTCATACTTTTTGTCACATATATACACACACTAATATGTAACCCTCCACCACCAGTTCTTCACCCTGCAGCTAATTAACGCTCCATAAAGCAACACACCATTCACTCAGTCTTAAACATATGAGCAGAGTTCATTAGATTTCCACGCATCATTTGCAATAACAAACATCACGAATGTTGGGCAGATGGTAAAAAGCATGATGAGTAATATTAACACCAGAAAAGTAAAGAATGGGAAAGAGGCATTGATGTTGTAAATATGACAGTTGTGCAAAATTGTAAGAGAGAAAATACTCATTATACTTCCATTATAACGCTGTGCCATGGTGTTTGTACATACAAGGACATAAGACGGTGAATTAAGAAAGTTTTCTAAGATTTCCATTAAAAAACAATTTCCACTATTATATATATATATATATATGTCTTCCCCTAGGCATAACCATACCTTAACCACGGAGCAGCAGAAAATATGTATATGAGTCATTTTTGAGTCATTTTTCAAACATTTAAAAAACGAATTTGTGGTTTAGATATGCAAGTAACCCTTGTAAACAAAGTGAATATTATTCGATAAATGAGGACTCAAAAGAGAGCAAGAATAAACCTAGCATGTAATTTTCTCCTTACGGTAATTGTGAGAGAATTATAGGCTGAAGCTTTATTGTTTAGACAAGAGCTCTGAAGAAGGCTCATACAATTACTACCCAAATTACTTTTCTTTATTTGTGTAATATGGTGTGATATGTATGATCTTGTCCCCGTATGGACAAGATTACATTTGATATCATTACACTTTGTGGACAGATATGAATAATTTTACTTCAGCATTGTGCTCTTCTCTCTCTCTCTCTCTCTCTCTGTCTCCTTGTCTCTCTTATCTGTTTCTCTGGTCTTCTTTCGCCTTCTCTCTCTCTCCCTGGCTGTCTCCAGCATTATGCTAACACATTTAAAGACAGGCTCCATGCTGTGCAGAGTAATCCTCCAGTGAAGCTGTACTCCCTTAATGTGTCTGCGGGGCCTGCAATTCCTCCCAAACCGATCTATCTCTGGGATGACACAAGCCCCAAGGTTAAACCAGGGTGACACACGAGGCCGCACGCACACTTACATTTACATGCAAGAGCACACTCGCACGAAACATATCGGCACACGCATGGAAAGTGTATGAATTTTACAATGTTTTGTGATTTGTAAAGTCTTGATTCAAGACTTCTCACTCGTTGGACTGAACTAAATGATATGCTATGTATTTTCATATCGTATTATTACATTGTTTGCTTAATAACTAATGACACACGTACACACACAGCCATATATAGAAACGTAGCCATGTTCCACTAGCATTACAAACCATGCATGAAATCGCATAAACATCCATATGCAGACAGCTGTCCACGAGCATACGCGGATGTCCTTTGTCGGAAAGTCAAACTCAAGAACATCGACATTCTATAGTACTGTCTAGTAGGATGATTTATTTACTTTCTCCATCGCCTTTCATGATTTCATATTTTGGTGTTTTTGAAATTACAATTAGCTGCTTCACAAAGTGTGTGCCCTTAATCCACAACAAGCACTTGTTTTAGTTTGCTGTCCTGTGACGTCACAGCGGCGTTTAGGAAGGATTTGGTCATCATCCCCATCTTAGTTACTGCGGCTATTACTTTCATCGGGATCTGAGACAGAGAGGGTTTACGTGATGATAATGTTATTAGACTGCCTGTTGGAGGGTATAGAGGTATAGGACAACAGATCCTGCTGGGGTTAAATTACAAGAATAGCACTGAAGGCAAAGCTGTCTTATGTAATGTACACACACAGGAAGGGCCACCATGTGCTTGCTAGCGGTGATGATTTGTGTGATGTGAATGTCCTCTTGTCGCTGCTATTTTGGTGTTGGTAAGAGCAGCAGAGAGCCACATACCTCCATGACTCATGGCGAGTCACAATCCGCTTCTAGCCAAGCATGAGCTTCACAGGGAGGGCCTGATGCTGAAGTTTCCGGTTCATTTTTCCCCCCCACCCTGTGCCACTGTATGGGTGCCCCTGCCATCTGGTGAGAGTCCGTATAGTGACAAGGATGAGAACCCTTGATGGCTTCCCTGAACACGGCCACATGCAACCCTGTGTCTCTGCAGGGGTCAATGACAACTTTGTCACCCGAATAATGTTTCACTCATTAATTAGACTTGCAGTTAGACTTTTTAGGCTGCAGCTGGTACACCTGACCAGAGAGCGGAGCCCGACTTTGTAAACATTCAGGGCTCAGCCCAAACCTATGGTGTCTAGGGACAGACGCTGTTTCCCATTTACGGCAGCTATATGCACTCTTTATAAAGCAATTTAATATAGCTTAAAATCTGTACATCATTCAGGAAAATTAATCTTTGCCAAGGGGGAAAAAAAACCATCATGTAGAGCTTTAATCCTGCTTTGTTTTTATTTGTTGACTAATTTTCACTCCTGCCATCTAAAAAGAGGGACACATTGTCTTTTGTTACTATTTTTAAAGTCACGTAACATACAAAGGTATAGGGTAGGAATTTCGCATCAACAGCATTACTAATCTTAAAACCTTTTTTTATTATTTGCAAATCTACTATTCTGCTGTTATTAATTAAAAAGGCTGGTAATAGTCTACAAAAATACGATTTAAACCAACAATGAATTGATCCTGCAACTAAATATCATACATGTAGCCAAAGCCTGAAGTGCTGCATGCTTTCATCTTGGTTCAAAAACTATTAGGAACACACCAAGGAACCACGCTGTAGCTGTAGACGGTGTAGTTTGTATCTGAACCATCCCACATACGTCCACCCTTCTGCGGAAAGTACTCACTTGGGCAGCAAATGCACTTTTTACGTAACATTTGCTAAAAAAAATACAGGGCCCCACTATTTTCGAAATAATACGGGCTTTTGTTCAAAATGAGTGCTGCTCAGTGTGCAATTCTGAATCAAAGCTAAGTAGGTGTCACTCTGGCTTCAGACAGATGGGAGACCCCATGCTGAAACCAGAATCTTCTCATCTATTTCTCTCTCTCACTCTCTCTTATCTCTCTCTGTTTGCCCATCTCCATTTTTATCCTTGCATCGGTGCCGGCTGTCTTTTCACTCAGTGGGCTTGTGCTCTGTCAATTTTGGATGAATGCGGTGGGGGGGGGGGGTTCCCTATCCATGAAATACTTAAAAACATAATTTCATGGGATGAATACTTTTTCCAGAGCAGAAAGAAATCCACCAAACTGTCTTCAATGAAGCTGTCTGAGATTGGTTGCAGTCACAATGAAGTGCAGTTTATGTGCATTTAGACAAAAAAAAAAAACACAATTTGTACTTCTACAGTACCATAATGCTTCATGTGCTCATGCCATGATAACATTCATAGTGGCATTCTTTGCTAAAAAGGGGAGACAAACATTACTCTAAATAAATTGAATATCAATAAAGTCTCTCTTTTTCTCCTTCTCTTAGTCGTATCCCTCTTGTATACACCAACTATTAATCTTTTCCTTGTGTATCACTGGTTTTATGCATGTCTCTTTTTTCATTCCGTTGGATTGAAATGCCTTACTATTTATAATGCTGGTGCTGTGTTAGTCTAGTTTTTTTTTCTGTTCTCAACAACTTTGCATCTCCTGCAGCATATGCATTTATTTCTCTTTGTCACTTTGTCCTTTGCTTTCCATTTCTCTCATTGTAGATCTGCCGTCCCTACTACTCTCTTATCCAGCACGTCCCGCTCACATTTTTGTATGTGTCTCGCTCGTCGTAATTTTTTTTTTATTTCTCTTGTCGATATGTGTCTCCCCCCTCTCCCCGAGCACTGACTCTCCTCTCTCCCTGATGAGGCCAGCCCCTCCATGCCGATGAGACTGACAGAGGGTGATTAAAGTGGAGTCTCATCTGGTGGAAAAACTGACCTCAATCAGAACTATTCTACCAAGAGGACGCTCTCCTCCTCTCTGTTTCCGTCCATCCATCCTTGCTCCTCAGTATATTCCTGACTCTCATCCACCATCCTTTATTCTCCCTGACCCGCTCCCTCACCATGTCAGTACTCCCTGTCTCTCAGCGTCCCTCTCTCTACTCTCGTTTCTCATCTCCCCCATCCACTCACAGTAATCACTCTCAATTTGTCATCATCGGCTCTATTGTTCCGAGATGGTAATCTGTCCTTTCGGAGAATTCTCAAATATGCTACCCTCAGCTGTGTTCAAAAAAGCTCATATTGACAAAAAGGCTACTTTTCAGGATTTCAGTCCAGGATTTTTTTTTATTTTTTGAAATATCGATATATGCATAATTGCTGAAATTGGGGAAGTAAAGTAATTGAATCAATTAAAATATATTGTGTAAAAGTGACAACGTACAAAATGAGGGCCATGTAGTGTAACAGTCAGACATTAGCTCACTGTGGTTTCTTTCCCTTATGCTTTCAGATTAATGTGATGGAATTACACGTGTACAGTGACTTTTTCTGTGTATAGAATGTACTGTGTTGCCGTCAAGGTCTGGCAAAATATGGTTGGTGAATAGCTCACTGCACAGCACTGGAAATCCTCAACGAGTTATTGCTTGTTAGCTGAGACAGATGCTAATGCCTTAGCACTGCAGCTCAAACCACAAGGGAGCTAACGTGGACAAGCACTTGACAAACCTAAAATATCAATGTTGTAAGATGACTTTTCACTTTTTACTGTAAATGGTTGAGGAATACTGCACACCGCTGGGAATCCCCATGAGTCATCTGCCAAACTCCTTTACCTGGTTAGCTGTGATAGATTTAGCTAGTGAGTCTCATGCTAATATCATAACACCGAGGACAACCACTCAAATAAGCCCCCGGAGCAGTTCAGAACCGAACCTAGGGCAAGATGACGTTCAGGTAGAGTAAAATGATTTTGAAAGCTTTTTGCTATAAGTGACTGCTCTTCTCTTTTTTTTTTTTTGGTGGAATGGAAATCAAAGTGGAATATTCTCTCTGCTGCCAAAGTTGGAAAACAGTAGACTCCTTGTGCATCAGGAGCTTGGCTGTTGTTACATTCAAAGGTGGTCATATTGTGTATTTCTAATCATTTGCAGTATATTTACCAGTATAGTGTTGATGTTTCAATTATAGCATGTATTACTCTTTCACTGCATTCTTGGCATTACAAAATGTACCTATACAATTTAGTTGTCTTGATCTGGCGCCAAGGAAGAACACCATTTTCTGCATGTGTGGAAATAAGGACATACTCAAGTTTTTACCTGAACAATAAACTGCAATTTCTGTCTCTCTGTCTCTTTCTCAGTGTCACCGGCATTGTGAAAGGTCAAAGAGTTGTTAAACATAGGTGATGACATCAGTTCCCCCTTTAGATGGATTGTCTCAGGTGGACTAACAAGTTGAGCAAATACTGATCAATGTTCACACTTACATATTTAGCCTGTAATTGCACTATAAATTCACGTATAAGTCGCATGGACTTAAAATAGAGGAGAGCAATCCCAGTGTGTCCTTTATAAATGTCAGGCGTAATGTGTGTTGTCATGGCAACGTTCACCCACAAACTAAAAAAAAACCCACTTTCCAGTTTTAGCTTTGCAATTACGACAATACATCACGACTGTCAGCCTTTGCTACACTTTCTGACTTGTGCTGAAAATATAACATGTATTTCCCGCAAACGTGCCCGAGCCCACACACAAAAGCGTGTGAAGTGTGTGAATGAATCATGCGCGTGTCATTTTCTGGGGGTGATTGTAATCTGCAGTGAAGCTAGAGATGGATGCTTCAGTCCCCTTGTTGAAAAGGGGAGAAAATAAATAAATGGAGGCAAATGAAAGATAAACAGAGATTTCACCACTCTCTGTGCACATAATTAGCAGGGATTATGCATTTGTTTATCGGGCCTTTTTTCTTGTCCCCGTTTTTATCAGCTGACAGCTACACGGAGCAGCTGTCAAATGTTCTTTCTCATATTCAGATTTGTATTCAGGAGTTAAGGGCAGTAAGTTTGACCCTTTATATATTTCATAGCTGGTGTTTTGGTGCAGTCAAAACACTAAAGGGCAGACTGTGTTTAGTATAATTGCATATACCCCCGACGACGCTATTGGGCTAGCTCGATTTGAATCTTCAGTTTGAAATTACACATGCTATCTGGAGTATTGAATTGCTTGGCCACCAGAGGCATTTAGCTAGCTCTGCTGAACCGGAAGTGATGCAATCACACTGGCCCCATTTCCAGTGATATTTAAATCCTTTTTCTGCGTGGATGGTCTGGCCAATTGGAAAATTGCGCTTCCTCCGTGCGTGCCCTGTTTTTGATTTGATTTGTAAGGAATGTTTGTGTGAGTGTGTAAGTGTGTGGGTGTAGTGTTGTGCGATTTCATGTGATTTTTTTGTGAAGATGTGTGCGTGTGGCCATCCTTTCGGTGCTTAATCCACAATATGTCGTCTGCCAGGAAGAAATTATTTTTTTTCGCCTCAGTGCTTTATCCAGAAAAATATATATTTTCTTTCTTAATTTGCAGACTCCTAAGTAGCCTTGCAGTTTCACCCTCCTTTTCAGGAATTCAAAAAAATGTTATCCATCATTTTGCTCATTTGGGTCCACCTAAAGCTTCTTGTCAGCTTTGTGAGTAATTGGTTTGCAAGTCATTTCAAAGCAGACAGTTTGTCTTGGTGGTTGTTGACCCACCAGCCAGTTCCAGCCAGAAATACTAATGTTTAGCAAGTCAGTCAGTTAAAAGCATGTATTTGGTCGGTATAAATAGAACAAGGTCAAAGACACAGTGACATTTGATGTACACATTTGACCAAACACAACCCAAATGACCTTTTAACCCAAGTGCTTATCAACATTTTGTCCAACTCTATTCAGGAAAAGTTCTTTCCCCTTTGCTTCTTCCATGTGAGCGAAGTCATGGTTCTATTCTTGACTGAGGCGTTTTAAGAGTGATGACAGTGATGATCATGATGATGATGGTGATTATGATGGCCATGCCACCTGAAGGGGTAGCAGTAGTGTCGACAGATGTGTTTTAATGGCATTTATTAATTATAGTCGTTCACTCTAAAAAAATAAAATAAAACGGTTGTCTAGTGCTCTCTGCAGATTTATCTCTGCATCTTTTGCTGATGCGATGAAAAGTGCCACACCTTTTTGTCTTAAAGGTTTCCCCTTAGATGTTCACCGTCACGTTTTTAATTGACTGTCTGATGCACAATTGTCTCTGCATTGTTGCTCAGTTTACCATATTATCAGTGTTGTGTTGGGTTGTTAATGTCAATAATTTATGTATGATACCATCCCAACCCGCTAGCAGGAGGCTGCCCATGTGAAATATCATTAATCTCAATGTGCTTGCAAATCAAGCAGTGGAGTGGAAAAGTGCAAACAAAAACAGATGCAGTTGTTATTCTGTCATCAACTAAACATTCCTGTACAAGATATTCACCTAGAAGTTTTCAACAAAAGAGAAAAGTGGCATTTCAAAAAGGTAGAGACAAACAAAAAAAAATCATCCTATTTCCTTCCAGGGCATGCTGACAAACCAGGATGAAATGAAAGAATGGGATGACAGTGTTAAGAAATGGCAGACATGAATCAGTAAAGGGGTTTGTAACATACAAAATGAGTTAACAATTTTAAAGTTTTCTTTGAAAATGTATTTTTTTCCATTTTATTCTTGGTCAGGAACCACCTTTAATGCAGCGCAGCATAATCAGCATCGAAGGCTGCCAGTAGGCAGATACGTATGACTCGTCCGTGTGCACGACTGCCTTATGAGTGGCAGATTAGTGAAGGTGAAAGGAAAATTGCATCGCTGAAGCGTGGTGTCGACAGACATGAAATGGCTCATGACTGACAGGTGAGATTTTTACCCTGTGTGTCATGCGAGAGAGAGTGTGGGAGTTTGTCAACTGGTGAAAATGACTGCGAGGATGCGGTCAGGTATGGTGCTTAGTGGGTTGTCGGCGCAGTTGCTAGGCTCACAAAATGACAGGGTGACAGAAAACGATGTGTGAGAATTGAGTATGTAAGAAATGGAGAAAGTTAGACGAGACGGTATATTCCGTCATTCCTTGATTTGTTTCTTACCTGTATTGTGTGTCAGGGAAAAGAGACACTCTAATGACTCTTCAATTCAAGATGCAACTTTTCTTTTTCGAAATACGAATTATCTTACGCACATAGATGTTTCACAGACTGTGACATTAGCATGTCACCAGATGCACAGAACCACAACCACCCAATGCTTAATCATCTCGGTTAATATTTGTACCCGCATAAAGTCTTAAGGCTCTTGACATTTCAGGTTACATGCACAAAGACAACACATAATTCATACACACTAATATGCACAAGCATACAAAAGTATATCAACAAACCCCCCCCCCCACACACCCCCCCACCCCCACCCCCACCCCCACCCCCACACACACACACACACACACACACACACACACACACACACACACACACACACACACACACACACACACACACACACACACACACACACACACACACACACACACACGTCACATCTGACAGTCTTTGAAGTTGTCAAAGTGTTTTCCTACTTCCTCGCATGTTGTTTTATTTGTTTGTTTCCCCCTTCATCTGTGACACACTTGTATCTGTCAGTCACCCCAGTAACAAAGACCCATTGTTACGGCAGCTGATTTAAAAGCACGTCGGCTGGTACGACGTTTCTTTCAGAAAGTCAGTGGAAAAACACATTGATCTGTGGACAATGAGATATGAATGAGACTGCCTGTGAAAAGTGTTGGGCAACATTATTTCATTGTGTTGGAAGAAGGGAACTTTTTTTTTTTGTATTACATAGAAGACCTCTGAAAAAAATGATTGAATGCCATGAATACTGTCCGTAAATGCTGTACATGTAAACACAGCATGTGCACAATAGGTATATGCCCTGTGTTTTCTAGATACCGTATACCAGTTATACAACTTCAGTGATACTCTACAGACGACACGTTTCAGCCAAAACAGGCCCAAGCACAAATAGAAAATGTAAAATCCTCTTGATGTCGAACAAGAAAGCCAGATTTGACTCCCACTTGGTGTAGTCTGTCGAGGTAGTTTGTTTTTGGCAGGAATTAAAGAGACATTTTTATTTCTCTTTTTTTTTTTTCGGCCAAAAACAAGCTGAAGTTTGATGATGATAATGTCAGGGGGCATTCATTATTAAGTGTCTTTCTCCAGCAAAATCAGAGATGCAATATGTTGTTTTATCTTGTTTAGTTTTTACTGATAAAACCAGTAGCCACCAGTGTACGGATGTGATGGGACAGATAAAAAGATTGTTTCAGAGGTTTTTTTCCTCTCCGTTATGACTTTTTCTTAATCCAGGATGAATAACTAGACGGATCACCTCCTCAATTAGCCCTGCGGGCTTTGTTTCCGAAAGTCAAAACAAAAAACTTTTCTCTTCAAAAATCACATTGTACCCGACGACAAGGGCTTGAATGAATCATCACAAACTGTTTGGACAAGAATCACAGAAATACACAGACACACACACACACACACCTTTGTACATTCTTACCCAAGCAGTGGCGATTAGAGTGGAAATCAATTACAGGTGCCCATGGTTAAATTGATATCATTATGTTTACTGCAGGCTGAATAATGGATGACTCTATCATTATATGAAGAGGTAATGGGATGAGGCAAAGCACAGGTAGACAGCTCGCCCGCAGGTGAGAGCTATAATTAGTGTCTAGTTCCTGGCACACCCCATACATGTGCTGATGCATTCATCATTTCAACTGTGGGATCACGCAGGTACCCATGCATACTAAAACATAGCAATTCAAGCTGCATATCATAATTCCACTTCAGTCATTGTTACTCTGTTGGCGACTGCAGTTCTGCAGGGACTCACTCGTAGCATAATGCATCTCTTGAATCCAAGCATTTCCAATTAGGCCAATCGAAAGCAGACTTTTGTTGAGATGTTGCATGTGTGTCTTTCCACTGGTCATTAATTAACTCTGGCTGTCTTTCATTTCATTGTAAACACCTGTTCACTTATGTTGCACAGCAGTTGGTTGCCTACTGATGTTTCTGTGTGGGGAAACAAGGGCCAGAACAATTTCACAAAATGACTCACTCTGCATGTGTTGTGGACACAAATCAGGTTAACATGCCTTTCCCGCTCTATTAAATGGATCGTGTGACAATAACTGAAATTAGATAATATTTTCCCCTGTCCATCAAAAAGAAAGAACTGCATTTAGTCACAAAGAATAAGCACAAAAAGATAAAGTACAACATGAAGGTTAGAATTTAAACATTTTAGTTGATGAAGCTGATCATTTGAAGAAAACAAAATATAAGATTCACACATTTTACAAGCAACAAAGACATAAATATATATTAATATCATTTTTAAACATTATCCCCAAAAAGCTGTGCATTCTGAATAGTCTGTCATAATTCTAAAGTTAATTTTAGCTCAAACTTTCATTACATTATTGAAGTTACTGCCAAAAAGGTTACTAGCATGTGTGTGCATATGTGCAAAGAACAGTTAGCACCGCTGGTATTGGTGCTATTTAAATTATTATTAATATTAATTAATAATTATTTAGTTATGCAGATTTTAAAGGGTCCTGGTCAGTTTTTTTGGAAACAAACAAAAGTTGTGTGTTGTGTTGAATACATTTCCTTCCTCATAAAGTGTTTGCAAGCTGAACGTTTATAATCCTGTCAAAGATTGTATGAGGAACCCTGAATGTAATTTGTAAAAAATAAAAAGCACTTTAATAATTTGGGGGATTATTTCTGCATATTTTTTGAATAGTACAGTAATGTACAAAACAGGCTCATCAATGAGAGTACATTTAGGTGATTTCATGTTAAAAAAACCACTGCATTTACTTTACATCATGATTCATGACTATGGACCAGGTATATCAATCATCTAATAAAACACACAAACTGTACTCTGTTGGTTAGATGCTGGTCCTCCAGGTGATGGTAAAGTTCTGATTCACATGAACAGACTTTGGAGTAGCATCTATTATCAGCTCCTATAGACACAATAAGAAAGGTTACTATAGTTTCATTATACATGTTGTCAAACCAGACATTGCCAATATTATTATATTGTTATGAAAGAGCATTCATTACACATATGCTACGTGAGTGTGAATAATTGCCTGTCTACACACTTTACACGTTAGCCTGTGATAGACTTGTGGCATGGACAGGTCATATTCTGCATTCTGCATAAACTAATCTCCATGCAACCCTGCACAGCAAAAGCGAGTCCAGATAATTGGGGGTTAAATGGAACTTGCCCTTGAGAAGTTAAGTCTGCATCATGTGACACGTGTGAAAATGGACACTACATTCCTCCTGTGCTGCACGTTCGTGGTCTGATTTAAAAAGGAAAATAATCACATTTCATTCATGTCATATAAAAAAAAAACATGGGTCCCCTGTGAAGTTAAACAAGCCTGGGCTTGTACATGTGATCATATATTGTAAATGACAGTTTGAATAGGCCTATAATGATTCAGAATAAGACGTCCTGTAACGGACGGAAATAGCTTTCCCACATCACTGTATTTAAATGACACGGCTGCTTACTGTTTCTTTCAAGTTGATATCCTATCAGGCAATACTTAAGGAGATGAATGGATTGTCTTGCACCCTCTCTCTCCCCTCCCCCCCTCTCCCTCTCTCCCTCCCTCTCCTTTTCAAAGATGGAATGACTTTTGATTATTCTTTACCCATCCTTGCATCCCTAACACACACAAACACACACACACACACAAAATCATTCTGACTTTCTTCATCTGCAATTCTTGCCATCTCCTCTTGCTCCTCGCTGTCCGTCTTCTCCAAGAACAGCATAAATCAAACGCTTCCGGGCTTTTTTCACCTACGATTATTTATGGAGCTGCTGTAGCTATCATTTTCATGCTTCCGATAAGTGCACTGAGTACAGTACGCAACCTCGACAGGAATATTTTATCACAGGCCAAATGAGGAAAAGGGAAACGTGGCCTTGGTTTCTGTTTTCTGCTGCTTCAAACTCTTGTCGTAGTAAATGTCTCCATCACCCACCCTCCACCTCAAGGTAGACTGTAACATAGCCCTATACTCTACCTCCCCTCTAAACTCTTCTAGTAATTAAAGAATGTGTCCTTTAGCTGAATAACCTCGATTAAAAGTGACACCTTATAGCTCTAGCTCAATGTTGTAATCGACCTTAACCCTCCGATCTCTCTATTGAGGACTACAGAGGAGATTCACACACAAAACACTGGAGGAATTTCCTTCGATGTAAAGAACTGACAAGATGCAAGCGTTCTCACGGTGGTCCACTAAAAATGGGACTCTGGACAAATGAATCACCACATTGTGCTGTACTGTAACCGGCCCTATGGCTTGGCCTTGTGCACACAATTCCTCCTGATTCTCTGTCACAGTTCTTTTTCCGCTTAAACCACTGGAGCAGATGATGGAGCGAGCGAGAGGAAGCGACAATCATTTTATATGAGCGGCTTTAAAAATCGCTGTCCTGAGTCAAATCTTCAGCTCTGTATTCATTACAAAACAACAGTGTCAGGGGGAAATGCAGAGTTGATTACAGCTGTCAGATGACAAAGTGCGGCACAGCAGGGGGTTGTGAACCTGAGCTGTATTTTTTGTTATAGTGACAGCTTTTGACTGGCAGGGAAATGCTCAATCAACTTGAAGGCTTGTGCATGTAATGATGAAGGAGGCTTACTGAGCTAAGTGTGTTAATGCTCAAATTGAACTATTGAATGCAATGACACTGATTGTTTGCATGTTGGACAGTGATTAATATGTTTATTTTGGGGTTATACGAGCGTAAAAGTGAGGGTGAATGCATTTGTGGGATGCAACAGAATATGTGTGCTTTTATACACATCGTTTATTGTTCGATTAACAACAAAAGTTTCCAATCCCTGCTAGGGGGTGCCTCAGTCTACTATTTATGTTCTTAATGATCAGTGAACAAGACTGAACAAAAACACACAAAGAAACAGGTGATTTTAAGCAAACGCTGTGAGGCTGTGAGCATGATTTTAAGCCCTTTTAAAAACCTTAAAATATCTTAATACAGATACATTTACAGACCTGAGTGTCAGTGTTGTGCTTCGGGGTCAGTTGGTGTGCCGCTCCAGCCCCGTCTGTCAGGGTTGCCTCTGTGATATTAACACTGCCTGCTCCCCAAACCCTCACCTCACCCAGGGTCAAGAGGTCAGCAGGATCCAGATTGTTGACGATGACCTGACAGGTCAAGGTGTTCTGGAAGTGAAAGTGTTGGAGACGGCAGGAACAAAGACACAGGGTTATTCCAAATAGATGAAAAGAAAATCATGTTCTTGATTCATATTAGGTGAAATCCATTCTCCTCTACGCTTCATCTCTTTACCGAGAGAGATTTAACATTGGGGTATCTATCTCCATGTCATTGGTTTTATATCCACCATATTATATTAGTCTATGCTTTGCTTTCAGTAGATACTCTTCTGTAGAGAGAGTTTGATTGTCTGATTAGTTTTACATCTGTGTTTTTTTTTTGTGCTCACAATGTGAGGGACACACATGTTTGGGCACACACACACAAATGTTTAATGTCCCGGATTATCAATGAACCAAAGTGGGGCTACTGACAGCCCCTTAAAGAAGGCTATTTTGAAGAAGACTAAGATGTTCTTACTTTGTAAAAAATGGCCTCACACTGAAGGTCCATAACTCCTATGGAGCTACAGCAACACACACACACACACACACACACACACACACACACACACACCTACATTCGGATACCCATCCAAAATGGCATACGATCTGCTAATCTGCCAGGCAGCACTGGCCTCATTGCCCAACTTATCCTCATCTTCTCACATCTGCCTGTTCTCTCACATACACACACACACACACACACACAAAAACACACACACCGTTACTGCCTCTCTCCCCCCTTTGGCTGTCAGACAGTGTGGCTGTTTTATCGCTGTGTGAAATTGCTTTGGAATGAGCCTGATGGTAGGCAGAGGACAGCCACAGATGTTTGGCCATGGTAGCTCTATGTGGGTATGTGTATACTGTAGATGTGTGCGTATATGCATGTGTGCGTTTGCGATTAAGCGTTTGCTCGTTAATGTGTGTCTCTGTGTGATTGTGTGCCTTTGCCTGGCTAGGAAGCAAATAGGGCTGGGTTAGTCCCATTAGTCCCAGTGATTAGGGGGTTTCTGTCATGTCTGACTCTAAATGTGTGACTCCTCTCGCTGAAATTAGCCACAAGAATTGTGCACATATGACACAAACTCTTTGGTGCAAAAACAGGCAAAATTTCATATTTGTTGTATATCTATATACATTTTTTTTTAACTGATTGGTAATGTCATGGCGCATGTGGCAAAGTCAGTTGGGTGATGCAGTTGAGGTTTTATTGCTCAGGTTGCAAGGTACAATTTCGGTACCCATCTTTCTGCTGCTCAGACCACCCCTTCGTACAAATACAAAGAACAACGTTTTTGGCTTTATCTGGCAGACCGTTTTACACACCTTAGCGTATATTTCTTTTTTTTAAACCCCTTGCCATGTCCATGTCCAATACTAATAAATATTGAAATACTATTTCATGAAAATAGGGTAATCATCAGATTGGAGGTGGTAGATGGAGCGTATCTAATAGCTACACATATTCAATCTAAGGGAAGCATCTGTGGAAAACAATCACTCATTATTATGAGCAGAACAGAGTTTGCTTTAATCACACTTGAAGTTGTACTTTGATACACCTGTCAATCTGCACAAAGTGAAAAAGAATGCAACATACAACAAAAGATTTTTTTTTTTTTTCTTCTTCTTTTTTTGTTAGTTATTTTGAAATCAGTGTTCCTGCTTTAGGCAACTGAAGCCACACAATTAATTGTTGTGTTTGTGATAAGAGGTTGCCCGTGTAGGCAGAAATATAAGTGCAATTTCATGCCAAAACAAGTACCAGAAACACACTGTGATCTGCATAAACACAACCACAGCTGCTCCACTCCAACCGCCTGCACGTATCTTTTTGAAAAATCCAGGTGTGTGCACAACAAAAGCCTTGCATCCGTTGAAGATGACATTGTGACTTCATTAGGGCTCTCAGCTTGGTGATGGTGCAAAGCTTAATGCCGTGTTCACACCAAACGCGGCGCGAACAATTCACAAATCACAGCCAAATCGGTTTATTTTGTGTTCATACAGCCGTAGTAAACAGCCGACGTGTGGCTCACTAGACACAGTGAATACAGCTCGATTTGGTCGATGGCGGACAGTTGAACGGCTTTCAGGGCGATAAGCCACGCCCCCTCTCCGGCGCGTCCAGCGCGATTCACGCGAATGAACACAAATAGTCCCCGCGAGACCGGCGGCGCGAATGACGCGATTAACGCGGCGCGAATAATTAGGCATAAAGGCTTTAGACTCTTACTATTACATTTGGATCATCAAATATCAGTATAAAATTCTACAAATTGACTCTACAAAATCCATTTTACAGTATCTACTTTCTTATTCAACCTTCTTAAAATTGTTAAGATTGTAAAATAATTGTACTTTCAGCATGACATGCACAAGACTGCTGAATTGTACATTGTACATGCAGTAATCCTCTCCATTACCTCATCATTTTAGTTGTATTAAAGACTGTAGAATCTTCTTCTGTTAAAGTTTTTATATACTGTGACTCGTTTAATAAAAATGAATCTACTGTACTTTTAGATTATTATATGCTATGATAAAGTGATTCATCGACTAAAGCATTTGTATGTCATTACTTAGTTTGATAGGTGTCAAAAGAAGTTGTTTTTTTTACAGTGAGAACTTTTTCTCCTCCAAAAGGGGTAAAAGCTCAATTTAAATCACATCTTACGAGTTAGACATGAATTCTGCGCTAATGGTTTCCAACAGTTAACCTTTGACATCCACCTACCACAGCCCTGTTGCATGGTAAAGCACGCGCTCTTTGTCCACTCTCACTGCATAAATAGCAATAATAATGCTAAAGACAAAAAGAGACGAGACATGCAGCTGGCCCTTGAACTCACCGATTCTGCTGTGAAGGAAGTGAGCAGATATTCTGCTTTCTTGACTGTGTCTGAGGAGAGAGAATAAGAGTGAATTACACACCAAACCACAAATGGAGACAGTGGAGGGACAGAGAAAAGAGATGTGTGACTATACCTGAATGAATGACAGGACAGAGAGATGAGGAACTGTATGGAAAAGTGAGTATTCATATTGACCACACGACTGAGTTTGTACTCGTCTGACTGACCGGACAAATAATAAATATAATCACGTTGAATGAGTGAGTCATGTAGTGAAGGGTTGCGTTAATGAGTGAATGAAACACTTAGTAGCATCATGAATGGATACAAAAAACAACAACTGGCCAAGTGACTGGATGGATGAGTTAACATGGAGTACTTACTCATTAATAGACTCATCACAAAGCATTACTGGTTGATTAAATGAGAAAATAATATAATTAGGGTGGTCAAATAAATGATTAACTCGCTATGCCGCTTAGCTGTACGAAAAAGGCTGAATAATTAATTGGTTGCATGAACGAGTAAACTTAGGACTGGTTGGATGAAACTGATACTGTAACTAAAGCACAGATGAGTCAGCCCGAGTTGACAGCGGAGTGAATAGCGCATCCCTCGGGAAGTGAAACTCAAGCACGCGGGATTCAAGAAAAGCAGAGATAACACAGGTAAGCAGGCGCTGTAGGGAGAAGCAGAGCAAACTAGACAAGACCGAGGCAGGCTACACTGCAGACAGACAGGGAGACGCAGAAGAGAGGAGCGAGGGAGCAGATACAGGAGGAATGATGGAGAGCATATCTCCAGGCAGCGACACAGGGAATTACTGTAATAGTTTCCGTCAGTCCCCTTCTCTGTCATCCCTCGTTCTCTCTCTAGCTCTCCCCTCTTTTCTTTGTCCCAGCACAAACACGGCCTTCACAGAGCAGTGAACTTCTCACAGAAGCACTTCAGAGGCTGATTCTGTCCGCATATCGGGGTGTGTGTGTGTGTGTGTGTGAACGACTGAGAAAGTGGAGAGAGACGAGGTTCTAGTTGTCTGTGTGTATCTGATTAAATCAATGAAGAAATTCATATTCAGTGCAAATAACTCCATGTGCTTTCGCAAAACTGTATATGAGTGAATGAAAAAAGAAATGCAAATACAAACTGAACAATCTAAACATGAACTGTTTTTTTGTTTCTTTACGACTGGACTCAGCCTTCTCTTCTCTGGCTGACCCTCCATGCCGTTGCTGCTGCAGCTTTGCTTCTCTCTCTTGTTTCTTGCTTTGCTTTTATGCATCTTTTCAACCCTTACATCTTACACTAATGCACAGCACACACTACTGCCTTCACTGATATCCACACCCCGCACTTTAATTACTTAATAACGTGTAACCTGTTTAATGTTCACATGGCGCGTCCCTTTTCTGTTATGGCCACTTGAGCCAGGTTGTACCATCTGTAAATCACAAAATAAATAGTACCTTATGTTTAGTCCTTTCTGTCGGCACACTAACTGTTTTAATTAAAAGGTTCAAAACAGGCAAAAGTATTTATTAATTGACTTTTGCAGTGTGTGTGTGTGTGTTTTAAGTACTACCAGCTGCTTTTCAGGGTCAACTAAATCATGGTACTTAGTCCAATTCTTTCTCACATGAGCTTTCAGCATTTTCAGTAATTAACTGTATCACAATGGGCTCCTGAACGGATTAAATTAAAATGTGATGTAATCTGGAATCAGCATATAAAATGTGGCTATCCTTTATTTTGATTTGATTACTGAACAGGCCTACTGAGCAACAAAGAGTTAGAAACGGACCACGACAACAAAGAGATGCATAACATATGCAAAGACACTGACAAACGACTCGGAAAAGGGGCAAAAAAATGGCGACAATGAGATACAAAACAACCACAAAGGGACTCAAAATGACAAAAGAGACACAAAAAGGCAACAAAAAACACAGTAACTATCACGAATAATAAATAAATAAATAAATAAGTAAAAAAAGACATGCTATTCGCCCGCTTTCTCTCTCTGTATAGGTGTTCGAGGGTGACCTTTCGCTTACCTATCCCTTCTCCATCATCCCAGAAGAACGATCCGTTAGCAGTTCCGTTGTCGCTCAGGGCAACGATCAGTCCTAAAGGATTCTTCCGACTGAAACAGAATGGGCAGAGAGGGTTATAGCGGATTGCTACAGGACATCTATTTATACTTGCTGCTGAGAACAAATACATTAACATTTCTGCTGGGGGGGTTCCATCTGATCTCACCTCTGCTGGAGCATTCATCACCCTCTAACTTTCACTCTCTCTCTCATTCTCACCTCCTTTTTTTAAACAGACGCTAACTATCACAGATGGCATTCATTTTGATGAATGTTCAGCCCGGTATCTCTGCACAGGCATCGACACGCAAACAGCTGGAAATCACACACACGCGTCACACTAAACACACAGGATGCTGACCCGTAGTTGTGTGCTGTCATCAGACATGATGTGTACTGTGCACGCTTACCTGTAAAATGTAGTGTTCTCTGGTTTCTGCCAGGGTAAGATATATCCACCTCGGATATGAAGGTTAATATGGTCCAAGGGTGTGGGCATGTTAAGCATTTGGCGGCGCACTTGAACTTGTTTGGCCTGATGAAAGAAGCAATAATTCCATTCTATTAAAATAATATAAATAGGATTAGTAATTTAACTTTGATTCATTTTATTCAACAGTTCCTTTCGTGTGAAATTGCCATTTGTGCGCCGGTAAATCACAAAGCACGCAGTAAAATATGTGACATCTATAAAGGCTGCACCTGAAACATTTCAGTAATTTATTACATGCCAAAAGAATTCTTTGCAAACTTCTTTCTTCCAGTATTTTCCACTTCGTCCCTGGTGCCTTCTCTTACAGCTCTCTCCGTGTGCTTAATGGACACGTTTAATGGAGGTAAACACTCCTCTCCACCATCCCATGCCCCCAGTTTAAATTGTTGTTTCCTCAAGTTTTGTTTGGCTTTATGATGCCGTCTAACAGATGGGGAGTCCCCTTGCTAGAAAGAGACAGAGTGATTTGGATGTTTGTTTTTGTCATCAAGGCGCCTTCTGCCGTTGTTGAGCTGTAAGTCTGTAATAATGTTGTCAAAGATGTAATTTGGCTTTTTGTTGATGTGCTCTCAGCCTCTTATTCTGTCTTGGTTTACCTACATATTTTAATTTTTTTGTAAAAATAGGTTTTTAGACATAAAGCACCTCATTGATGCAGTGCCTAGCATCTTCCAGATAGACAAAAGATATGATGCACGAACATATTGCTATATGTTATGCATTGTTATTGCATCCACACTAATCAGCCAGTCAGATCTCTTTCAATACTACACGCTGTGATTACTGTTCAGTGTTATATACCAGGGGGTGTACCAGGAGTGCTTCATTTTCTTTTGCAACGCATTAGACAATAGACTTTGTTTTCTGGCTGCTACGGACTTGGACTCACCGTGTGGAAGTCATACCAGCGTGCATCTGGAACGTAGCCATCCACACTCCTGGCTCCCTGTCAATCACAAAGTTAAGTCAATCAAAAGAATGAGTCCAACCAAATCATAGGAAAACACAGGCACAAGAAACAGACACAAATGTCCCTGAAATGATTGAAAGGTTGCATGTGTGACATCTTTATTAATGCATAGCGTTAGAAGCTGTGTGCGTATGTGTGCATACCTGGTCGAGAGCAGGGGTGATCAGTAGGGCAGGTCCCCAGAGGAATTGCTTGTAGATGTCCCATGTGGTTTTGTCATTCACAAACCTGTGACACACCAGCACAGATGCCAATAAGCCCGACTAGAAAAAAATATTAGCAGCACTCTCTCCTGTGTCCTCAGCCCAGACGACTGCTCAAGTACTCATTCAGATTTCAATGGTTTGAAGATGCAAGCCAAATATCCCTGCCAGACTCACCCTGCCAGCTCCTTAAATACCATCTGTGACTTTATAAGAGTCTCTTAAAATGAATAAATATGTTTTTCTTGTCATACAGTTCCACACATGCACACATGGGAGCTGCAAAGTATAGATAGCCACACAGTCTATAGTTAACTGTCTCACTAGAATTGAAATAGAAAGTGCCTTGCTCAAGGGCCGCTTAATGGCAGCTTCTGTGGCAGGAAAGACACTCCTACTTTTTATAAACCTTTCAAGATATTCAAATGAGGATAAAGTCACAAACCAGCTTGTTTAACCTACCTGCAACATGTACCCACCTATTTAACTTAAAATCTGTAATTGATAAAGGAGGCTTTGATGGTGACATTCAACAACTAGTTGGAGCTCTACTTAAATTGTTTTTTAGTCCGGCAGCCATCACGTATATGATAGTGTGCATAATAATGAGAAGCAATGTAGTATACAATCAGGTTATCTTGGCGGTAAATCAGGAAGAAAGATCCATCCTGGTAATAACTTCATGATTTGATGAAGTGATTACATGTAAATGCTTGAAGCCCCGATGTACGAAGAAAAGATAAGACCCGTGTGTGTGTGTGTGTGTCAAGAGTCCGTGCTTACTCATGCAAGAGCGGTCTGACTACTGTGCTTCCTTTGGCATGAGCCTCATACATCAGTGTGTACAGGTAGGGCAGGAGGCTGTAGCGGATGTTCAAGACATCCCGGGACGCCTCAGAGAATGTGGAATTCCAAGAAACAGGATCTTGTCTCTGAGAGGAAAAGAATGTAAAAATGGTTATTAAAGACAGGTTAAACCAAAATGAACAGTAACAAAAACATTATCTCTGGTACCAATGGCTGGAGTTTCTAGACTCGAAACTCCAAATCCAATGAAGTGAAATTCCCTGAATCAGTCAATGTATTAGGGGGATCCCCCAGTTAATGATTACATTGAACATTTGAATATCTAATATAAAATGTGGTTTACCGAACTTACATATGCATTTTTTTATTGAACTTATTAAGGTAGCTTATATTTGTATTATTAATTATGCTTAACTGATATATTTTAACCCTAGGGGTTCTTTAGAGTTGTACCCCCATTTGAGAAACACTGCCCTAGTTGAGACAATCTGTTTTAAGGAATGCCAAAGGGAGAAGTCAAAATACCTGTACAACATCCACTGACTGAGTTTGTTTACTTGCAGCCAGAGAAAAGTGCTCAGTGTTTGAGGAAACCTATTCACTGCTCCAATAGAAGCACAGATACAGGGAAAAGCCAGCAGTGCATGAACATGTGTTACGTTTACATGTGTCCATGCTATAGATGTACATTGCACATAGCTCCGTTTTTTTCTTATCTTGTCACTGTGTTCCAAGTGTTGATGCTTTCCTGTTTAGATTTCACAACATACTGAAAGTGATTAACTGTAAAATGTGACAATGTATAGAGAGACTGACAGGAACACTAGATAGTTTGTAGCATGCCAGAAATACTCGAATGGCCTGCGTGCATTTACCGGTATACTGATAAATGATGCCCAAACTATTCTGCCCCACACACTGCACTGACATTTACCTCGTTTTTAATTGCCAACAAGTGTAACGTCCCCTTAAGAGACAAGGACAGAAAAAGAGGACACGGTGTACTGTCATTTAATAGATATGGGCCAATCTAAATGTATTGGCTCATTTTCTGGAATTGTAGTGAGGACGATCAGCAATCGGGTCAAGTACACACACACACACACACACACACACACACACACACACACACACACAGACAGAGGAGGACGCTGAAGCGTGTCATCAGCATATGCCCCCCCCCATGATACTGTGTGTGTGTTTGTGGGGCTTCTCACATTGTGTTATGCAGTTAAGTGTGAATCTGTGTATGTGTCTCCTGTCTTTCAATGTACGAAAAAGAAAATATTGTCATAAAAATCATCACAGAGAGCGAATAAAAGTGACAGACATTTTATTCCCAGCTGCAATTTTCCTGGGTCAGATTTGATAATAGTTATTAACTGTAGCCCAGTGGTTACTAAGTATAGGCCTAACAGCACACGGTTGAATACAGAGGATTTCCATTATCTTATGACCTAAGGAGTTTACCAGATTACCGTTTCATTTTCCGAGGAAATTTACAAGATTGTAATTATCTGGAAACCCAGGAGTTATTCTACCCGTCTCCCTTTTCACCAACCCTCATTTGCACCCCCATGTCTTAGGTTAAGATGTGATCACCGGGAAGTAATTATCATTGTAAGTTTGAATAAATCAAAATCAGTACGAGTTTATTTTGGTTTCACAATTAGAGAGAGAGGACAAGATACAGTCGATGCGATGCATATACAATTTAGCCTTACCCACCCAAGCCGGATGAGTCCAGACAAAGCACCAGGGCCGGCTTCGGGCGGTTTTGCCGTGTATCGCTTCAGGCTCAAGTCAGGTTGGGTTATTTTCAAGTGTAATTCATTAAGACATTCCTCTCATTTCTTTCTCTCATCTCAACTCCAATCATCATCTCAATTATGCGTGTTGCAAGTAGATATGCAATGCCTGGTGGGAAGTAGGACGAGAGACCTAGTGTATAGTTGAATTAGCCTGGTGAGCTAATCAGTACTGGGGGAAAAAAAAAGAATCTTAAAAATACTAAATTATTCAGTGAAGGGCAATGCATTGGGGAAACATTCTGACGGTGTTGCGACCACTGATAAATATGCCACTGGCTATATGCCAATGTAGAGATCCCTCCAATGGGGGGGGGGGGGGGTGGAAGAGTTGGTGGATGTGTCACACAAACGCAGGACATTTACTCAAGGGGCCGGTGTGTGTGACAACACAGTGCTATAGGAGGAGTGCTGTCTTGAGAGAGCACCTGATAGAGATTTGAGTTATCGGCTCAAAAGGGGGGGGACCCCTGAGAGCACGCAGCCGAACATCATTCATTCGTCCACATTGCAATGATATAAAGCTATTTGAAAATCTGCAAAGTTTCCATTTCACGTGGGGCCTTGCTAATGCCAGAAAAAAGCTTGATTTAAAACTTTGCAGAACGTCTGATATTTGAATAAACAGGTCTGGTTAGACAGCTGCCACTCAGGTTAGCACTGTGTTCCCCCCCTAACATTCAATCAAGGAAGTCTATCAAGATTTGTAAAAAAAACAGAATACCGTATTTTCCGCACTATAAGGCGCACTTAAAAGCCTTTAATTTTCTCAAAAAACAACAGTGCGCCTTATAATCCGGAGCGCCTTATATATGGATTAATTCTGCTTGTGTTTACTGACCTCGAAGCGATTTTGTGTGGTACACGGCGCTCTGTCAAAATGTTTTAGTACGACTTTGGTAAACTACAAAGCCGCACCGCTTGCAGCATTACGGCTACCGTAGTCAGGAGTCTCACCGGTAGTTCTGGACGAGGTGTAAGCATAAGCATGCATAAGTATCATAGCTCGCTGTGTGAGTCACGCAGACTCCACTAACTGTGTGTTTACATGTCTGTAATCATAAAGCTACAGCTGTCTCAGAACGCTGCCGTTAGCAGACGTGCTAACTAACGAGCTAACAAGCTAGGGGTAATCTGCCTCTATCTCTCAAGACACCTGCCCAGCTGTTCACTTGTTCTCACAACACAACTCAGTTTCTCACTGATGGCCATTATTTATTCTGTGTGTTTACATGTCTGTAATCATAAAGCTACAGCTGTCTCAGAACGCTGCCGTTAGCAGACGTGCTAACTAACGAGCTAACAAGCTACACTACACGATGTAAACAGTCCGTCCCCCAGATCGTCACATGATGAACTGTAAGCTCGTCATAAACTCGTCATATGCATCACATCTCGCTGTGTGAGTCTCGTACTATCTCGTGAGAATACGGACACGGAAGTGGAGAATCTACAGATTTCTTCAGAGCGCCCGCGCCTTATAGTCTGGTGCGCTTTATATATGAAAAAAGATCGAAAATAGACCATTCATTGACAGTGCGCCTTATAATCCAGTGCGCCCTATAGTGCGGAAAATACGGTAGTCATGAGATGAGTTTCGGGTTGCCTCATGTTTTGGATTTCTTGTTGGAATCTTTTTTGTTTATTCACAAAGCTCAGAATTAAGATGAATGACCAGTACCCTCAACTCATACTGTATACGTTTATCCTCTAGTTCTGCCCACATCATTGATATCATGTCATCATCATTTCATTATAGATATCTGATATTTGATGTGTTTAAAGACATCATGTTGGGTTCTGGGAGATTCAAATGTTTGACTTTTGTTTTCATAATTTATAAACCAACCGATTAAATCAATAAAAAAAAGATTTTTCAAATATTGGCCCTACAATTAAGTATTTGTTGGTAGTTGTATTTGTGGTATATGAACATAGATGAACAAGGGCATACTCATCTCCCAAAACTAAATTGTTTTATTGCTGTTAAGTGTACAGAAATAGTGTATATATAGTTTTAAACAATCTTAATTAATGCTAGTCCAGCCTGCACCACTAGACTTTGTAGATGCTGTCATTGTGTAGGAAGTACGATCACCAACAAGATAATCTCCCGAAGACTTTGATACTTTTTAACATTCAGTCGCACAAATCTTACATGACTTGGCAGTTATACCACTGTCTGTTGGACCCTCAAGCTAGACTTTTCATTAGTGGAAAACCAGAGATGGGATTGATGAAAAGATGAGAGTGGGGAGTGCTGAAGAGTGAGAAGCAGACCGAGAATCTATCTTATGAATTCACCTAATTTATGGTCACATTGATAGTGGCAAAAGGCCCTGTGAACTGTGGAGGATTTCAGTATTAAAGATAGAATTAGTGGGATTTTAGTATTAGAATTAGTTTAGTATGATGATTAGCACCTCTTATGGTGAATAGAAGTGTCAAAATAATAAGAATGTTACGATGGGTTAAAGTGTTGCAATATATTTATCTATGAGATGTAATATGTTTAGAATGAATATAGGAAGCATCGTGGAAATGCCGCACATATGCTTGTAAAAAGTGTCAAAGTATCAGGAAGTACCAGAATACTTATCTAGTGTAGCGTGTGTTTACAATATGTTTACTATAGGAGTGTTGAACCATAAGAGACAATTATTGGATGTATTATTAATGAATGTATTAATCTGTAAGAATAGTCGATAGGGATAGACAGGATTTTAAGTTGGGCTTTAACAGAGGACACCAGGAATAGAGCGAGGACCCAAGAGGAACCCAAGAAGGAGGAGCTACAGACGGAGACCAATAGGAGACGACGAGGGAGTCAGCTGACTAAGGCTAGGAGGAGTCAGCTGGATTTAGGCCAATAGTATTTGAGACAGATATTTTACGGACTATGAAAGGAGATTCAAATGTTTATTTCAGTCTCTTCATCACATTTCGTCCTTCAGGTAACAAGCTTCCTGTTTGGAGTGTGTGTGAAAGCTGTTCTCGAGAGCATTTTACTATCGATAGTTAATTCAGATTGCATTTGATATTAAATACATGTTTTATTTTGAAACCTGAATTCAGCGAACTTATTTTTGGCGCACATGCGCAGTAACTAGTCAACAAACCAGTCCAGCGTTAGTGGTTCCTGTTTATACTTTGCCCCAACAGAACCACGCAGATTGTAGACAGATACGCATGTGTGTGTGTGGGTGTGTGTGTGTGTGCGCACATACTTGCACGGCATCAAGGAAAAAATGAGGTTATCTGGCCGTGTCAGCCGTTCTCATCTTTTCTCTCCTCTGCATGGTGTTTCTCTTCATTTATCTGTCTGGAATCTAGTCCCTCGCCCCACCTCATAAACCTTTTGACTTTCTGTTTTGCATTGTAGAGCACACATCTTAAAAAGAACATATTTAGACAAACAATAATATGTCCCTTTGGGGGCGAATAACAATATGCGCGGCTCAAATATGAAACTATTGTCTGAGAATATATATATATATATATCTTGTTTAATTACTTTTGCATTGTTCTGATATGACTGTGGACACTGCAGCATATTGCTGGTGCAGTGAAATTATCTCCAGGTCAACATTGAAAGTTGTCTGAGGGCAAAGAGACACTAGGCGTGACAGAGCTCTGGGAATGACTCTGCAAAAAAACTCTCCTTCCTCTTTCTCTCTTCACTATTTCTGACCTTGTGTACCCTCCGGTCTGCTTTGTGGTGTTAATACTTTGTTGTCAAACGCCTTGTTAAGCAGACGCGGAGGTTACAGACACTAACTGTCTAGTGATTGGGGATTTTACGTGGCTGAAGGGGAAAATAATACAGTTTTTAGAGGAGATTACATAAATAAATGACCTTGATTCCATTGTCTCCCATTTCACAGTCCTGGTTTGTGTTTTTTCATGTTCTCCTATCCTCCTCGCTCACATTCCTTTTCTCACTTGATCACAGGTGTTACAAAATCGGCAAATTGTTTATTCAGCCTTGTCCCAGCTTTCATTTCCTTGTCACTACCCTTTGTCACCACCATTTAACTTGCTAAATTGCCATCTTGTTTCACTCTCCGCCAATTTCATCCCTCATCATTTTTTTCTTTCTCTGTCTCATAGCCTCTGAACTTTTCAACCCCTCCCTTTATCTGTATTTGCTTTGTCAGTATTTCACCTCTTGATCCTATTGTGTTTTTATATTGTTCTCCCACCAATTCTCTCTCTATCCATCTTACTATTTTACTCTGAAATTGTCATGTGCCGCCCTCGGCTGCCGCGTGTGTGTGTGTGCGCTTTTTCACGTCAATTTTCTCCATGTTTAAACACCTATTTGCAAGACATTATTAAATGATTGGAATCACAGGGTGTATGTATGTGTGTGTGTGTGTGTGTGTGTGTGTGTGTGTGTGTGTGTGTGTGTGTGTGTGTGTGTGTGTGTGTATGGAGTGGAGGTTAGGTGGTGTGCAGTGGTGCCTAGATCACCTTGAGAATTCAATTATATCCCCACCCCATGCCGTTAAAAAGCACAGGCACTGACACACACATGAATGTGCGCACAAACACACACACACACACACACACACACACACACAAACTGTGTCCTGTCTGGTATTGCAGACTCCGGTGCAGAGAAAGTTCGCCCGGTGGGATCGATCTCCGGACGGGCGTTATTGGATTTTTCAGATGTGTTCCAACGCTCTTAAAGGTTACCGCTAGAATGAATGCCACCGACACTACACCACCAAACAGGTCTATCTTTTTGTGTATGTCAGACACAGATTAAGAGAGAGTTGGGTAGAGAAAGCAACCTATTTTTTATTTTTTTTTTTACAGACAATAAGACTGATGATGAATGCTTTTTTTTTTTTAATACTATATTCATACAGCTTGAGCCTCTGTTTTCAGAGCAGAGTTATGGTCATCTCTTGAGCTACAGTGAGCACCGGCTTGGTATCATTTAAGGCGAGTGAAATCAGCTCTCATACCTGGTGAAAGTATCTGTAAAGCACATTTGGAATGCAACAACTGTTCTGTGTTGCATGAGATGTGATGATCTTTATTTGTACTTGTCTGCTGTGTTTTTTTTCATATTCATTAGATTATTGGCAGCAAGATAATTCCACTTAAAAGGGCTCTATTCTAAGGCAAGTTAGCTTGAATGTACCTAAGCAACAATGATTCAGATATGGCTCCATAGTTGACCATCAGCATGAAACAAGCAACCACAAATAGGAGCAAATATAAGTATTTGTTGGGTAGGAAGCTTCATTTAAGTAGGTTTACAGTCCCGTGCCTCTAAATTGTGAGTGTTTTTCTCCCAATTTCAATTTGCTTACCTCGTTACCCTTGCCATTGTGGTTGCGTGAGTATGGATAGAAGGCACCCAGCTGCATCCAGCGAAGACACATCTCGTACTCAGCGGCATTGAAGAACCCACATATGTCTGCACCAGTCTGCAAAAAGAGGGACAGACAATAAACTGTTAGTACGAGTGTGTGTGTGTGTGTGTGTGTGTGCGTGTGTGTGTGTGTGTGTGTGTGTGTGTGAGAGGAGACATAGATGGACAGAACTATGGGCACCAGGGTGCAGGTGTGACTATAAAGATTATTTAATTGATAACTAATTTAGAGTTTATGAAGAATAAGATTACTATGTTATATATGTTTTGAGGGCATATACGACAATTGGCACTTAAGATTAATTCTTCTTTGAACACAGGCTATTACCAAGGTCCTAAGGCCCGCTTTCCACCAAACACATTGTTTAAGGGCCTGCTCTATTTGCGGGGGGGCCCCCACCACACGGGCCCCCAGTGCAACAGCACATCCTGTACTGTCTATATTTATGCCCCTGGTCACTCTAATTTTGTTGCAAGCATCAAATTCCCTCGTCCTTGAGTGCGACACCACAAGAGTGAACGATGTTGTGTATCTGACCCTCTGGCTGGCTGGGGCACGCAAATGATTTACCATATTGGGATCGATGAGGTGTCGGATTACAATTATTATTAGATGCACTGAGGAGGAGAGTAAATAGGAGGACAGCATGTGATGGAGAGAGAGAGAGAGAGACAGAAGTGAACGCAAAAAGACAGCGGGACGGACAAGCAAAGACTGTAAGGATGTTTTAAAGTTGTATTTAAGTTTTTATAGGTCATAACGGACTAAAGTTAGGCTTCTTGGTTGGAGTGGGGCTTGTGATGGCATGCTTCACATTTTATCTCAAGATATCCTTTGACGAAAGGGTCTAGCAAACAAAATAACATCACTCGGGCCGCTGTAATCTATTTAGGGAGGACAAGGTCACATCAATAAGATTATGCCTTGTCAAAACCAAGATCAGATGGTGATACTTACGTAAGAGATGCCAAACAGACTGAACTCCATCATGCCTGTAGAACAATGGGAAATGGGGAGTTGTGTGTAATGAAAGTTCCTTTTCTATGTTGCACAGTTTGCAACCAGTGGGATTGATAAGTGTGCAAAACCCTAATATTATTAGATTACTGAGGTTTTATTCAAAACATTATTTACAGCATATGTCTATATGTACCTATGATGGATTTGTCTAGCTGGTCCCAGCTCGCAAAGTTGTCTCCCAGCCAATGTCCAGTCCATTTTCCACTGGAGGGGTAAGTGGACCTGGTCACCACTATGCCTCGTTTACCCGTCACATTCAGCACGGCACTGCACAGAGAAAACGGGCTCAGGGATTTGTTTTACACGTGGAAATCCCACACAAACATACATCAACAAGCAACAAATAGAATGTAAAAGTTCCTTCCCCTTAAAGTAAAGAACATTCACTCTGGAAGCAAATTAGCCAATTCATTGTGATTGTTAGATTCAGCACGCGGCTAAACACGAGACAATTCCTAAGCTTAAGCACCTGGGCTCAAGGCCCGGGGGTGCCGAGCATCCCCAGGCCCTTCTGTGGCCAACTTTGCAATCTGGACTCCCTCCAGATTGACCAAATGCAGTTTCACATCGGTGATTATTATCATGAAGATTTGATGAGACTGTATTTCTGTAGATTAGCTGGACGATATGCAGTTATGCATCTCCTGCGGCTGCATTTTCTTCCTAAATGTGTTTGCAATTATAGTTTCTGCTCTTCCTGTCCTCTTTTCTCTTCACTTACGTCTGAATTAACTGTGCTCAGGTTATGTACGATTGTGATAATAATGCTAATTTGTATACTTCCAAATGTAGTCTGGTTTGGTAGGCAATACAAATGTATTTTTAATCATGCGCAATTTCCTGATGATGTGTCCTATTTGCGGTGTTTAAAATATCCCAAAAACAATCTACATCTGTCATCTGTGTTGGTTCATAGGGGCATTTTGTGTCCTACTTTTTCTCAGTAATATATTTACTCTTTTCAGTGTAAATGAATGCCAACTACTACATTGACAGCCCAAAAAATATAGAAGTTGGCTCACATGCACAAAAACAAAGAAATATAAATGCATCACTCACTCATAGGTGGGCTCTGCGTGGGACCAGCCATAGAGGTTGTGGACGTCATAGTGTCTGACCTTTTTCCCATCACTGAGTATCTGCTCGCTGTTCATGCAAAGAGTCTTGTGGTTTAAGCCTATATGTTGAGACTCCAGGGCTTTTGGAGGGGAAAAAAAAGCACAAATAATGGGTTAAAGGCATACTTCTAATCTCGACTTCATAGCTTAATAATGTAATTACAACACAGGGATGAAAAAATAAATAAAAATAGAATCATGTGTGACTTACGTGGCATATATGGAGGGTTCTCGAGAAGTGGATTACCAAGACAATTCCCACCAACTGTGCCGTGGACAAAACTGGCAGGCTCATTCATGTCCTGCAGATGTGGACAGTGTGCAGGAAGGGAAGGTGAAAAGAAAATCAGGCATATTGAGGTAATAAGGTCATTTTATTAAAATGTCTTCTTTTCGGGTCACTCACAATC
This sequence comes from Leptoclinus maculatus, assembly GCA_032191485.1. Classification (NCBI taxonomy): domain Eukaryota; kingdom Metazoa; phylum Chordata; class Actinopteri; order Perciformes; family Stichaeidae; genus Leptoclinus; species Leptoclinus maculatus. The sequence goes on along the minus strand of JAVDOI010000014.1, from coordinate 16,189,913 downwards.
CAGATGCCATCAAACTTTATTTTATTATAGAAATCCCGTATTTCTTGTTGCCACCATGCTGCTGTTGTAGCGCGGAAGAAGTCTGGGAATGCAGTGTATGCCCTGTATTTCTGGACATGGGACAGGAAATGAAATGCCGAAAAGTTAACAAACCCAAACAAATCTCAAGGTCTCATACAAATATAAAATGTTGGAAGCTAGACGGGATATGTTTCGGAGGGATGAATACAAAAACATTGTACCTCTACTTGGGTATCCCAGTCCAGAGAGTCATTTACTATGACATCGGGGTAATCTGGCCAGACCTTTAAAAAAAACATGTCTGTTGGTTTCAATCTCTCTTTATTAATACATGCTTGTGTAATTTCCCACTTGTTTGTTTGGCCTTCCGTTCCCTCTTACCTTCCCCCACACAATTTCCCCACTGAGGTTTTCGGGCCATTTGATGAAGATATCTGCTTTTATACCTCTCTCAAAGGCCGGGTAATTTGTCTCATTTCCAGAGATGGCTGGATCCTGGAATTAAAGAGACACCATTCCTGTGTATTTTAGTAGAACAGAGGCTCGGGATTCAGCAATATAACATGCTGTATATAATATGTAAACAAGCCTTATGGATTGCTGATACTTGTACATTATCAATACGTTATGATAAAATGACATTACCAGAATGAAGATGAACCTCATGCCCTCTCCCCTCATTTTGTCAACCAGGACAGGCAGTCCATTAAACTCCGGGTCCAGAACAAAGTTCAGCTGACGGTCCATGTAGTCAATGTCTGCATACTGCACATCCTGCAACAGACGGAAATGAAAGTTGCTAAATTCGAAATTAACAGCATATCTTTGTCTCCGCACAACTTTCAACATGTGCACTGAAAAGCACGTGTACCCGGCCGGTTAATGAGAAAGTGAGATTACAACACACACAAAGTGGGTATGCCTTCATTCTCTGCTCAGGTAGACATTAGTCCATTATATCTTCAGCAAATAGTCATTTGATGCTCTGGATGTTGTTTGGAGAAGACGGTCATTTAAAGAACAACATTTCCCTGTATTGTTTTCAGGTCTTTTATTTTGTGCTATGAGCATGACGCAATCACAGCAAAAGGCATAGCTATTGTTTTTAGGGCATGCATTCCACTGCTGTTTGCTGCATTATTCAAATATTTTCAAACTCATATATTCAAACTTCAAGTTAAGAGCTGGTACACTATGTGAATGCAATTAAAGTTTGAATGAATGAATGAAGAATTATAACCTACATGTCATAAAAAAGCAACGCTGTTGTCGTCAGGTCAGGAAAAATTAATTGCACATTTTGCAACACTGGTGTTGAATGTTGGGATTTCTACTAAATAAATATGGAAATCTGTCTTAACAATAGGCACGCAACACCTACGATATGAGGGAAGGGGGGGGGGTTCCATTTGCTTCTGGCTCTTACAGAGAGAACAAAACTTCATCTGCTTCGGTTGCCTGGTGTGTGTCTGTGGTAGTTTAAGGTTGGTTAGTAAAACTAGCTGATGTGTAGCTTTAGTAAGTAGCTGTGCATTCGTCTTCTTTCATTTCAATTAATGATGCAGATTTAGTTTTGGCAAGCGTCGGCACCTTGCCGGTTAGGGCTTTGTGAAGTCCTATTCAGGGGATCACTTGATTATTGATGGGAACTCTTATCTTCTGTTCGACATGATGAAGAAGATTGAATCCTGGCCTGTTTTAATGCGAGACATCTTGCCACAGTCAAACACCGTGCTCTCGCAGTTGAGTATTACTTATTATGTTATTCCAATGTGATCCCCCAGATTTCATTATCAGAGAGAATTACTGGTATTGGTACAAACTGGAAACGTGTAGAGGCTGTGAAACCTACAATGGAATGGATTTCAGATTAAATTAGAGGTCACATTTCATTAGGTTAAACTGGGTATACCTAATATAATCAATTAAGTCACCTGTACTCCACAACCTACGGCAGACAAGAAGACGTTTTCAGATTGCATTTGTTTGTATGAGGGCAATACAATAAATCCTTGAGTTAAGACACTGATTGAATGAAATCAAATGTTTTGGCAGAGGAAGGCAAACATACTGAAAATGCAATTGGATGAGATACTGTATGTGTGTGCAACATCAGCATTGTGTCCTGTGACATTCTGTTTTCACATCACATTTACGAAGTTATGAAACATGAGCTTTGATATTGTTTTTATCATACATAACCTGAACAGGTACATATTTTCTTGTATTTGTTTTTGAATGCTGACAATATTCTTTACTGTCGTCCTTAAAAAAAAAATCTTTGTCTGGGAACTTACATAGGGTATGCCCGCTGCCCTCATGTCTTTGTATAGATCTTCTATCTCCGTGTCATTGGCGTAACCATAGCGACAGAGTTGGAACCCAAGGGACCAATAGGCAGGTAGAACAGGTCGTCCAATCAGCTGTTAAGAAGAAAAACAAACAAGGAAGTCAAAACAGTTCAGCACAGAAAAAAAGTTGTTTTGGAGGAAAACGGGATGGCGTCCATAAAGTGTTTGTTTGATTGTCTGTGTGTGTGTGTGTGTGTGTTTGTGTGTGTTTAGATAGGCTAAATGAGAGAGCGCAATGAAGCGAGGAACTCCCAGCTGCTGCAGTCCATCAACAGCGGCCCAGGGCCAGCCACAAAAAACACACACACACACACACACACACACACACACACACACACACACATATAGGTGTAAAAGCAAAGAAAAATGTGCACAGATACACACAATGCAGACAAGAAGTTCAAGAAGACTTACTGCGGTGTACTGCTGCACCACCATTTCAGGCGTAGGTCCCAGGACCATAAAGAAATCCAGGATACCTCCAACAGTCCGGTACGTTAAAGCTGGAGTAGGCTGGAAAGTCACATCTGGACATAAAGACATTTATGTCCCTTAAAAATGTATAGGAAGTGACATGTTCAGCATGTGTCCCCTGCTCACTTACCGTGTGTGGCTTATGCATGTTTTAGTACTTTAGGAAATAGTGCAGGAATGGAAGATACGAATGGGATAACAACAAACAACTGAAACAGTTCATTCTACATAAACGTGCAGTTTGAGACTCTTTCTAGAAATTGGTTGGAATACATTTCAAAAGTAGGTATTTCTTTCACTTTTTCATGAAGACAGTTGAATTAGACCAGATCAGTATGAAATGACTTTAGAAGGACATCGGCACAGAGTGAATGACTTAGCTCTTGGAAAGATTGCTCATTGTGCATGGTTCGCCTTATATAAGACTCCCCGTCAATGGACGTGTGCTCAAGACATGAGGAACAGCCTCACTCATTAATACATACATTCTCACTGCATATGTAATTGGGTGTGGTTAAGTGTGCATGTTAGCTTGGTTGGTTTCATTTGCATATGTGCATGCACTGCCAATTCAATTGTTCAGTATGCGCAAGCATATGTGTGCTTTTGTGCATGCGTGTTTGTTTCTCTCACCCATGGCATTGCTGTTTAGTAGCAGCACACCGTGAGCATCAGCAGTGGTCTCAAGGCCCATATAGAAGGGATGCACTCCATAGCAATTCATCTTGTACTGAAGCAGAGCGACAGAGAGAAAGAACGAAGGACAAAGTGTGAAATGTTGGGGAAAGATTTGGTCTGTTTTTGTTGCGTGTGCTAATGTGTGCTTGTGCGTCTCTTTATTTATTCAAGACCATTTTCCTTAACACCTGACAGGGCATTTCTCATTGTATGACAACAACAATGGGTAACGGGCTATGGCATTTCCAAAAGTAGCGAAAGAAAGTTATCCTCCAGTTAAATATAAACTTTCTGTATTATAGCACCCAACAGTGCTCCAAAATCCCCCTAATTCATCTTGCCTGAGTTAAAAGACATCAATGGACAACTGGGATGTTATTTAGGGATTATATTTGCTGTGGGGTACTAGAACAAAATCAGGAAGTCCTAAATGTAGCATATAGATCATTAAAATAAATGACAAAGCTGTAGCTTGGTGGTTGCCAGACTTATACTACTCTTCATTTTCCTTTGACAATTTATATATTACATTTTTTGCATCTGCTTGCATTTGTTTTCTACATACATACACTGCAGTGCGCAGTAAATGTGCATAGCAATATATTGATCTTGTGGGAATAATTGAGTTTCAGAGTGCGTTTCTTCTGTAACTGCTATGGGGGTCCCACTGTTGTCTTCAGTGTTCAGACAAGAATGGAACTAGACGGACCTGGCTAAGAGGAACAGATAGAGAGGTGGCGGGGGAAAGGACATCTGCCACTTTCAGATGTCACCATCCTGCAACTAAGACTCATGGGTACATCACACTCCATTAGCCTCCTGCACTTCTGGTTCATAAGACAATGTTAAACTGTGTTATAATGGCTCCAAGGACTGTCTCTTTCTTTGTGTCATCTTTGTCTGGATGTGTGCTTTTCTTGCTACGTGTGTGTCCTTGTTTCAGTGTGGCCCTGCTACATTGTGTGATCATGGCCTGACTCAGGAAGGAGAAAGGTCATTAACTCGTCCGATAACAAAGAGTGACAGCCAGTAACAGTGTTCTTTTGGTCTTTCTCTCTCTCTCGCTTTCTTGACTTCTCTCTCACAATGAAGATGTATGGACACACACTGTGTACATTTACATGGATTGTAATGGTCCAACTATGGATGCTCTTCTAAAAAAGATAGGAAATAAAATAAGTGATTTACTCAGTGCCTTATTAAACTTCATATTTATGTTCTCCTTAATTTGCTATGGTACACAACCTAGTTCATGACTGGAGAAATCCCCTCCAGAGTCCACAACAAAGTCTGAGTTTCCCTCAACTATCACGTATTCAACCTCAAAACATATCTCTCTTTCATGTTGCTGCAGTTGTGTATCCTTGAGGCTATGTCTGTGCACATGTTGAACAAAAAAGACCCATGAGAGTAGAATCAGACGATATTCTCTGCATTTCAGGGTTACATTCAGTTTGTTTATCAATTTGTTCTTTTTTTTTGTCTGCTCCTTTGAAATGATCTATGAAACTGTTGGTTCTAACTCTCACAGGCTCCACCCTCTGTTGGACCATGACGCCTGCTTTGAGTGCTTTGGCAGGGACCAGGTGTGGAAAGGTGGTCAGTAGCCACCAGCCGGCCTCGGCTAAGGCCCCCCAACTCAACCCCACGGGCAGCTCGGGGTGAGTGAATTGGAGGGTGCGTCTTGACGGAGAGGGCCCTTTTCCCTCAACTCCAATCACTGCCAAGTTTCAGCCGTTTTCTTGCCTAGATCCTGTGGCCATCCATAATTCATCGTCCTGTAGTTACATTTGGAACTTAACGTCTATTTTGGACACTTGGACAACCCTTAATTACTTTAATTGCACAAGTCTCCACCTTTACTGACATAACTGTAGTTCAGGTCAGAAACGTTTGGACTGCGAGCTTAGTTTAGAGAGTCTTTATAAAGACTGTAAATACAGAGTCCATGTCACTCTGTCTGCTCTGTATTTTATTCTCATTTCATCTGCTTTTCCGTCTTTTTTTCCCCTCCTAACTCTAATTCCTTTGCTCTCCGAGGGGCCCCATAACATTTGTATGAACCCTGTGGAGCTGTCTTGACAGCTCAGCAATTAGGCTTGATAATGCTGATGCAGGTGGAAACCTCATCCCGTCTGGCCTTGACACCAGTAGGGAAAACATGATGACACTCTATAACCGCATCAAAGTGACACGAATGTGAGAAAGACAAGTTTATATACTGTGCAGGAAGGTTGTTTTCAAGTCACCTCTGCAATCAGAGGGTGGGAGGTTACATTCAGTGCAGGGTGCTCTGTTATATATGCCATGACCAGCAAAATTGGTTTGTATGGAACATGAATGCTTTAAAAAAGTTAATTTTTACATTTTCTTCATCTAAATCCTTACCAGTCAAACATTCCTTCAAGCAGATGCTATGCAAGTGAACTATGCATCAACAGCAGGTTGAAATTACAGCTAAATCTGATGAGCATAAGTGCTAAATTTGTTTTTTAACATCAATGTGCTTCAGTGTGATACTTACACCGGGAGGCTGGTCCTTGGCGAACATACCCCAGGTGTGATAGTTGAGGTTGTGTTTATAAGTGGGATGCTCCGTCTCTCCAAAGCCGTAGACAAACTCCGATGACAGTCGAGTAGACACTTGTATGAACATGTCTGAGAACGTAAAACCTGGCACAGAGGAGTCCCAACTGAGAAAATGACAGAGGATTAAATCAATGAGAGATGGAGAGAGAGGGGTAGAGGGAATTATTGTCAAAGGGAGTTATTCACAATCTGTTTGACACAAATAAGCATAATAACCCGCAGGAACTGTAGGCATCCCTTCAACATAGTTCATCAATTTTAATTAGTAAAATTTCAACTGACACGGAAGGCTTAACTATGAAATAATGTCACCCTTGCTTGGAGACATGCTTTGAAAAGACTCTCGACTGCTTCATGTGACATCATCTCGACTGCTGAACAAGAGGAAACTACTTAAGGCGCTGATACACTGGGCAACTTTCCTGAGCATATCTGATTGGGTAACAGTGCCAGAAGAGTTGACTCAGCATTGTTACTTTAATCTCACAGGGAAACAAAAACAAATTCTTGCCTGGAAATAATTGATTGGAATTATCACCCCATGTCTAACCTTATTATTTGTTAATGGGAGCAGCTATATTGCCCAAAATTGCCTGGTGAATCTCTGCTCTAAAGGGGCTAATTTGAGGGACAACAGGAATAGATTGCATAGTGCTTTTGGAAACAAAATGGATGCAATGCATATTCATTTACCTTGTTAATTAGGACAGTATATAATGTATTTATTTATTCAAATCCTGTTTTTTAAGCGCTCTCTGGCCAAGGTAGACAGCAATAACAAGGAGTTAAAGGCTAACAATATTAAATTGACATGTCAACACATCAGAATTAATGAAAAATATTAGTTTCCTATATTCTATTTGAACTGGAACTGCAGATGTAAGAAAAACTAAATTATTGCTCCAATTAAAAATTGCATTGGCATTTGTAATAACACTAAAATCGTTGCCTTGAAAAATTGACATTTCATTCCCACTGTTTTAGTTACTTCAGCTCATTTTACTGAGTCAGTTCAACTAAAACCTTTTGTGAACTTCAAATGTCAAGTCTAACTGTACCCAACTAATCAGTTCAATGAGTAGTTCATGCAACTTAGATTTCTTAGTTGACTCAACTATATGTATGTGTGGCCCCTGCAAAAAGGCATAGGCAGCCCCACGCAGCAAACAAGGACCGTCCACCTCCTACAACGCCATGTGCCACAAGAAACTCTTCTTTGGATCAGGAGTTCTCAAGGTAAGAACAAACTTTTACCTGTCTTATATTTATCAAAAGGCATGTTAAATTAAGTGCTGAACAGGTAAACTACCGACTGTTTTTTCATTGTCATTGCCTTGCATAAGAGTAGTTAGCTTTCAGTAAACAACGTTTGGTTCGACACTTGTGCTTGGTATTTTACACTCAACCGCGGGATATTTTGAGTTTATTACAGTATTTATGGTGTAATAATTCTTACAAGACATTTGGACAACAAGACTAAAGCTAATGAATACGAGTAAATGTTGACCACACTGTATAGATGACTATACAGTGCATATTGAAGGATAAACGCAAAAATCATTAAAGATGAATCATCCTGCTCTGATACATGAGAACATAATATCTAATTAATATAACCATCAAAAAGTTTTAGCTAAATGTGTACTAGCTAAAACTACACATATTGTTGTCGAAGGAAAAATGTATTGTTTGGCCGATATTTCTTTTAATGGGATTTGTTGAAAGAAAAATAATTATGCCTTATTATGGTCTTATCCCTTAAAGCCAAGTACAAAACTAGCCATATGTTTCAATGTATATCTTTATTGGTGAAAGATATTATTGTTTGGTGCCAGGTTACTAATTATTTAAAGTTGAACAAGCTTGTTCATTTTTCACAGTGCATCGGTTTAGATGAAGATAATGTAAACATTGAGGGAATTGGGGAATTTCTGAAGTGGTACATTTTTGGGGGAATTGTCGTTTTTTTTAATGCTGACAAATAATTATTGTTTGAATTTGTTAAAATAGAGAGGGTTTGAAAGTCTAATAGCAAATGCTGCAGTGAATGCAAATTTAAGTACATAGAAAGCAAACTTCTGGAAAACTTTATTTTTTCAGAAAGGCCGTTGAAAGGTACCCAAAACCAATAGTAAGAACCCAAAACTCATGAAACAGAATAAAACATCAAAACACATAACAGCAACGTCATCCCAACGGAACCACTTGTACAACTGAAATACTCACATCTTGGTTCCTGTGCTTTTCCTTATGACCTGGATACCGAATGGGTTGCGGGTAACTGCGACCTTGTAAAGCCTCTTGATTTCGTCAGTCTCTGGAGTAGAAGGAACCGACAGCGGCACTGGAACCTCATAACGATCTGTGGTCGGGTCCCAGATCTGAACAGGGAGGGAATGAATATTAGTGTGTCAGTGTGTGTGTGTTTATGTGGAGCAGGCAAGTCAGATGGATGCGTAAAAATAGTGAAAGAAGCAGCGTGGGGAAAGAACATGAATCATGATATGCAAGAGAAAGCACCACCAAAAGGAAACGCACCTTGAACTGCAGCATGTCGCTGCTGTGGTAATGGATCTCAACACGAAGGGTGTCAATATCTGGTGACTCTGGGCGACCACTGCTCCTGTACTTCTTGTTCCGAGTGATATCAACTGCCATGCCTGAGTTGCTGTCGTTTACTGCTGTAACAGTGTAGCCATAGTCTTTTGGATAGAAGCACCATGGAGCCCGTTCAATGGTGCTTTGCTGAATGAGGTCAGAAAGCATATCACAATTTTGCAGCGGTTTAAAAACAAAACCTTTTCTTTTCAGCTGTTTTGTGATATAATACAGAAATTATATATATATATATATATACATTTGAACCTCATCTGTGTCACCCCTCACCTCCCAGATGCAGCCTCTGGCCTTGCACTTAGCCTCATCTGCATTGTTCTCTGGATGGCAGTCAAAGCGCTGATTCACCTCCGACTCCAGTTCCCATTGCACCAGATAGCTCTCCCCGAGTGTGAGGGAGAGGCCTTGCAGGAACATAACCTATATGTGCATGTGTGATGAAGTGAAGGGGAGGATGAAGATGGGAGAAAGTTGTGATTAATAAATCCAAGGATTCCAGAGAGAGAACATGGCAAGACAATCTTCCTTGAGACAGAATGTGTGCTTGACGTTGCGTGTGCTATCAATTAAGACACAGCTGTTAATTTCCCTCGCTGTTTCAACAACAGCCTCTGTCGGGAATTATGAGTCATTCTCACAACAAATCTCGGGGAGTCCCTTTCACGCTAGTCACTAGTCACCATCTGATACATCCTCTGCTGGTTAGGAGACTTCCGGGATCTTCATCAGTCTGTCATTTTATTTTGGAATCATGCTTCAGCAATTGTATTGTGTAAAATACATCTCACAGGACACACAAGTACACAAGAATGCATCTTTAGAAAGAAGAAAAGAGACAAAGCAGGCACACGGTCATGCACTGTGAACAAAGCAAACGGCAGTCAGGCTATATAGCAGGCAGAAAAGGGTTTTCAAAAAAAGCATAGAGCAATCAAGTGAAAAAACTAAATAAAATACAGGAAGCCAACATGACTCATGTGTTGTAAAGTTCTGTTCTATTTAAGTATATGGAACTAATGATGTTAGGCAGCTGTGAGCTACGTTCAAGGCCCAGTCCAACTAGGCATACAAAGACCGATGGACATGACAAGCCACAGTTTAGGTTTAACGGCACATTTACCCTTCACCCCCAGGGAATGATTACCACTGAGATTCATTTGATAAATGCATGCGTGTGTGTGTGTGTGTGTGTGTGTGTGAGATCAGAGAGACCTTGAGGATTTACACAAGCATAGCCCCTGGCCACACACACACATAAACACATGTGTGTGTGTGTGTGAGACAAGTGCACAAAGCAAATCTCTATAGTAATACTTAACCGAACCTCTTGACACTTTACAGACTCTCGCCAGTTGCTTATAACCCTGGGCACTTACTGTAGGACCATTGCTCAGTCACTACTTCTCACTCTCTCTTACACACATACGCACGCTCAGGCAAAAGCTTCAATGATCCTAGCCTAATGTAAATTGTTATCATTTCTTACACTTAAGAGGCTAACCTTGAAATGTACGGAAATGGTTTCATCCCTGGTCTTATTGAAACAAATGGTGGGCACCTGCAAGAGTAACTACGGTAGTACTCATCAACCCTGAAAGTGTTGCTTGCAGCATTGTCGAGAACAGCTAATTGCCCATCGACTCCAGTGAGGAAAAGTTTGGTTGTAACGGTAGTATATCCAGCAGCTGAAATAAACTGCAGTCAATGGGCTGCTGTCTGTAAAGGCCTGCTGCGACATGCTCGACATGCTCAGCTAGGCAGAGCCCTGAAGCTCCCCCCCCCCCCCCCCCACACTGTTGGCTTGTATATTCAATGTCTATCAGGCTATTATTGAACGTGTCAGGTGTCTAAATTGCACCAAATTTGACGTGGCACCCTCTTGGGTCTGCAGCAATACGCCTGCCAAGTGTAAGGTAGATCTGACGACTGGTTCTCGATATAGGTGAAGGACGCACCCACAGAGAGACAGAGATTCCTTGCTTTGTGGTTCGATGCAATTTGGCATCTATATTTTACTATGCATATTTTATTTTATATATTATATAGAAATTATTATATAGTTATAACTATACTATAGTTCAACTTAGTATGAAGTTGATATGGCAAACTTGTTAGCAACTGGTGGCCTATTTACACATTAAGTAGACACGGAGCAAAAATAGCATTTATTTAGAGATGTGATTCAGGCCACCTGATTAATGTAAGTCCAACATTCACTTAATCTTCATCTTTGATCTGGGCTCTATCAACTCCTGAGGGAAATAACCTGTCAAATAACATGTCAACAGCTCTGCTCACTTTTTTTTTACATAGTTAGTATTGTTACATTGTGTATATACAACAGTTGAATGCCTTTTCTGTAAAGGTAATTTTCCCTCGCATGTTGTGCATTTGCACATGACTATGTCTATGTGTGCGTTTACCTCCTTTGCTCCGTCGTACTGTATGTTGGAGGTCGGCACAGTGGCTGAGGTTCCGCTGCCAACGTGAGTCACAGAGACGGACGTGGGAGGTTGAGGTACTCCGAGGACAGTAATGTTGTCAAACTTAAGACCATTTGGGTCCTTGTAGCCGTCATGTGTCACCTGCATCGTCAGCGCTCCCTATAAGGCAGATGACACACAATGTTATGCCTTATTTGAACCCATTACATTCATTGCATGCTCTCAAACTTAAAATGCTGATTATTTAGAAGAATATAAGTTTCTTTTGCATACATTTTTCCAGTTTACAACACTCCCAGTGTGCAGCACTTCCTTCTATCACGTTTACTGGTTAAGCCACCAGCTTATAAACTCCCAAAACTCTTGTGCGTCAGTCAAACAGCTGATCCGATAGATATCCCGCCAGTAAACCCCGCTACCCCAGTGTAATGCCAACGTACAGGAAGGACATCCCCGTCATACATTAAACATGCAAGGCAATTCTCACTGCCTTGTGAAGCAGGAACACGGGGTACTTTTGATCCAACAAAGCTTCAGCAGCGTAACATGGATCGATTATGCTCGGCGTTGTGGACTGGGGGAGTCTAAAGTCTCTGGTGGTTTTGAACTTTGAACTTGTGTTCAGATCAGACGGAATATGTGGGCCAGATTTAAAAGATGGCATAGATGTGAGCAAGAGAAACTTACATAGACAGCAGAGAACTTGTAGTGGATGTAGTTGCCTGATTTAACGGTTTCTGAAAAAAAAAAAGAAAAAGAGCAGATGTTAATGTTTCACATCTGTTCGACAACTGTCAACTTTAATACTGTCACATAGTAAGATAACTGACCTTCATTTGTTAATGTGTGCGAGCTGAATGACAGTGTTTGAACAGTCACACTGACTCATGTGATGCTTTGTGCTTAACAAGATAAGAGCTTCAGTTGGATGCTCAAAAATAAAAAAAAAATAAACAAGATTCCTGTAATGAGTGGTAATAACAAGATGTAGATGATCCTGTCTCTCACACACACACACACCAGCACATTTGCACACAATACCTCTGGAATCTCCGTCATCCCAGAATAGCTCCCCAGCTGCCTGGTTGTTGTCATCGAGAGCGACGATCAAACCCATGGGGTGACGCCGACTAAAGACGTACACATAAACACACGCTAAATACCATACGCATGTGTTGTTACAATGAATCAAGTAAGTGCACATTTAATCAAATATAGCACAATTTGATGCATTTATGATTATGATGTGGAAATGTGTTGATTGTTCCGTCTATGTGCTTCTGCGAGTGTGTGCATGATAATATTCATGTACATCGCATCAATCAATTGCTTTGTGAGACAGCTTGTTGAAATCCTTCAACATTATTTGAAGTGATACGTGTGTGTGTATGCGTGTGTGTGTGTGTGTGTGTATACCTGTATGTGGTGGTGACGTCAGGTCTCTGAGTTGGGAGGATCGCGCCACCTCTGATGTGTAAACCAAGCTTGTCAGCTGGAAGATGCATATCAACATAATTCCTGCGGTCTGCCAGTTGCTCCATCTGATTGGTAAGGTGACAGAATATATTAACTGACTTAAATTGTGGCCCCTTTCAAGGTTACAACAACAGTGGCCAGTATTTTGCACCAAAGCTTAGGTTGCAAAATTCTGGCTTTGGGCTGCGATATTGCCGTCTCTACAGTTGACTTTTTCGGAGGCCCCTTTAACACTGATGCAGAAACACTCTCTGAAATACTTGAGATACTTGATTGTATCAGTTGTTACAGAATAGCTCAAAATAAAGAAATGCTTTGAAGGACTGGATTACAAAAAAATGTTAAATTATGAAGAGAGACGAAAAAAATTAAATAAATAAAATATAATATTTTTATTTTTTATTTAAACCTTTATTTAACCAGGTGAGTTCCATTGAGATTAAAAATCTCTTTTTCAAGGGAGACCTGTCCAAGACAGGCAGCAACATAAGAAACACATAGTTACAGACAGAAAACACAGAACAAGACAAGTTAAAAGAAACTAAAAGTTTAGAGACAGTGACGTAACCGAGTTAATTTAAAAAACATTTACATTTTTGGGAACCTGCCTCTATTTCTTTTTAAAAGCAGTAAGTGGTATCAGTTCTTTGAGTTTTAAATCATTCTGCAACATATTCCATGAGGATGCAGAGTACACAAAAGCCCTTTTTCCCATTTCCGTTCTGGCATTTGGGACAGTGAGCATAAAGAAGTCCTGAGAACGAGTATTGTCCGACACTTTTCTGCATGATGAAGACACACAGGTAGCTTGGGAGCAGACCAAGGATTGCCTTATAAATGAAGGTGTACCAATGACCGAGCCTACGGGTGGCCAAAGCAGGCCATCCTACCCGAGAGTATAACTCACAGTGGTGAGTCAGAGCTTTACAATTGGTAATGAACCGCAGTGAAGCATGGTAAACTGTGTCCACCATACGAAGACAGTTAGCAGAGGCATGCATATAAAGAAGATCACCATAGTCCAACACAGGTAAAAAAGTAGCAGCAACTAATCGCTTTTTTACATTAGTTGAAAAGCACAACTTATTTCGAAAATAAAAACCCAGTTTTAACCTCAACTTTTTCACCAGGTACTGCACATGTGGCTGAAAAGTGAGTGAGTCATCAATCCAAATACCCAGATATTTATAAGAGTCAACAACCTCTATTTCACTTCCTTCAAGAGTGACCACCGAAGGGATATTCTGTGGCCTAATCCGAGAGTTTGAAAACAACATGAGTTTTGTCTTATCTGTATTTAGAACAAGTTTCAGTTGAAAAAGGGTATTTTGAACAACATTAAAAGCATTTTGCAAGAGATCAATTGCCTGCACAAGAGTTGACGCACAGCAATATATCACAGTGTCATCAGCATAAAAGTGAAGGTTAGCGTCAAACACATTTTGACCCAGATTATTTATATAAACAGTAAATAAAAGTGGACCTAATACAGAGCCTTGTGGCACACCTTTACAGACGGTTGCAATATCAGAGGATAGACCCTCATATCTGATGCACTGAGACCTATTCTCAAGGTAGCTCGTGAACAAAGCGACCGCTTGCTCCGAGAGCCCTGAGTTGAGGAGCCTTTGCCTTAAAACATCATGGTCAACTGTGTCAAATGCTTTAGACGGATCAATAAACAGTGACGCACAATGTTGCTTCTTGTCAAGGGCAACAGAAATGTCATTTACCACTTTCAGTGTAGCTGTAATAGTGCTATGTTTTTTCCTAAAGCCTGACTGATGGGTTGATAAAATGGCATTGGTGTATAAGAACTCCTTAAGTTGGTTGCTCACAAGAGCTTCAAGAATTTTAGCAAGTACAGATAAATTAGATATTGGCCTATAGTGGTTTAAAATAGCTGGGTCACCACCTTTAAACAATGGGAGAACGAAGGCAGATTTCCATTTCCTTGGTATTTCCTTATTTATCATATATAAGATATAAAAAGATATGCAAGTGGCTCTGCAACAAAGTCAGCAGCCAATTTCAAATAGTAGGGGTCTATACAGTCAGGCCCTGAAGGTTTCCTATGATCTAAGCTTTTTAGGGCTTTATGAACTTCCTGCCCAGGAAATGGGGTAAAATTAAAAGGCTGACCAGTATAAACTGGAACACCAGTACAGAGTTTCACAGACCTTGGACAACAAGACTCAAACAGGGAGCCATGAAGATATGAATCTCCATTTTGTCATGAACAGCGACAGAATCCTTCATAATAAAAGCAGATAAAGCTTGTGAGTTCTTGCTCACAGAGAGGGATTTTATAGATTTCCAAAATCGCCTCGGATCATTTCAATTTTCAGCAGTAACAGACAAATAATATTCAGATTTTGCTTTCTTAGTTGCCTAAACACAAGCCAGTCAGTGGCAGAACCTGTTGTTGCCGTAGCCCAAGCCAGGTTTCGCTCATGAATACTGTCTGCTAGATCAGAGGAGAACCAGGGATTTTCACTTAAGCCAGTCCCCAGTTAAGATCTCCAGCTAAAACAATTTCACCATAATTTAGTCTGGATATAAGGTGTATCAGTGACTAATGCCTCGTTTGAAGCAGATGGAGGCCTAGAACACCCAACAACGGTCATACAAAGGCCCTTAGAAATTTCAACATCCACTGCCAGAAATTCTAAATGCTTGCAAATCGATTCAGACAGAACCACCTTGACAAGAAATTTTGATTTCATATAACAGGCAACTCCGCCACCTTTCTTTGCCCTGTCGGCACGATAAACATAGTAACCATCCATGTTAATGTCATCATCAATAACTGATTTTGTCAGCCAAGTTTTGGATATGACAATGATGTCGGCATCTATTGATTTGACCCATATTCTAATCATATCCATTTTCGGTAACAAGCTTCACACATTTATATGAATAATATGTAGACCAGGCAAGGATATGAAATCAGCTGGCGTCTGAATACACTGCAGCTCAGGGCCAGTTACTGCACATTACCAGATATCAGCAATAATAAAAATAACCAACCACCTCTGTTTAGTATGGAAGCCCATTCCCGCCAGCAAAAAAAAAAAAAAGATCACTAAAAAAAAATAATAATAAAGAAATAAGATCACTAAAAGAAAAAGAAAAAAATAGTAACTTAAAAAAAAAAAAAAAAAGAAATTAATTCACAAAAAAAGAAAAAAAAAAAAATATATATATATATATTTTACTTTTTCTCTGTCAGCAAAAAAAAAAAAAAGATGTTTCCAGTTGCTGTTTATTGGTCGCCACCTCAGCCACATTGGTTTCATTCTTTATACTCCAGAGCTGCTTCTTGCTTAACATTCTATTCAAGGGTGCGTTTGCTCAGTACAATCCATGTGAAACATCATCTGTATTTCATGTGTTGTAAAGCCACGTTTTAAAGAAGTCTTCAATGTACTCACAATCCATTCATATGTCATAGCTGCTTCTATGACTGTTGTGTTAAAGTATCTCATAATTCCGACTTTCTATAGCAACTGGAAAAATCTGGTCAGTGTTATGGTTACAGATGGATGCACCAAAAGTTAAAAAAAAGTTTATTTTGTCGGTGGATTTCATTTTTTTTTTTTAAGTTACTATTTTCTTTTCTTTTTTTAGTGATCTTTTTTTTTTTTTGCTGGCAGGAATGGGCTTCCATAGTTTAGAAACATTACTTGGTATTTCCTTTAACCTTTCATATCTGAAGTTCGAACTAGTCCTCTCACAGTACGCAAAGTAGTTATTTAAAGCCAAGAAGGCTTTGGAGGCGGGGTAGGTCTCTGAGCATACTCCTTGAAAAGTGTGTGTCCTGTGCCAACTGCTTCGGGGTTTGTACGGATTGTACTACAGCCATGAAGCAAGTGCCTCCATTAGCAATGTCCGACGGGCAGTACACGTTGTTTGATGTACTCACCCAGATACGATCGCTTGCTCCCAAATCCCACACAAACAACGCACAACATAGCGCCACGAGAAACGCCATTGTCTCTATCCAGAGAGAGAAGTGTATGCACACATACACGTGTGCTCGCGCACCCGCTGCAAGCCGCGGGCAGCGGAGTTGGAGCGGTGAGAGGTGAGGAGGAGATGCGGTGGCGTGGTCAGGTGGAGATGCCAGGCAGGTGACGGTGCAGTAAGCCCTCGAGACCGGAAAAGAGAGAGATTTTCCGAGGATTGGAGCAGTGTATCCCGATTAGATGATCCAGGAAACAGATAACCCCATAGTCCTCAGGAAATAAAGTTTGCAAAGGCACTATGTGTATAGTATACTTTGCTTTAGATTCAGTATGAAAAGATAAAGCTAAAAAAGACTTATTAGTAAAAAACAAGACAGACAACACTGAGCACTGACGTGGACATGGACTGACATGCTGCCATCTTGGAATGGATATTAAATATATATAAATACATATATACTCACTTACCGCTTGTGTATCAAGCTATGCGGATAAACTATGTTTTCTTTACTCTGAATAATCCATAGACATCAATGTGGACTAGTTTTAATGGAGATAGCTTTTACAGAAAAACTAAATAGTGCCTATGATCTGTTATGTTTAAACCTGAGTTCCACAAATTAAATTCCATTCACCTCCATTGTTTTGCGCTTGAGGCAGAAATCTCAGAGAAGTATATCTGAAAATCAAGTAACTAAAATCTACAGTACATGGCTACATAACTAAGTAATAAAGTATGTGAAGTAATTGATTAAACAGGAAAATACTGCATGTAATTGTAGCTCATAGTTATCAAATTAAGACTCATTTGGACAATGGGCTTGATCACAGTTAAATTATAAAAAAATAAAGTTTAGAAAATGCAGTGACTGAGTCAGTTAAGGACGATGTCCTTGCGTTATAATGATTGTTCTGTTCAGCTTAGAAGGATTTATTTCAGATGAGAAAACACATTTCTCTCTCCCTTTCTGTGTCTCTCTCTCTCTGCTCCTCCACTCATTTCTCTGAGGGCCTCAGATAGAGCACAGTTAATTTCTGATCTCCTGAGGACTGAATTCTCAGCCCAGCCTAAAACAATTTATAGCTCTGTTCTCTCCATCTTCTCTCATTCTCCATATACCTACTTCCTTCTCCACGTCATGTTATTCTCTCTTGTGGTGCTCTAATTCTTTCTTTTTTTGAATCCCGTTTTCTTCCATTCCCATGGAGGTGTGTGTGTGTGTGTGTGTGTGTGTACAATTTTATGCAGTACAGTAGAGTATTGGCGAGTGTGTGGGCTGGAGTTAGTGGAGCGTCTACAACCAATTTCAGATCCTATCACCCCCTTATTGTCTGCCTTAAGGAGGTCTTCTCTAGCCTCGTCTTCTCTTCTTCTCCTTATTCCTGCAGGCCCATGCTCACATCTGCCAGCTCCTCTGCACACTGTGATTGTCATCCCTCTCTTCTTCTCATCTTTTCTCTTGTCCCTGCTTTTCCTCTCTCTTCATGTCACGTACTGTCCTTTCTTTTTTTACCTACTTTCTCCCATCCTGTGTGTTTTTGCTCCTTCATACTTCTGTTTTTTTTTTCTCCATTATTTTTTACCTCTGTAAGTTGTTTTTCATGGTCATTTTCACTACATCAATACTCCCCCACGAACCCTTCTATCCTCCTGCCCAGATAATCACGGGGGACCAACCAGGACAAGGGGCCGGCGGTAAGACAGCCAATCTAATCTTACATCTGATCAGTGGGCACTTTACATCGCCACTGTGACGCCCAAATAAGGTCCCAAAGGAGGACAACACCTCTTTTATCTCTTTGTCAGGGAGATAGTCTCTCTCTCCTCTCTTCCCTGTCCCCTCTATCTTTGTCCTCACTCTCGCTCTGTCTTATCTCTCTCGTCTCTCGGTATAAAACAAAGATCTTGAGGCAAAGACTGTCATGTGATACATGCTCTTTGTGTTGATTCCACTAATGTAACCTTTCGGTTTCAAATCTGATTGCATTTTAGTGACATGTTCAGTCTTCTTCATGTAGGTACATTGGGTAGGAAAAACATAAGGAACACCCACAATGTCTAACTAAAGAATGGATCAACTCTTTCTCACATATTTTAGAGGTATATTATTGTATGGCCAGAGAAAAGAAATTATAATTAATGCCATGTGCACTTCACTGAGATTTTGTGCTGGTAAATTTCCTTTTTTACTTCAAAAAGACAAATAAATAGTGATGTTTTCAATATCTGCTGCAAGTAATTTAATTCATTTACATGGAGAACAACGTTTGATAATTTCCCATCTGAAGTGGAAAAGGACGTGCTTTAGAGGAGACTATTTTAACATGAGCAAAATGTAGTCTTACCGTCTCATAGTCATACCACACAGCATCCGGGATATATGCCCGCACCTTGTCCACACCCTGCAGAAAACAAGAACAAAATATGTCTTCATATGTGTGCGTATTTGAACATTTGTTGTTGCCACTGAAAACAACATTAAATACCTCTGATTTGTTAAGTAGACATAACAAGGTGTCAGCTTTGTGTTCTGTGTGAAAGCATGCATGCGTTTGACTTGTGTTTGCAGCCAGTAACACCTGCTTCCACTCACCGCACAAATCCTGACACTTCTTATCTTATACAGGCCTAAAGAGGAGGATAGGAGCCACAACACACAACAAAGGAAGCATGGATATGTCTTGCTGCTATAAATCACTGCAACTTAATAATAAATAAGAAGATAAAATGTTTCTATCGCGGAGAGTTATTTCAAAACTGCCTACCATCTGATATGAAGTATCCTCAAAACCCTTTGTGACATTTCAGTCTACAGTGCTATGATGCAACAGATGATGGAAAAGACAGCATCAAGGGACGACTGATAGGTAACAGCCTTTGATAGCTTAAGGTGGTGGACAGACAGGAGCAATCAATAGAAGAGTGCCAAGCCTTTGATAGCTTTGTCACTTCTCTGCTCTTTCTGACAAGGCAGAACAGAGAGGGAGAGAGATAAACACAGAGAGCGCAGCGAAAGAAAGAGCGAACCAGAGGTTCTTTTCAAAACAGACCAAATTGTGAAATACACTATGTCAGCTGTGTAGGCCCAGACCGTCTGTCAAAGGCACGGGTGGCACCTCTCTCTCACTCTCTTTCCTTTCAGTGAAAGAAAGAGAGTGAGAGTGGCCCTCTGAGGCCTGTTAATAGGAACAAAAAAAGAGGGTTGACAGGAAGCCAAGGAAGAACAAACAGGTAAGAAGATGAGGAACAATGGATATATGAACAAAAGCTAATCATTTTAAATGCAAAGCACCCCAAAAGTACATGAGGTACTATATAAGAGCAAAGTAAGATAGGAACATATTGCTACAATGTCCTACTAACTAAATTAAATGACTTCATGTCCTCTTTAGGCTCCACAAATGCAGTTTTAAGGCAGATCACCTGTCACAACCGCTGCACAGCCTGTGGGGTGACAGCCTGGGGAAATGGATGCTCCCCCTATACCTTGTTTTCTGGTGTCTGATTTGCTCGCGGCACTTATCAATCACCACACTGACTAATGGGAAGGGACTGCATGGCCTAGCATGGCTGCTAACTTCGATTGAGCGGGACAAGGCATGAGGCCCGTACCCTCATTTGGAGTACTGAAGCTCAGTTAGCCATGGGGTAAGATTTGATCAGGTGGGCTGACGATTCATACTGGCAGAATGATCAGATGGTAGCTGAGGTAGATGAGAGAAGAAGTGAGGGTGAGCAAGAGTGGAGGAAAGAGAGATGGGATGAAATGAAATGGGATCACAAGGATGAGTAGACAGCAGCTGATTAAGAGAATGCAGATGAGATAAGGGAGCCACTGCTTGATGAAGGGCTGAGCTAAAAAAGTAAAGGGAGCAATGGGCAAGTAGAGGGGGGAGAGTGGAAGCATGGATGAAGACTAGAGGGGATGACAGAGAGAGAGAGAGAGAGAGCAGGAGATCTCCCCAGTTTATCACAGAGATCAAGGTTAAAGCATCGTCTGATCTGAATGATGGAGCAAGAGCATCATTAGTGAAAGGGAGAGGCAGGCGGACAGAGCGATAAATAGAAAGCGACAGAGAGATATGAGAATAATGAAAAAAGAAAAGTGATGGTAGGATGTGAAGAGTTGTTAGAGATCAGCGCGTGACCTCGCTCAAGTGGCTGACACTATCTCTTCATGTGGCCCTTTCACAGCCTGATGCATCTGGAACAGATAGTGGGCGCTCTGTTCTTAATGCCTGCCCTTACCCATTGTCTTAAAGCACAGCACTGCAGCCCAGCAGCACACTGTCACCAGAAACGATTTATATTCAGCCACATCGGACCTGTCATTTGGAAAGAGTCCTTTTTTAAGTGGCATTGCCAGGTCAGACATGTTTGTAAAGCGTATGCCAGTGGGCTACACTGCACTGCTTATTTTTCTACAACAGATTTAAAAAATATATATATATATATATACATAATACGTGAGAGACGGGAAAAAAAATCATAATTTGCAGGGTTTTTTTTGCAAAATAACAATACTTTTAAAATAATAGATGTTTCCTTTCGTAAACCAATATGTTTAGGTTACATAATCACCTTAAAGTGTGACTCAATGTCAACAATGCTCAAAGCCACCGTCACACTAATTGACAGTGGGTGACCTTGTGCCCATTGTGACTGTATTGACTACATGATGCCATTCATCTTGCATTACACTCAGATCCGTTTCTTTCTGCCTGCTACCTTGGGCCTATTTGGTATTTGTCTGCCTGCTATGAACTGCAGTATGCAGAAGTGGGAGAGGAGATTCACATGAGGTCTTGTAAGTATTGATTGTAAGAGTGGATCGAGCAGCATGGTGCATCTTTGGGTGTTTTGCTCGGGTTTGGTTAAACCCAAATTCTGGGCACATGAACAAATGTAACTCAAAAGCTTACAAACACTGGTGGAACATCTGTCGATGATATGTTGGACAAATTGATTTGAAATGTGAACACCCTCAAGCGAGAGAAAAAATAAAGCAATTTTCTGTGTACTGCACACATAGCTGTGGTGTGAACGACTGGTCTCAAATGTAGAGCTGTCCAAATGTGTCATGATGCATTAAGTGAGAATTGTAGGCCTGAATGCATCATCTGTACATGTCTGGGACTGGGAATATTACATGCCCTCTTATAAAAAAAACGTGCAATTGCTTATAATGTCACCCAAAAAACGTTTTTGGGTGTTTTTCCCAAAGTTTTTCCGTGACAATTCTGTACCATCACAAGGTCATAAATGTATCTCTATTCAATTGTCAGTGTCACGATCTTGGTTTAGTTTGTTTCCTGTTTTATTTTGAAGTTTCCTGCCTCTTGTGTCCTGTGTATATTTGACTTCCTGTCTTTGTGATTTCCCCTCCTTTTTTTCTATGGATCACCTGTGTTGGATTTGTCTCGTCAGCCTTGTTCTGTTCCCTTGTGTTTCTTCCACTTATCAGCTTTCAGCCTGCCCTCGTGTCTGCCCACCTGTGTCTTGTTGTCTGATTAGTTTATTGTGTATTTATGGTCCTGTCTTTTGTCTGTTGATTGTCGGTTCGTCTGCTATGTCTCCTGTTAGTATCCCTTGTGCAGTTGTCTGATTTAACTGATCCTGTTTCGTATCATTTTTGCCCGTTCTGGTCATTGGATTTTTAGTTACTCACTTTTAGGCTCACCTTCCAAGTTTTCTTTTTTTTTTAAATAAATCTCAGTTTAAAATCCCTCTGTTCCCTGCGTCTGTCTGCATTTGGGTCCATCCCCTGTTGGCCATTTCTACAGACCATGACAATCAGGGCACTTTGATGATGTAGAGCACAGTGCTTTTACAGAGAAAATAAACAGGTGGTTGGTCATAATTGATGCCAGGCCCGCACCCACTTATATATAATGGAATTCTCTTCATCCCATTCTGTTAACAACTTCACTACAGTTGAGCTGTGTCTCTTGCTCTGAAAAGACCCGAAGTAGGTGCACTTTTGACAGCTATTCATTTGTTTTGCATGTCTTTTTTATTCAAATTACAACCTGCATAGTCACCTTATGGCCTTGTCCCTTCCCCTCAGACCAACTCGAGCCACGAGGCACTGCAAGCATAAACCCTCCACTTCTTGCATTAGAAACTTTTCCACAATCACACTGATTGAAGCCACTTTATCCCTGGCCCCACTATGAATCCAATTCGCTTTCCACTATTCTGTAATTCACAAGAGGCCATGCTAAATTGCTTATTAATCAGGCCACTTTGACATGACCGCAATCGCTGTGCATGAATACACATGCACGTACAGGCACGCACATTTACTAGTACACACAGGTGCACGCTTACACACGCACACACATTGAGACAAACATGCACAAATATGCACACACTTCTATCTACACTTCTAATCTGCTGGTAATGAGGTCAGTGCTCTCATTAGAGTTGAGAGAAAAGAGGGAGGATATGAAAGAGAGAAGAACGAGGGATGAGAGGAGGGGAGGGCAACAAAGAATATCCCATGTCATGTTTTCCCAGCGGAGGTCACGGTATGTGTGTGTGTGTTTGAGAGAGTAACTGATCATCTCATCTGCAAGACACATTTCTCTATGTACTACATGTACATTTCCATATGTACTGTAGCTGTATATGATGGTAGTTTCTGTGTCTAGATGTGATATAGTACGGTCATGAAAGTGCATTTTGAGTGAGCGCATGCATTTGAAGGACCAAAGCATGGGGTTTGGGGTTTGTGTGTTGGCTGACCGGTTGTAGCACAGGTGTGATGAGCAGGTGTTTTCCCCAGAGGAACTGCTGGTCCACTGTCCAGGTGGCACTGTCGGAGTAGAATCTTGGGAGTGACAAAGAAGAGTATAGCATCAATTAGATATGTTCCTGCAAATGAAAACATATTTTGAAGTACAATCATTGTGTAAAGGCCTCATGTCTCTTATCAAGTACCTGCATTGTCACTGACAACCTTTGAGGCAGTGCATTTTTACTGTTTCCACCCTCATAATTAATTAAAGAATCAATAGTTTTCAAATTTCATGAAGTGAAAATAAAATAAAAAATAAATGCAGCCTATGATTTAGATGCAGGAACGTTGCCTCGATCGGCTCATGAGATCACCATACATTTCTGACAGCCACGTATTCCATAGTTGGACAATTTAAACATGCATAACAGTCTATTTCTTTCGGCCATGGCCCTAACAGGCAAACATGCATACTATGAAAGACTTCCTGCATCACCTTTAGTAAAGAAATACAGCAATAAAGATATTTTGCATGCATATATGGTTGTCCTGCTTTGTATATGAGGAAATTACGTTTTTTAATTAGTCTTATATAATACTGCATTAGCAAGCTACGGTAGTTTGGGTGAAGTTTGTTCAGGCAGAGCACTGAAATCGCGCTTCAACTGGCTGATTGGCACATCTGCTGTTTTGTAGTATGCTTTTCAATGATTATCTGAGCTCATTTCCAGCTAAAACGTCCAATCCATATGCATGCAAGTGTGCAGCGCGGGCCTTACAACCTGTCGCTGGTCTGCTCATTATCCTCACGGTTAATGCGTTTTGCTGCCACAGTTTACCTCACAGTCTGTGCTTCTCCCAAGTGGAGTAAATAATCGTGGTGCACACTGCGCGTCTTCTGCTGCCGCTCTCTGCACGCGACTCAGCTGGTTGTCAGACAGCTGTCACTTCAGATTCCGAGAAGCTGAGTTTTCCTGTGTTTGCTGTGGGATCGCGACCACTATGTCGGGAGACTAGGCTACTCGCCAGTCACCACATATCTATCTACTTGCCACCATACCGGGGTCAAAGGTAAGTGTTTATGGTCGCTTCAGGGTGTGCTTGCTTGACAATGCCAGTGAGCTAGATATGGGTGTGTTGTTGTCCGCTATTTCCGGTTTCAGCTCTGCTCCTCTGCTGTTGTTGTTGTTGTTGTTCCTTATCTGCATTCATGGCCCGTGCATGCTTGCACGTGATGTTGTGCTGCTGGCTATTTGCAATCTGCAATGCTGCTGAATATGTGCGTTTTTATTGAAATCTGTGTGTTCATTTTGCAATGAACACACAACATTTTGCAATGTTGCAGATGAGTTAATGTCATAATGGTGTCTGGCAAGTGCTTGCCTTGGTGCTAACGTCCAAAAAATGATTAGAAGAATAGTTTGTCCTAGTTTGTAATTAGTTTTGGCCATGTTTTGCCCAGCGGTTAGAAGGTGTTTATACCTCATCTATGCGGAAACAGATGATCACAATAGAATGATTTGATTGGTCAAGCTAAACTCCTGGTGATTGCTGCTTCTGTGGTTTGTGTGAAGAGGAGAGGAGGCCCGGCTTGCCAACGCTGTTTGCTTCAACAGCTATCTGCTCCACCCCAACCTCCTCTTAAATGTACGTGATATTGCCGATTTAACTAAGATTAATGTTCATTTAAGTGTTTATTCAGGGCATAAGCTCTCTCAGCTGACTCTTAAATTTAAAAATGCACAAAAGCTTTCTTTTCTCCAAGGCCTGCCATGGCCTAACAGTTAAAACGATCCTGTTGTGAATTACTTCTTGCCACAACTTTTTAACAACGATAATAATACAAGAAACAATGTTTTGTTATTAGTCTAATATAATCCTGCGTCCCAAAGTGCTAAATAAAGCATGAAGACAGTTCAGGCAGAGCACTGAAGTTCCACTTGTATGGGCAGGAGGTTGTGATGTACTACAAAGGTTGGCTCATTCCCAACTGTGTGACCAGTCACGTCCCCTCATATTCACTGTGACTGTTCATTATGCTCATGTCAACGCGTTTGCTGCCATAGCTGACCATAGTCTGTTCTTGTCCTTTTGGATGACTTACACACCGGATTCCATCTCACCACTAGACCAGGGTCAAAGGTAAGTGTGTATATACTGCTGTTTGCTTCATGGTTGTGTTTGCTTGGCAATGCCAGTAGCTAGCCAAGGCTGCATTGTTGTGGGTTATTTCTGCGTTCAGATTTGCTGCACTGCCGTTGCTGTTCATGGTTCAATTTATGATGTGAATGAATTATTGGCATTTATGGCCTCTGTGTGCTTGCAAGTGATGTTTTGCTGCCGGCTGTTTGCAATCTGCTATGTTGCTGAATATGTGCGGTTTCAACTGACATCTTTGTGTATTCATTTGTTTATGTATGTCTACACCTTAACCAAAAAAATCAAGTTCATATAGCAGTTGAGTAAATGTCTTGTGGTGTCTGGCAAGTGCTTGTTTGGTCCAAAATGATGATTTGAATAATGCTTCAGTATGGGCTGAGTTGGTTTTGGGCACGTATTCCCCCAGGCAGTTTGAAGGTGTTTTCCTCATGCATGCTAAATAGATGATCACTAGAGAATACTTTATCAAACTCAGTTTTATGGTCATTCATACCAGCATAGCTAAACTCCTGCTGATTGCTAATTTGTATTGTGTGGAGAGAACGCCTGGCTTCCCAACGTTGTTTACTGCCACAGCTAACTCCACCACCCCAACCTCCTCATGTGATGTTGTTGATTTAACTAAGCTTGATGCTCACATAAGGGGTATTCGCTCCTTCAGCTGACTCCTTGTCGCTTTAACTAAGTCTGCGATAACTCCCTCAAACAACGGAGCCTTTTCCACCAAACTGTATAACCATTTGCTATAAATGTTCACTTCCTTGAGTGTCCCTGTCTGATATCATGAGGACCGTGGACTTACAGTATTTTGAATGACTTACTCGTGCATGACGGGACGTACAACAGTCTCTCCTGTAGTGTGGGCTTTGTAGAAGAGCGTGTAGAGGTAAGGCAGAAGTGTGTAACGTATCGTCAAGTAATGTTTCGAGCTCTTCACCAGTGTTGAGTCGGGACCAAACGATGCTGGATCCTGGGGCTGGAGACAGACAGATGGATTAAAGGGATGGGGTTGATGAACGAGAGGGAAGAAGCGCGAATGGGAAATAAAGATTTGTCTTTTATCCACAGGGGGGGGGGGGGGGGGGGGGGGAGGGAAAGAGATGCGGAGATGAAAAAGAGAGCTTGTTTGAACGGGAAAAGGAATAAGTTGGAGGGCAGATAAGGGAAATGGGGAGACGGAGTTGGAGTGAGAGGAAAGAAAGGTTTGATGGGAGAAAGGTAAAGAAGAAAAACAATGAACTGTTTTCGTTTTACATCACCGAATCATTCACAAGTGGACATAAACTGTAGTTATAAAGATTCAAATGGAAATTAACTTTAAATAGGACTAATCTAAAAGCAGCGTTTACAAAGGGAATGAGCAAAAGAGAACTTGAGATATAAAGGAGAAAAAGTGTGCGAGAAAGAAACAGAAGTATGATTGAATTCCGATGATAGTGGAGAGTGAGAAGGTGATTAGCTGCTAACAGGCCGTGCTCCCCTCATCTGGCTAATCATTTATGCCCTCGGCACCTCTGAGAGTGTGACGAGGAGTGTGTGTGTGTGTGTGTGTGTGTGTGTTTGGACTGGCCTGCATGGCCATGTGTTGAGAGCCATGATTAGGGCAAAGCAAAGGTCACACATTAGCTGTCTCGTTTAGTGGAAATCGTACTTCAGATTCATCATCCTCGTGTCCCTGTCCTCCAGCATATAAACCCCCCCAACCCCCCCCCCCCCCCCGTTGCATTACCTTAAATGCTGTGCTATTTTTTGCAGCAGTGATGAGCATTGAAGAATGTTGTGAGAACATACATTTTCACGCTATCCAATGCCGCAGACAGACTTTGTCGACCGACTTATTTGTTCATCCAGCTCAGTATGTTTGATCAATATAAACACTGTAGGCTCAGTGGGGGCTTTTTTTTTTCGGTGTCTCTCTGTGACATTTTAAATCTGACATTTACATTTATAGTGTGTTTCCTAAAGATAAACATGAATATGACTCTATCCTCATTTTGATTTTCATGATTAGTATTATTATTATTATTATAAGTAGTTTTCAGAGTTGGATTTAAAAGAAAATTTGAAAAAAGCAAGACAATCAAGAAACTAATTTGAGTAGATGAAAATTACAATAAAAATGAAAGTAGTTTTGTGCATTATTATTATTATTTTTTTTTTTACCTGGTTTGCTTTGGCCTTGAAAATGTTTTAAAAATAACAAACCTGAACTAATTTACTGTTTTGACAAACCCCTTTCCTGAACAGCGATTGGACAATCATAGCTCAGTGAACGAAAGGCAAGGCAGGTTATGAAGTGGTGTGCATGGAGTCAAAGGGATGGATGCTGCAAACCGTTGCATGTCCAGCTACTATAAAGCTTACAGAAGCAACCCAGTTAAGTGATGTAATGTTTTTAACTTACCAGACTGTTACATGCTTATCTATTGTCTTCATTTACCCTCTTTGTCATTAGATACACATAACTAATGATCTTTTTTTTTAATAAAAAATGTCATTGTTTGAATCTTTTGTTCAACCACCAACAGTCAACCCTACTATATTGTCTCAAATATATTGTGATATTATCGCCCCTGCCCTCCTTCACATGCAACACGACCCAAAGCCGGAGTTGAAGGCGGTGGTGCTGTGTATGAGTGGAGAGTGATTACACTACTCCACCCTACCCGGTCTTGCATGGACCTACCAGGCTTTGATTTACTTCTGGCTCAGATGTTCGAAATACCCCCTGCAACTTTCAATACATAATATTTCCAGTGTTAAACCCAAAATCAGTGGTCCCTCTGCACATTTATTTTACAACACCGCTTTTACCAGTGCTGGTACGATCACAATCACCATGGATACTGAAAGAAGTTTCTATTTTTTTTACCGCTTGGCATTTTGTAACACCTTATATGCAATGCTATGAAATGAAGGGTATACCCCGCAGCACTTTTAGACCAAAGAATGGCCGTGTGATACACACATCTAAAAGTGACAGTCTAATAGAAGAATTGTAGAACAGAATGCCTTTACGGTACCTTGTAGCCCTGAGCGTTGTGGTTCCGGCTGAAGGGATAGAAAGCTCCCACCTGCATCCAGCGACGACATAACTCTTCACTGCAGTCGTCAAAGAATCCACAGATGTCGGCCCCGATCTGAAACGCAGGAGGGGGACGACAGCTTGACATTCAGCCAGAACCTACAGTATAGTTCTATTAATATCTTTAATGGTACATTTTGGCGTATTTCAATCTTACGTTCGGAGAAAAAGAGGATGCTGTGGATTTCAGTTAAAGCACGTGTATTGGAACTGAAATAAAATATAGTAACTCCATTTTTATTGTAAATGTCAATCCGGGCGCCTTGAGAAAGTGACCAAACTGCATCTGAGGTCAACAAATCTCTTGCAGTTGTGAAAAAAGGGGCACGTGCGTGATGGCTGAACACATATTTGTCTTTTTTAAAACGGCTTTCTTGATGTCCGCTCAATTCAGTCAAGATTTACTGTCAGACAGTAGATGTGGGCTGTGATCTTTATTTACATTAATTGCACAATGGAGTCCAAGAAAGAGACTTCAGACATAGGCCAGTCCACAGAGACCGCTTGCTCTCTTTTGTTTACTACTGGCCACAGTTTACAACGGACTCAACGGGAGGCAATCGATCCCAACTCCATTTCTCCGGCTCTCTCTCTTTCTGTCTCTCTCTTTGTTTTGTGTATGTGTGTGTGTGTGTGTGTGTGGAAGAACCTACAATCTGCTTGACACAGTCCCACCAGGATGTAGTTGGCATCTATAAGACCACCTGGCGTGCACAGTTGGAGGTGTGCGTGCATGTATGCGTTTGCGTTTGACTCTTCGCTGTTTTCTTTGGACTGCATGCAAGTACATCGAGCACACTTGGGTACTGACTAGCTGTGTGTTTTTTTATTTTTTTTTGTCTCGTTTTTGAACGAGGTTCTGTTCCCACAAAGGGAACCGGTGTTCTTCCAGACATTTTAATGGATCTTCTTCCAGACACACTTTTTCTTGCCTGCCCTCCTGTCTTTATGCTTACGCCTGAACATAGATCTCAATTAGCTGCTGAATCTTTTGAAAAAGAGGGAAAGTTTCTAATGCCAGAACTACATGTTAACTCAACTGAAACGCGTAACAAGAGTGACTGCCTCAAGCTAAATTGATTTGTTACAAGGTATTTTTGTATGATACAAATGCTCTACATAGTGAATCGTTTTTTGTCTTTCATTAATGGAAGGGAGTCTGAGCCTCAAGTGAAATGTGCCTTCCGTAATGGATATTTGCTAAAAATGAACCGACTGCAAGGGAGCTCTTGGTTGCCTCGAGTTTTTTTCTTTTACCCACACCAAATCAACCAAAACAAGACTTTTTCTCCTGCGAGTGTGTGGCGACAATATAAGTATAAAGGCTTAAAAGGAGGTCCACATTAAACTGTTGTGACGCAATGTTTATATCTGTAGCCCAAGTGAAAAGCTGAAGAGCGATTACTCCTTGCAGTCCTGTTAAGCCCTGTCATGGCATCCAGGTAGAAACTGTTTTCCCTGTCAAACTCGCTTACCTTGAGTATAATATGAACAGTGTTTGCCCTTGTGGAGGTTTACTACTCACATAGGGAATCCCAAAGAGCCCAAACTCTAGCATGCCAGGGATGGCCCATTTTATGTCGTTCCAGTTGGCAGCATTATCCCCCAGCCAGTGACCCGAATATTTTCCCACACCTGGGAAGGAGGAGCGGGTCAACATCAGAGTACGGTTTCCTCCAAACACACGCTGCAGAGCTCTGTGGGAGGGGGGCGGGGGGGGAGTCGGAGCAAGAGACGGAGAGAAAGAAAAAGGTTGTTAGGATAAAAATGGGTACAGTGGCAGAGGGTGACTCCAACAGCTCAAGGGAGAAACTGATCAAACACGCATACATGCTCACCAGTAGAATGAGAGAGCTGGTTGTACTTTTTGTCTTCCCCATTGCACATTATCATTATTTAGTTTGCAAAGGGAAATCGAAGCCACATTGATTTCCATGACAATACGGAACCCTGATGATGTTTATGAAATGTGTCTCCTGCCAATAAAATATTTTAATTTCTGGACAGGGGGGGGGGAGAAAAAGAGAGGAAGTGAGGAAGGAGACAAAGTAAAGATTAGCTAGCTTGAGTACCAAAGGAGTGAGTCACCAATTGGACTTCAGAGGGCTTGCATTTCATGTGTATGTGCCCTTGTGTGTTTGTATGCGTGTACCACGTGTATGTTAGTATTATGTTTCCCTTCATATAGTATGTGTGTGTCTTTGTGCAACTGTGTTTACTGGGCCTTTCTCATTTCTCCATATTTGTGCCTCATTGTCTGCTCGCTCCTCCGGCTTGTGACCCAGAAATCAATCTTAGCTCTCCATCATGAAGGACGTCCGAATTCCTAAAATGCACCTTGAATAGCGAGGAGTGCGTAGGAGCTATAAGCGCGGAAACACAGGTGTAATCTTTTTCGGCACCAGTGACGTATGAAAGAGGCGTGACACACAGCTGGAATAACTTCAAACCATGGCGGGACTCTACAAATGTGTTCTTTTTGTATTCACAAGTTGTAATAGTAAAATTATCACATTTTCTGCCCTTCACTTTGTGCAGTTTGTGCTCTACAGTCTTGTCACATTTTGACACTATGGCCTATGAGCAAGGTGAACTGCGTTGCTACGGTTTTGAACTCTGTGGTTTACGTCACAGCTGACTTGAAAAATAAAAAAGTTAGCCAAGGGGTATTCAGACGGTTGCAATCTGCAAACACACTGCTGGATGCCACCAAACCATATACCCTCTCCCTTTTAAGATGTCACAAAGAACTTTAAATAATATACCGAATGCTGTGCCATAACACCTGAAAGGTTACAATAGCATTTCATCAAACGCAGTGATTTATTTTTATTATTTTTTATTTGCTTCCGAGATCCATCTGAAAGAGTGTGGCAGTGATGAATTACCAGAAAATCCCTGCAGAAAATCCCCAAAAGTGGGGAAACGAGGTGAAGGAACCCTTGTAGCACTGATGTGAGATATTTTAACAGTTCTTTGCTACTTTTTGACTCAACATACAGTATGCATGTATATATCTGTGTGTGTGTGTGTGTGTGTATATATATATATATATATATATATATATATTTATATATTCTGCATCAAAGGCTGTGCATTGCATTTGTTTAGTGTTGTGGGGTGTTATTTTCCATCAGCCAAAAAACCCATTAGTGCAGGTGTGTGCTGCTTTCTAATTGATGCAATTTCCCATACCATCACCATTAGTGCATATTAGGATTCTGGCAACTGAAGCCATATTTAGCCTTGTGTGAAATGACTAGCTGGGGGCTTGGAGACTATAGCAATTCCTGTATGAAGATGAATGTGACTGCAGCCTTTATACCTCTGTGGCATTTAAGTGGTTTGTGTTTTGTGCAGCTCTTGCTCATGTGCCAGGCTGACTTCCTTGAATGTACAATTCGCACTCTTTTGGATTATGAATCTGATGTGCTCCTGTGAACCTCCTCTGCTACTAATTTTTTCAAATTACTCTGTGCTTGTTTTCATGATGGAAACGAAAAGAGATTAGCTGCATTTCAGGCCCACTTGACTCATCACAATATCATTTGTGTGGCACCCAAGTACGGTTTCAGAAGCAAGGTGAACTTTATGTAGCGTACTTTATGTAACTAAATGGGCTTTACATGCATTTGCATAGCTTGATTGTAGGAAATACACAAACTGGTGTGCCACTTGCATGCGCATGATATTCTGCATAGACTAAACTGGATGTATAGGTATACAGGCCACATGTTTGTACTCAGACTAGCGTGTGCACTTAACTCTCAGATGTCCACATAGTCTCCTAAATTTAATATAATAATACTGAGTGTCCTGCCTCTATATCGATAAACAAAGCATAAATCAACTTTAACCTGCTTAAAGCTCCATCAATTTCCATATCTAAATAATTATTATCATTACATCCTATAATCACATTGATGCCTCTCTGTAGGTTTGTGTAAGTAATGGGCCCTTTTAAACCGTTTCAGCGCCAGACCCAGATGAGAAATTCATTCACTCACCCTGGGATCCGGACTCATTAAAACATATTTCCGCACTTATCACATGGGATACGACTTGAAATGGTCTGCGAGAGTCACAGGCTTTGATTTACCCGAGGGCATAACTGGGCTGCGCTGAACTGACAGATTTCTCCGTTGCACCTTCTTTTTTCTTTTTTTCTTTTTCATTTCAGCTCCATTATTATGTTGCCATTTCTCACCAGCCACTGATTCTACTGCACTTAACGTTAAAGATCCCGTGTGTCGCACTGTTTTGACATTCCACAACACACTTTGAGTTTTGCCAATGCCTCATTGCTCTGGAGGGGTGGCAGCGAGTTAGCGTTCCTCGGCACGAGTTGGCCAAACTCCTTTGCGAATGTACTCACTTTTCAGTAGCCAGCACCATAGAGTAGCCATACAGACTGTGGACATCATAGTGGTTCCCCCAGGCCTGCTTGGCATCCATACACAGCGTCTTACTGTACATCACCTCATCCAGAATCTCTGTGGGGAGCGAAAAAGATGGAGAAGGTAAAGAGATTGGAGTAAGGTGAGCAGAGGCATGGAATGAATACAAAATATAGGATGCAGTGATGGAAGGGGAGAAAAGGAGGGCAACAGCACAGAAGAAAGGGAGACACTGATATATACAGCAATAGGAAGTGTGAACAATGAGGAAATGAGAGACAGCCAGAGCAATGGAGAAGGAGGATGACTAAGGAGGAGTGCAATAAAAAGGTGGCATCGGGGGAGCATGCCTTTTCCAGTTATGATCATCTTGTCTGGGACACAGTCGGAATAAAAGACATGGCAGAAGACTCATTTTCAAAATCCCTCACTGGGGACCTGCTATTTTAGATGAGTTTTCCTCTGGACCTGAACTTACTTTATGAGCTATTGTGATGGATTTATCAACTTGTGCACAACAGTTGGGCTTCAAGCTGCAAGCCCATGACTTCCTCTGTAGGTATGTCGATTTATGACTGGTTTGTATGCAAGGGCAAACTTGCAAACAATGTTGCCTCGACAACGTTTTGAGACTCAAGCATGTCTCTAAAGGAACATGGATATTGCGCACATCAAAAAAATGTGCAAGAAAAGCAAATGCATAATATTATTATGGCGCAGAACATATAAATAAAAGCGTCTTACTTGGAGTGTAGGGAGGGTAGTTGAGGTTGTTATCATCACAGCCCTTATTTGATCCTTTCTGGAAACTAGCCACCTCATTCATGTCCTGCAAGTGCATCAGAGGACATTGTTTCATGAATCACAATTCTAATCATTTTAACTTATAATTTGAATTATTTGCAACATGCTCTAACAGTGTTATGTATCCAGGATTCTTCCACTTAGGTGATCATCATATACTAAAAAGGAGACTCTGTTATAGATTCTGAAATCAGAATCGATAACGCTGATTCTGATTTTTACATTTTATTTCACTTCTTGGATGAACAAAGTGACCTGGGATGTGTTACGGTGTTTGAAATAAGATGTTAATGTGTGTGTGTTGCAGCAATCAGAAGTAGTAATGAATGAACCAAATCTAAATTTTCTGCTGAGCACCTTTCAACTACATATGAATTTCAGCCTGTTTTTTTTTTTTTTTGTCAGCCTGTGTTTGGTGCTCTGTATTGGCCTCCAATGTCCAACCCACAGTGAAGTAATTGCCACCAAAAAAATTACAAAACAAAGTAAGCTCACTGCCCCTGTGTGCGCGTAATTGGCTGCAGAATAATGTCAGTGTCAGGATTTTGGGGTTGGCGAACAGCTAATCAGTGGAAACGCACCTTCATTTTCATTTAATTTCACCTTCAGTTTTTAAAATTAACTTACAATCCAGAGGGCGTCATGTTTGATCTCCTGAGAGAATCTCTCATACTCATCAACCCACCAGTCGATGCAGTTTTGGCTGGTGTAGTCTGGAAATACAGTCTGTCCTGGCCACACCTGAGAGGGAGAGAATGTGAGAAATGTGTTTGTTTTTTTTTACAAGCACATTTTAATAGATTTGGAGCAAAACTCTGAGAACATTAGCTTGGCATGTGAGCTCCCTGCAGTTTTGCCAAAGCCACAATGCTGTACTTTTTTTGACTTTTTTTCTTGTTCTCCTTATTTATTTCATTTCAAAAAGCATCTGCAACATGTATTTAATTAAGTGAGAATCAAGTTGACACAATATCGCGCAGGTAAACAATATGAAGGAGCACGAGCATGAAGGCGTAGGTGTAGAGAGCTCCCCTGAAGCAAAAACTAGGCCGATGGAAATGTCAGAGAAACGGCTTAAAGATGTGGATGTGACAAAGAAAAGATATCAGAATAGAGCTGCAGTACGGGAGAGGAAGGGATTGATGAGAGAGAGAGATGGCAAAATAGAAAGGGGATAGAGAGATGGGAGAGTTGAAGAAGAGAGCTGAGGAGAGGAGGAATCGATAATGCAATAGAAATCTCTAGACGTGACTGTGTGTTAGAAGTCGTCCTTAATGACATGTATTGAGAAAAATGATTAATCCACAGAGATAGGCGGAGATTTCGTGAGTGCGAGTGTGTGTGAGAGTGTTTCTGTGTGTGAACCCCTCTTGTAGAGCACAGTAGATATTAAATCTCAAGGTTGCTCCATGCTAGCTATCTTTCTACCTTTTTTACTTCCACTGCCGACGACTTTACAACCCAGTTTGTAGCAAAGACATGAATCATGCTTACGTATGCTCGCACAGATTTATAGGCAGATGTTTTTGGCAGGTGGTCAGAACTCCAAGGTCAGAGCTTATTGATAGTCCCTCACTGTTGCAATCTAACCTTTTCCAATCAGTTCTTTCTTCTTTTATCTCTAGATTTCTGACCCCAGCTGCTTACTAATACTGATAGCCCGGTTACCACTTCAAACAAACCTACTGGCTTTTGTAGCGGCGTATCTTTTTATAACTGTTTGTCTGTTTTGTTTGCTCTCCGGTCTGCCCATCTATGCCTCTGCTCCTACAAAGGGACAGACATGACGGACGGCGGAAAGTCTTTTTTTTGCGTTTACCCGATAGTCTGTCTTTTTGCCTCTTGTCTCTCAATGTGACTGACTTCCTGTGTACCTCCCCGTCACTCCACCACACAGAAAGACAACCAGTCTGTATCTCTGTACATTACTCTCAAATCTATTATTTGTGACTGTGTCTGTTTTCCCTGCACCTCCCCCTTTTTCTCAGCCCATGTTACCATCTGTCATTCCTACCTTTAACCCCTTTAAACCCGCCATAGCCTCTTTTCTCTCTCCTCGCTGCTTTGTTTATTGTGTGAGTGATGTCCTGCTATGATTTTACTCGTACACTGAAACGTATGGGCCACCAGGAAAAGCTTTTATCCTTTGCAAGCAATTAGCTGTTTTTAAGAGCAGAATAAATACCAGCCTGTCTCCGTATCTCCTTTGTCACCGACACATCTACCGCAGAGGTCGCTTTGCAAAGACCCCGTTGTTTTCATAACCAGGACACATACTTCATACGGAAATAAATTAGAATCAATTAGAATCCTACACATGCGTGCACGGACATGAAGCACAAACGAGCAAGAACAGCTTCTTGTTTAGAGAAATGGATACACTTATATGTACTCACAGACTGACTTTTTTCCTTCTCTCTTTATCTCTCCCACTAACACTTGCACACCTAATCTGTGGTGCGTCGACGCAGAACAGTTTAAGATTAAACACTAATGCGGAATCAATGCATATGTTTGACCTGTTATAAACGGCATGAAAAAGCGATTAGCCCGAAGGACTGGGCCTAATCGTGTGCATAATCAAAAGCAACACTATAAAAGCATGGGAGCCGCAGACTTTAACCCCCCCCCACCTCCACCTGTCTCTACAGGGGAGAGCCTTTTAAACATGTGCTCTGTGGGGAGAAGGATCAAAACATAACTTACGGGAGGCTTGAACTCCCATTAGGGCATTGTGGAGAGCCAGTTACACATATGCTTGCATACACACAGCAAATGCATGTATTTATGCTTATGTTGCATGACATATTATATAATGCGAAGGCTCTAATACTCGGTTGCAAAATGGACCTGAAAGGCAGTTTTAATTTTTTAGTCATGGATTCAGCAAGGTCCTAAATAATTTGAGGAGTTATCTTGCCCAACATTATACATTTACTCAATTCATGCTGACTCTTTAATGGATATCCTCTGGCTAATATCCTTGTATTGCATAGATTATTAGAATTATTCATCCTCCTAACATATTTGACATTCAAAGACTGGGGTCCCTAGGGATCCCCAAGAATAAACTACTGTAAGAAACAACCATCATAGCAACATGTTGACTTGTTTCTCCTCAAAATATTATTATTTCTACCAGGAGATTATGTACTCTGTCATGTTTGTGAGTGTGCATCTCTCCGTCTGTTTGTCCACGGCTAATCTGGCATACTGCTGGACCCATCAGCCTTCTATTTTTGTACATTTATCTCTTGCACCCAAATGCAGCTCACCTCTCCTAACAGTGGAGTTTTCCCATCCGATTCAGTGATCCAGGCGTTCTTCTCAGTCCCCCGGTCATAGGAGAGGTATGGAGTATTCCCTACCCTCTTACTGGTCGCTATTGCAGGATCCTGGGGGCAGAGGAATAGACTTGAGAATAGGACGGAACACAAATGCCTTTTGAAAATAACTGTTAATGTGTTGGTGTTTACAGCTGGATTTGATCAACCTGACGTCACAGCTGCCAACATTTGGCCAGTAATACAAGACGAAGAGTACTACCAAACCATAACGGACCCAGGAATACCAAACCATAACGGACCCAGGAATGCAAGGTCAAATAGTTGTTCTGTTTTTGGACAGGCATTTGTACAGTTTACATTCACTGCTAATGTGCGAATACACAGTTTGCTTTACTTATAATAAAGTGCTTCTTACCAGGATGAGGATGTATTTCTGTCCCTTCGCATGAAGGTAGTCGGCGAACTGAGGCAGCTCGCTGAACTTGACTTTGTCATATGTGAAATCTTTCTTATCCTCCATGTAGTCAATGTCAGTGTACTGAATGTCCTGCATGGGTAGAAGAAACACTTCATGTATATGCAATATATATCAATACGCAGTTCATGAAAACTAAAATCCAACTTTTCTATTCTCGTATTCTAATACTGCATGTTTTATGAATACCTTGATGAGTTTACTTCAAATAGGTTAGATGTCATTAGATATTCAAAGCTTAATTGGAAATGCTAAAATACTGGCATGGCTTCCATGTATTAAAATAATATTTGCATCTTGCATTAATGTAATGAATGAGAAATGACTCTTAATGCTTCTTAAATGTACCCACTCTTGCTTCCACTTCTATGCATAACGTGAACACATACACTCAAAATTCAGCATCTTCAAAATGACTTTGACAGGTCCTCCTAACACTGTATTCCCATCTCAGCATGGATGGTAAATACAAAACCATTTGTACTGTGACAAACAAAACAAAAAATAACACATTTTAACTGTTTGACCTTCCTTTGATGGATTTTTTTGTAGACCTTACGTGAGTGCTAACAACTTTGCTAATGTGCTGCTAAACCTTGGGAGGACAATGAGAATGCACATTATTTCTGTTTTTTTTTTTCTCAGGGTGTGACTCGATGCTTGCTCTGGCTGTCTGTTGTCTGCAAAAATCTACTTCATATCGATAGAGCAGATGGTTTGGAAGGTTCTGCCAGATCCTTCCTCTAATGGTAATCAGCTCCAGACATATTAGGGAGAATGTGATAATGCCCTCTGTGGTCTATCTAATGGTTATCAAATATGTCCCTGAGTACAGCAGGAGAGGAAGCAGCTGCATGCTAATGTCTTTGGATATGAAAGAGAGATTGAAGATTGCGATGGGTTAGAAATTTGTTTGCATTTTGTTAAATAAGAGTTCAAACTGTGTCCTTGATTGGTGCAGTCTTTGCTGAGTTGTGATACAGTTGAAGTGTTTTATGGGGACATATAAAGATTTGGATTAGGAGTTAACCTTAGGAGTTAAGGAAACAAAATGGCATCAAACGTCAGTGCTCTGTGTGGAAGGGACTTTTTAGAGTCACTATTCGCAAGCTCAGACGAAGATAAGCACTAAGACTCGTTCCAAAGAAAATGTCAACCAGAGCTGGTATTTATCAAATGTCTCAGAAGGGAAGAGGAGTTGGAGTAGTTTTAACATTCAGATCAGGATGAATGAGATAATGGAAGGAACTCGGTAGATTGATCTTTGATCAGCGCTAACATTCAGTGACGCTCGAAAAATAGTCGTCCTGGGATTGAACCTATAGAGCCCAGAAGACTCTCCATTATTTGACAGAAAGCTGGATTACCCCGTCTAAGCTAAAGGCCATCCCTATCACTCTGACTGTCTGTCGCACTCCTGCTTCAACCTTCATATCACGTCTTCACATGTATTGTAGTGGTTGAGGCTCTTGCCTCTGAAACCAAACAGTAGTGCACGAGTGGTTAAAATTTAACAAGGGGTGTTTAAGGTGACGTATCGATCCCCCAGCCTCCTGTTTTAAATATCTCAACATTTTGACGTCTGAGGTCAAATTCAAAGAGCTACTAACATTTTATCCCCGATTTGCATTCTTTGCCTTGCAAAGAAAATGACATGTTTTCATTTCCCAGACTAGTTGATTGATAATTATTGCACGCTTCTCGGGTTGGATGATTAACACTGTGCAAACACAATGTGACGAGCAAGCAGACAGCATCTTACATATGGGAGGGCGATGGCACGATTCCTCTCCACTGTAGCCTTGACCTCACTCAGGTTGCCATAGTCCCATCGAGAAAGCTGGAAACCCAGGGACCAGTAGGGAGGAATGACAGGCCTGCCAGTGAGCTGGACAACACAATTTGGACATATTATTGCAATTAATGTTCCTAGGCAACTCACAAACAACTTTTGCACAACATACTTGCCCAGAAAACACGTGCCTGCAGTATTATGTATACCTTTTTAAAGCAAAATAAATAATTCTTGGTTCCTCACCACAAGAAACTCCTGGACCACTTGTTCTGGCGTATCTCCAAAGAGAATGTAGAAGTCAAGTACTCCTCCAATCGTCCTGTAAGTCACAGCAGGAGCGGGCTGCAAAGTCACCTCTGAAAAAAAGACATGGACATGTTG
This sequence comes from Leptoclinus maculatus, assembly GCA_032191485.1. Classification (NCBI taxonomy): domain Eukaryota; kingdom Metazoa; phylum Chordata; class Actinopteri; order Perciformes; family Stichaeidae; genus Leptoclinus; species Leptoclinus maculatus. Next base: position 16,150,172 of record JAVDOI010000014.1, on the reverse strand, counting down.
CAAACTAAATCCTAATACCTTCTTAACTATAAATCACAACCCTGAAAATGACTTCTCAAGCTATTGTGAAGTGTTTTGAGATTCTGTTTTATCGTTTTGCAGACTTAAGGTTCACACATGAACAGACGCACATAGTCTGTGTGTCAGTCATGACAATCCATGAGAGGCAAAAAAGTGTTTGTCTATCAGGAGGCTATAGACATGAGCAAGAGAGACATGGCAGCGGGCATTCCCATCGCTTTCAGTCATCTCCTTATATAATACAGAGCCATGCAATATTCTCTTTGATTTGTCAGCACAATTTTGATTAAGGCAACAGTATATCCATTTTCAAATGGCTCTCGTTTCCCAATGATTTGCCTGACTGTGTATGTTCATGACACTGTGTGTTCTTTTTGTGTATATGTTTTTGTGTCTGTTAACTTCCCTGATGACTGTGTCATTGCATGGTTTCACCAGCATGTATTCATGTGTTTCTATGTCCCAGCATGTGTGTGTGTGTGTGTGTGTGTGTGTGTGTGTGTGTGTCTTCACCCATAGCATTGCTGTTCATGAGAAAGACCCCGAATGATTTTCCACTCTCGTCTTCCAGACAGAGGAAGAAGGGATAGTGTCCATAGAGGTTATGAGTTCCCTGCGGGGGAAGGCAGAGGGACAGGTGGATGAGGGGATACATAGGGAAGAGGTGTCAGGTGCAGGGGGGATGTGGGAGACTTATTGAAACTGATGGGGCGACTTCACTGCCTCATCAGCTTACAAGGCATTCAAAAACATACACATGTCAGGAGCACATGTTAACATGACACTTAAATACATGCACACACACACACACACTCATCCTCAGTAGACCTATGTAAGCCTTTGAGCACACAATCTGTTTGCTGCAGCAACCGAAAGAAAACATGGGGGTAAACATACTGTATACATGCAAACACACTGTATTTATCATCTCAAATGTATGTACATATGCATGCACAAGTGTGTTTTAAACCATGCATTACGTCAAGTTCAGTGGCATTAAAAATGATTTGCTGACTTAATATCTTATCTTCTACTCACCCCATTAGGGAAAGCATCTCTGGTGAAGATGGGCCAGGTTTTCCAGTTTGTGTCATGGCGATACTTTTGATGAACATGCTCCCCCAGGCCATAAATATTATGGGATGGAAGCTTAGCAGACATCTGTAGGTACTGGTCTGCAAACACCAGTGGAGCCATTGTAGTGTCAAACCTGAATGTGTTTAAAAAATGGAATGTGAAAAAAGAGAGGGAGCATGTGAAAGAAAACATGAGAGACAAAGACGTAATAAAGAAAGTGAGAGTGAGATGCAGTGATAAGAGAGAGTGGGAGTGGGAACAAGACAAGGACGTGTTGAGGAGTTGAGTTGTAGAAAAAAAAAAAAAAAAGGGGGATGGGAAAGAAAGACCATCCCATCAAGCTCTAATAAGCCCTCTGGGTAGCATTTATCTAGCCTTCAAAACAAGACATACGCTGGTGGTTGAAATACTGAGCTTGCTCCAGCTATGTACAGCTGCCAAAATAAAGATATAGATACAAAATACATTAGTAAAGGTTGTAAATACAGTCAATATACATGACAACACAAACACTCAAATGGACCCTTTTCTTTTAATTCACAAGTACCTTTTTATTACGAGAAGAGAAAGCCCACACACCAGCCACAAAGGTCAAAGTGTAGAATGATTAGAAGTATCATTACCCTGTGTGCACACACTCACTATCTACTTCTTTTATTGGAACTATGGATATCTGAGGAAATTAGACCTTAATAAACATTTAACGATGACTTGGTGTCATTTTTATGTTATAAAAAGTGATTTATAAACCTTGTTATCACTCTACTTTATGGTCTTCTTAGTGGTCATGCGGTGCTCAGGGATTGATTATCAAGTTGTTATAAAAAGATTGCATGCAAGGCTGCTTTTGATAACGCTAACAGCCGCCAAAGAAGGAACAAATCAACCGTTGTATCCAAGTGAAAGCTGCAGTCAGGCAAATTATTGTACCCACATGATTTTCCTACAATTCCGACAAGGTCAAAAAATTTAGGAATACAAGTAAACTATTTAATTTATAGCATGTTGTAATAGGCTAAATGATGAAGCCATTTGAAACGTACTCGCCCTCCTTCCTTAAATGCTGGTATTCTACCTAAATGCTAGTGAACACTTTTACAAAGGTCCTGTGAGATACTTGAATTTGCTGGTGTGGGTGTTAATATTGTTTTTTTGTATTTTTGCGCCTGGCAGATACTATTGCCTGACCTCTAAAGTAAGGCGAGTTCCTAGGCGGCGCCCTATGGGACAACTACAATGAAGGGAAGAGGATTTCACCTTTTCGAATGAATGAATTATAATCTTAACAGAAAGAGAGGCTCTTAAAAACCCAAAGTCTGACCTATCACCCAAATACACTACAAAACACATAGTCATAATGGTGATTAACATTTGGCCCTGTAGCGACAGGGAAAGCAAAAACAAAGTTAGAGCAATTTGATTACTAAATAGCTGCAATCTCCCTTCCTCTGGCTGAAGGTCATGTGCGGTGTTGAGAAAGACAATGCTGGTTAATACACCGATACGTGAGGCAAGCCATAGTTTGTCATGTGATATATTTCACAAAGAATATAAAGTCTCTAAATTAAAGATACATGTTTGCCTTGCAAGGTATTTGTCATGTGTCATTTGGCAATCAGCTCTGCTTCACAAATACAGAACACAGTGATGTACAAAACAGCCTTTAGTGTATAAGGTCACCGTGGTGGTATTTAACCCTGAGCACCACTGAGTATATTCTATACTGCATCAATGATAATATTGGTTCAATGCCTTTTAATAGAAAGTGTGTGTGTGTGTGTGTGTGTGTGTGTGTGTGTGTGTGTGTGTGTGTGTGTGTGTGTGTGTGTGTGTGTGTGTGTGTGGCGGTACACAGCTCTGAGGGGTAATGGATCACCCAATGTCACGCAGGGCTAACGAAGTGGCCTGGTTCTACATTAACATCATTATTTACTGCTGTGGGAAACTAACATGGCAAGGTGTTCCATCATATGTAGAAAGTAATGCATGACAATGACATCATGTGCATTATGTGGTGCACCACTATAGAGGATTTCTGACACAAGTGCCTTAAATGAGATACAAAGAATCAATGTTAATGTATTGACAATTCTCCAATTGAACTGAATAAAATAATACAATTTTGGACACTATGGCACAGGCTGTGTTTTGTCCCCAGAAATATATCCACACAGTCAACTGTGAGCATGGCTTGCAGTATCCTCTAATAAAACTTCCCAGAACAAATCTCCTGCTACCATACATTGTTCCAGCCCTCTCTCCAGCTGCAGCCATACTGTAGTACTGTACATATCCTACATGTACATGTAGTGTATTATAACACATAGCAGAGTACACATCACTGTCCAGATGGAAAACAATGTGATATTGTAATTCTTATCAACAACCATGTCCCTGCCCAACACAAATACACAATGAACATACACACACACACACACACACACGTTTACTGAGCACTCACAGGACTTTGTTGTTCTCCTTCCTGCGTACAGTAAGACCAAAGGGTTTGTGTGTCATCTCCAGCGTGTTGCTGATGGGACTGGAGGGGTCACTGGTGAGGCTGCTGATGTGCTCATGGGGGACTTCAAACCTCTGCCTGTGGCCATCATAGATCTGAGGAGCGAGAGGGAGAGAAGAGAGAAACAACCATACAGGCAGTGTGAGGGTGGCCTCGTATTTCACGGTCATGTTCATACTTTGTTGTGTACATCGCTATTTTTGTCCTCTTTTGTTCTTGCACAGCATTCGTGTTTAACATGCTTTGATAAAAAACTACTTTTAAAATGAATTTGACTTGACTAGATTTATCTCACAACTCCCTCTGTTGCTGTCTAATTGTGTGTGTGTGTGTGTGTGTGTGTGTGTGTGATAATTTAGTGTGAATTTGTGTGCAAGTAAAAAGGTGTTTAACAGAGGTGGTGTCTGTCAGTGTGTACCTTAAATCGGAGTCGATTGTTTGACTGCATTTCTGCGTGAAATGACAGCTCTTGTATATCAGCCCCAAATAAGGAAGGAGAAGCCATTCTCTTCAGTTGGGCTCTCATCACTGCAGCATGAAACAAATGGGGAAAGGTTATAGTACAGTTAAAAATATCCATTCTAGGAAATCTATCACACTAATCCTAATCCCCAAAATAGAGATGAAATTACACAAAAATAGTACTCTAGTATTTTGGAACTATAGTGGTTATAATTGCAGTCATCATTTCCATCAAAGCACAAAGAAGTCAGGAAAGTTAGCAAGAGAGTGAATATTATAATTTCCCAAAATGTCAAACTAAATTGAAATCGCTGAGAAGGATGAGAAGACTGATACCGCTCCAATGTCTGTACAGTAAATGTGAAGCAAACGCCAGCAGCTGATTAGCTTAGCTTAGCATAAAGACCGGAAATGGAACAACGGCAAGCCTGGCTCTGACCGAAAGCAACAAAATCCATCACCTTTATAAAGCTCACTAATTATTACGTGTATATCTTGTTTATTTAACCCATACAAACGCCTACGTGTAAGAACTAGATACATTGTGATTTCATGTGCTGCGAGTTACCGGGCAACATCATGGTTACGACAAGACTCTTCCTCTAATACTTATGCACATGTCTGACCAATATTCTGTATAAATATTCAAGAGGTCTTAAACGTAAGTGGTCTTAATTTTTACAAAATGTCCCATTGGCATCCAAGCTGTTGAGAACAATTGTTGGATGTGATGTGCACCAACCACATTAGTTATTGGGGCAACATAAGTGCATTCAAAATGAAAAAAATACAACATTTAATTATGAAATGACTTACCATTCCCTACAATGATAAGTGAACTGCAGCAATGAGAATACACTGCAATAGTGTTCAGTTCTAGCACTCGTAAAACTCATCAGGTGAGCTTACGAAATAATCCATTCAAACACTGATCATATTGGTAAATGTATAACCTGGGAATACATCAAAGGGTGCAATATGCTTTCAGAGTCCACAGTTGTCCCGGAGGTAAACGTGGGTAGTTTGCATAGTAGCCTCGAGGGATACCATGGCAGAATGTAACAATATGTGAAGACCGTTAAACTTATATAAGGAGTGTATTCTTTTCTGTAACGGTTAAAATCCCGGTTGAGTAACATTAAAACTATCTCAGGCAGAGCAAGATGAATCGTTTTTGATAACATTCCTCTCAGTCTACATACGTGTTTGTCATTTTTTTTATTTAACTACCTTCTGTTAGAAACATGTATATTGTGAAAATGTATATATTTTTCTTTTCATAAAATGTTCTTATGCTAATTCAAATGTCACCAAAAATATTGATAGAAAATGTCCAATGTTTCCTCCTGCTTTTACACAATAACTGAGTTCACATATTGAGTTCTTAGTGAAATCAAGCAGCAAATGGAAAAACATGCATGCTGCAAAGTCAATCATGTTTTCTGTGTTCATGTTTTATGACATCCATGTCATATTTCACAGAAAAGCTTGCCTTAAGGCAAAGTCGATGAAAAATGAAAAAACGACGTGAGGAAGAAAGACAGACAAATTGAAGGAATGCGGAGCATTTAGAATTTAAAAATAAGTTGAATAGAAAGCCAAGACAGCATGAGTGGAAGAGCAGGATAGAGAGAGGAGAAATGGGGGTTTACCGTAAGGATTGGGTTGCTCCACTGATTCCACTGTGTACCCATGGTTGGTTGAGAAGAAGCACCAGGGAACATTTCTCTCGTCCAGTGGGCTCCAGCAACATCCACGCTGCTCACATTGCAGCTGTTCGAGCAGGGTGGTTGATGCCGTTATCATTATTGTCCTCCACATTGTCATTATTGTCATTGCTGCTACTTTAAACAGTGTTGCATTATCGTCATCATTGCCGTTGTTCTTGTCGTCATTATAACCAGGGTAAATGTAATCATCATGAACTACACCGTTTTTAATTGTGACAATGGTCCGAGTAAGAATTGAGTTGTCAGGAAACCAGAAATTACCGAATCTTCAACTCCTTCGGTTAAAGGTGTTTAAAAAAAACCTTCTCTTACTTTGCATTCTTGGAAATGGTAGTGGCTCATACCTTTGAGGCTCCAGCATCAGGGAAACAGTCTACTCTTTCAGCCAAAGGAATGGTGGGACACTGAGGAACGAATACTTCAGTAGTTTCTGCCAAAAGATGAAATGTTTACTTGAAACAAAACTTCAAAGTGACAACTAAGACCCTTACTAATTTAAGATGTATAATCATTTGAGCAGTGAGCTGATGATGGCACTCACCAATAGACCTTTTTCACAGCAAACATTTTGACATGTCATGGTAGGAAAAGCACAGGTGAAATTGCTTACATTAGCGATGGCTCGGTTCCATTAATTGTCGCAGTAAGCTATTCCTGTCGTGTCCCGAATGTCCCGAGTAGAATGCAGCCATCATTAATGCTATTAAATACACCTGTTCTTTTCTTACTATGACAAGCCAAACTATCTACTTCAAACAACTCTATATAAGAAGTGGATATAGTTGTCGTGGTGCCACCAATTGGTTTGTGGACTGCAGTTTTGAAGCCTTGAGTTGGCATTTTGGCCATCTCTATCTTGGATTTTGGCCGTCGCTATCTTGTTCTTTTGCAACCAGTGAACAGAAGTGACCATATTTGAATGCGGAGGAGTGACGTAGAGGCGCTGTATACGGCTCTGATAGGGATCGGTCAATCACAAGGTAGCCACGCCCTAAAACATACACTGCTTTATCGTCTATATTACTCTAAACGGATCTTAATTCATGCTGTATTGAAGAATACTTGAAACTAGTGATTGAGACCATAAACTCATGTTTACAATGTTTATTGAGGTAATAAATCAAGTCAGTTTGTCAGGTTTCTCATAGACTTCCATACAATCAGACTTCTTTTTAGCAACCATAGGAGTCGCCCCCTGTTGGCAAGTAGAGAGAATGCAAGTTCAAGGCACCTCTCATTGTCCCCACTTTTCAGAACTGGAGGTTGCTGCCTGTCTTTGACCCATCCATCCACCTGCACAGGGTGGATGCTGTTCTATAATAACATTATAATTTCAACGCTGGTTACCTGATCATAAACGGGTAGATATAATTGTGAACATTTTGTCCCATTCAAAATAATACAAAGTTAAAAGCACTTTTTTTCTTGAACTATGGCTGAAAATAGGTCTTTTAATGAGCTTTGGTCTTAGAGCAAAGCTAGATTTCTATAAACTCTGCCCTCTCTTGGTTGGTTCCACAGAAAACTAATATCTTCGTAACTATTCTTGAAAGTGAGATCAATCCAAGTTACCTGGACAATGGGATACGGTGCTCTTGTCTCACAACCACTCCAAAGCCACACAGTTTCAAGTCAATTTTGCACGTTTAACTCGTGTAAAATTAGAGAACGAGTTTGAGCTTGCAGTCGGCTTACACACTGGAGCTATTTATTGACCATTGCCAGCTAACTCGGGTGACCACATAGCAGCAGTCATGTCCTCACATTTACTACTCTGAACACTTCCCAAGAGTTTCAAGGGTATATTGGTGGTAGTTAGCCTGCAATACAACTTGATGGCATGATTGCAGACACTTGCAGAGGCTAAGTAGCATTAACAGTGTTACGAATATAGGGGGGACATGGTGAATGCTTTGGGCTAATGTTTTTTTAGTTTTGTTAAATTTTACATATGCATCTTTATGTATGTGTAAGCATGTTCACCTACCATCTTTAAGGACCCCAGGTTCTCCGGTGACAAACAGGACTATGAGAGTGATGGCTACCACAGACATCAATGCAAACATGACTATTAGGGTCACCTCCAAACCTGAGAACCGCCTTCTCCCCATCTAACACAAATGCACACAAACAAAGAGAGTGATTACAAAGGCCAACATCATTAACACCCAATAATGACACCAAGTGTACTAAAGGCAAGGTCTCGAAGGTCTCAAACCTCCCAGCTTTAATGAGGCCCATTGGCAGGACACATGCGCAAAACAAGCAAACTATAGTAAACACACGCATATATTTTCCTTGTATTGACCTTGGACTCTGCGATAGCTTTGTGAAGTTGAAAAAAAAACACAATAAAATGAAAAATAAATCAATTAAGACTTAAAAAAAAAAGAGAAACAGGGAGTCGACAAAACTGCCCGACTTGCAAAGGCACCCATCATATCACTCAAGTGATTAGGCTTCATTCCAATGTACTCTTAGAGACAAAAACAAGGTGAACGTGTGTGGGTATGTGTCTATTTGGGTGAATGAGAGGCTCATAGCCCTCCTGTTTAATGTGCTGTGAAGAGCAGGCGAGGGCAAAGAGAGAGACGGAGAGTCAAACGTGTGCATGCCCCCCTGCACACCATGCAGAAGCACCGATAATCGCCTGCAAACATGCAATGCAACACCGAGGCACACAAGCACACACATTCATACAGTACAGAACCTTTTAGCCTCTCTCTTCTTCCCTTTAGCTTACACTACTAAGTGCCTAAAAATAGCTTCCGCCCATAACAGCATATCATTTTACTTCTCCCAACTCACAGACATTCTGATAGGCGTAGATGCACACACATTAAAAAAAAAAAGCAGGGGCACTTTTTGGCTCCAGTGTTTGGATTCCCATGAGTGCAGGCAGTTTAGAGTATTATCTGATATTGCCTTTGAACTTTTACTTTTAGTTCACTGGTTACTTCGAGACACATTCTTAAAAGTTAATGTCAAGAGGAGGTTTGTCACCTGTAATAATGTTCAAGACTGGCATAAAAAATAAGTGGGTCAGTGCCGTGTACATCTGAATAAAAAAAATCTGTCGACACATCAGTATTCAAAGCCCCCATAGTCATCTGTCTATATACATTGTCTATCTACAGTAATGTGGATACTACTGCATAATAAAAAACATCTGCAATCTACAGAAGGTTGAAAGCAAGTCTGTATCTGTAACGAGAAGGATTTCGAATGCATTAGGTTTTATTTATTCATTACATTAATACGTCAATGTTGTAGTTATTCAAATTGAATCCCACTGGCATCACAGTTATAATCCCAGTATCATATTTTAAATTGTGGTGTATCAACAAATGCTAGAAGTGCAATATAAAATAAAGATTAGTTTTTGATTTGAACAGCTAGACAGCCTGCGGCTGCAGTCTTACCTTGGCGCTCTTCAATGTTCAGGGCAAAGTGCTTTTGAGTTCAAGTGAGATAGCACCTTATAATCCACAGGCTGTATTGTGGTCATAGGGGCTCACCACTCCTTTACTGCGTTCTATCTGTGTGTGTGTGTGTGTGTGTGTGTGTGTGTGTGTGTGTTTTACATTCTGAGCATGCAGACCCCGGAGCTATAAAATGTCAGATAACCATCGAGTGTGAGAAAACAACTGCAGCCTAAAATCCCCATATCAGCTTGTTACAATCAATCCCGCTATCATGTTTGATTCCACATAGTTTGTGTTTGTGTGGATGCGTGTGTGTGTGTGTGTGTGTGTGTGTGTGTGTGTGCGGATGGTTGTAACTCAAAGATTATTGTGTATTTTTGTTTTATATGAGCCGTGACTCAGCACGGGTAATCTTTACCCCACTGTTACCACATTACCACACGTCTACACATCTGTGCACAAACACTTAGCGGTATTTAATTGACAGGTTGCAGTAGAAACGAGCAACTAATTAGAATATTCATACTGTATATTATGTATAATGTGATGTATATAATGTCTAATGAATCCACTGTGATCAAAGCTTAACAGTTAGTTTTGTGTTTTTATACAACGGGATCATAAAACAGATGATACTGGAGTCCTTGTATTATTATATGAGGCAGCCATCTAGCCTGGTAAACGTGTGATCCCATGCAAATCACGCACTGGAACTCTCATGCTTAAACCACCTCAGTGGTCTCATTCGAACCATATATTGAAAAGTTTAAAACACATTTGTCTCTGCAGGATGCATACAGAAGCTTTAGTCCTCCCATAATGTAACTATGCCTGCAAGCAGTCTTTGGAAATAGACACTCACCTTTTTAAGTTTCTTAAAACTGCACTGAAATTGACAATTTTTCTGTCTCATCAAAACCACAAGAAAAAAACAAAACTACTCCAGCAACCTCTATTCATTCGAACAAACACAAAGTGCGTCAAGCTGCTGTAGCATTTATTTTGATCCCTGATCAGTTCCACCGCTGAATGTTCTGTGTGGATGAGAGAGCAGTGTGAATTAGAGTCCATGAAGACAGTAAAACAGTCTTCTGACCTGTTGTTCATATTCATTAATGAGTTTGTGTAATTGATAGTTCTTATCTTACACTAGCTAAACCGTTAAGTGTAGAGGTTATTCTACTTCTGGCATTTTGGCAGTTACTGAACAGCTTCAGGTGTGTTACAAAGGGCACACCCTGCTTTGCATATAGCCAGGGACAATTAACACTGGTTGCAATTAGATCTGTAATCGGGCTGAAAGGGATGCATATTCATGGCTAAATGAAAGTGTCTTCAATCTCATTTGGATTTTACTTGGATACAAAATGCAGAGTATAAATGGGACCTATGAAGACCTGGTGGTCAACCTGCCCTTTGAGTGTGGCTTTTAAAATGTCCATCACAATTCAGCAGCAAAGATGAACAACACTTACCTCCTCTCTGGAGTCGTAAGGGACCCACAGAAAACCAAAGTACACAGTTGGCTTTCTGCCTTGAAGCAAATGGTTCCACTGTTTGCCTTAGCTAACGGAGATTAAATATGACGGGATGCAGCCTCCCTTTGCTTCAACAGAGGCCTTTCCTCTGAACATGATGTCACAAGCATGAAGTTTACTGGGTCTGCTATTTGAAGTGCCCGATGTTGATTTCGTTTCTCTCGCATGAAAGGACTGCAAAGCTGTGGTTTAAATTGTTTACAGTTTCTATGGCCAGAGATCCATCCATGCCAATACACTCTGTAGTTTGGAGATGGCGTTAGTCCATGCAATCCGAATAAACAGGATGAAGAGGTTCAACCAAGTGAGCTATTCACTATCAAGGGACACAATCATCGGCTCCTTCAACACAGAGCTTTGATTGCCATGGACTATACGATTTTTAAAAAGCCAATATGAGCTTTTGTTTGTGTGTGTGAGTGGGTCCATGTAGGGGAGATAATAAAAGACGGGGGGGGCAGAAGGCTTTCATTATAGAATCCATAATTTGGCTCAGATACCATGTGTGCAACGACGTCTTAAGAACGTCTTGTGTGTATGCAAGAGCATGGAGATGTAGGCGTCCAAGTCGGTCTCTGATCATTCTGCTCACTCCTTTTTCTCTCCGTACACACATCCAATTCCACTCTGCCACTGCCAATTGCAGGTGCTCTCCCTCTAGAATGCAGCGCCAGCCGATTTCAATAGAACAAACTGAAATTGGCAATTCACTCTCCAGTATCGATCCAGTCACTTTTAAGACTAGGCACTCAACATTGAGAGCTGCCAACCAACCCTGATTATATGTGTGTGTTCATTTGTGTGTGTGTGTGTTTTGTGTGTGGGTATGACTGGGAACCCTCACCAGTATTCTAGAGAATCAATACCTGGATTGTTTACCTGATATCAGATCTGCATAGGCCAGAGTTCGTTAAGCTACTTTTAGACAGCGGTAGCCATTAACTGCTAAAATGTCTCTTTACTGGCATCGTTTAGAGTTGGATCACATATGAATCTTTTTGCTACATTTGATGAAGTTTGCATTGTATTATCTTCATTCCCACTCAATATAGTAAATATGCTTATACAGATTTGTATCTGGCCTTGGCTCTCTGTCTGTGTCTGTACACTAAATAATTTCCTCCAGTGATAAATACCAGGTCTATTAATAATTGACCATGTGGAGGTATAGCAAATGTATACTCCGGAAAGGACATCCTTTCTAATGTACAGTCTAATGCTTGAGATAGGAGGCATTTCCATGATGTACATTTATTATTCTTTTTTTTTTTTTGTCATGTCACTTCCACCTTTTATCCAAATAAACCTCTCCACAGGTTATGACACAATAATCATCCTGTTCCCGGATGTAGCGGACATCCACAGAATTATCTTGATAGAACTGAAATGTCTGACAATCTGAACTAGTAAATTCTGTCCAGAGACTGCCCTCTGTGGTTAGATTCTCAATTTACCAACTGCCTGGACAAACTCAAGATAGGACTTGAGATCAATCATTGCACTGAAACCGTTACGGCCAACTGTAAAAGATTTTATGAACCATCTTTCCGGTTTTTACAATCCGCCACATTCCTGAGGACACAGACGCCAATTGTAATAAACAACTTTAAGATTTTTTTTTCTGTCTGTCTCCCAGGACACTGATTTATGCTGAAATGTTGAGAATAATGTGCATGAATTTATTACACATACATGTATTTCTAAATAGGTCTGTCTGTCATGATAACATTATCTATCTAGCTGTCAGGCCCGGGAAGAGGGGGGGGGGAGCGGGCAGTTCTGTCCATCTGCAGGCTGGAGGGCCCGCTGCGAGCAGGAACATCTCCACAGACTGAAAGGGACGTCCAGCCAACTGAGAAGCGAGAACCTGCAGAAGTGCCTTCCTTCACTTGGTTTCTAATATGTTACAACCATGATTAATAACTTTAAATCCTGCACACCAGCGCTTTCTTCGTGGCTCTGCCAGGTTCCGCCTCTTCTAGAGCTTTGTGTTCCTGACCATCCCGTCACAGAACTTCTTTTTTGTTGTTTTAGATGACAATAGTAATATGTGCACTCACATTTGAACTTTCTTATCTGCTGGGGCCTGTAGATTTAGCTCCTGGTTCAGTGCTCCTCTTAATGGGCTTGATCTCCAGCTTCTCCTGTTAGTTTTTTCACACAGGGGAGTTTCATCCCAAAGAGTCTTGGACCTCTGAAGTCCATCTGTAGAGTCCAGTGCACACCAGCCCATTTTGTTTACCGTATACATCGTTTGATTAACCTGTTACATACAGTGCATGGGCAGGTTCCATTGCACCGAGACCTTTTAACAGTGTTGGGCTTTGTTGATTTGAGCTATCAGCAATCTGTGTTGATGGTCTGAGTAACGGTTTTGGGTGAGGCTACTTACTCATTAATGCATTTGCTTAGCAAAACAAAAAAAACACAGTGAGACAATCATCACATCTTTCTGCTTCCCATAAGCACCATAGTGTCTAACGTAACCCCGGTGATTAAGCGATCTGCAATTAGCAAGTTGTTTCCTTCAATGTAGGTCTGCCTCCTTAACAAGCGTCCGTGTTCTGGTGGTAGTGTATAATTACAGTCCACACAAACATGCTACTCAACACCATCTCTAATAAACCTTGTGTGCGTGTAAAATAAAAGAATGTTACCGGTGCGTAAGGCTGGTAGAAGAGTGTTGACAAAATCTATACACCCCCAATTTTTGGAGAATAATAAATATTAGCGCTGCTGAATATTGCTTTTATTGGCATTTGATTCGCATTAAAGTGTGTTGGGTCTCCGACTGCATAAACCCACACGATGTAATATTGCTTGTGATGTGCAAAGGGATAACCCTTTCCTGCCATATTAAACTGCTGCCACAAAATGAAGTTCAGTGGTGGAAAAAATGATTATCTTTGCCTTCAGCCTCAACAGAAATCAAGCCCAGGAAATGGCAACATAACAATGAACTGTCCATGTTGATATAGCCATTCAACCTCCTAGGAGACAAATTCATCGAGCAATTAGGCCGGGTGGTTGCAGTTTTTCACTGTGTGTGATTGTGTGTGTGTGTGTGTGTGTGTGTGTTTGTAACTGTTACATCACCAATGACTGCACAAGCCATAATATGCAGGTGGCCTATCTAAGTGTTCCCATTATGCAGTATTCCCCAAAAGCATGGCACAGATGTTAGACCCCTATGGGGGAGAAACAGCATATTGAATGACGAGGGGAATGCATATGCACAACTTTTTACACACACGCACACACACATCATTTCTAAGGGAAATGTCATCTATCCCTGCTGCTACTCTCTGCATGTTTTGACATATATAGACTCACACACACATTCACATGGGCATGTGCACACACAGACGCACTCTAAATAATGAGTAAGCAAGCAACTGTCAGTTTTAAGCTTTCATAGTTGCTTTAAATGCACTGTGTGCTAGATCCGATATGATGATTAACCACTTTTTATTTGTGTGTGTGTGTGTGTGTGTGTGTGTGTGCTATTCAAGTTCGGTGCAAAGCTCACCAGTTGCTACTATCTTTCGAAAGAAGGTCAACGTGTGAATATTTCTTATATATTAATGTAGCTCCTGCACTGTTTTACATCGGCTGTGTTGCGAAACCTGGCAGTGACCTTGTGAACTCCAGGGGGCCTGGAGTTCAGGGGAGTTGTAATGAGAGTGTCACGCTGGAATTTGAAAAGGAGAAAACGAAAAGTAAAACTTCTTCTTTTCATGTGTTGAGGTCTCAAATGTAGTGCTGCTGCTGAGCTGCTCACGTTCTGTGGAGTATCAATATTTCATTATTTCATATCTGTGTGCTTAGCAGAAGAGAAAATCATGCTCTATCTCTGTCTCTCTCTCTCTCTTTATATGTCTCTCGCTCTCTCTCTTTATATGTCTCTCTCTCTATGTCTCTCTCTCTTTCTATGTCTCTCTCTCTTTCTCTCTCTCTGTCTCTTTCTATGTCTGTCTCTCTCTGTCTCTTTCTATGTCTGTCTCTCTCTGTCTCTTTCTATGTCTGTCTCTCTCTCTATGTCTTTCTCTCTCTCTCTCTATGTCTGTCTCTCTCTCTCTCTCTCTCTCTCTCTCTCTCTCTCTCTATGTCTTTCTCTCTCTCTCTCTCTCTCTCTCTATGTCTCTCTCTCTCTTTCTATGTCTGTCTCTCTCTCTCTCTCTCTTTCTATGTCTGTCTCTCTCTCTCTTTCTATGTCTGTCTCTCTCTCTCTCTCTCTCTCTCTCTTTCTATGTCTGTCTCTCTCTTTATATGTATGTCTCTCTCTCTCTTTCTATGTCTGTCTGTCTCTCTCTCTCTTTCTATGTCTGTGTCTCTCTCTCTCTCTCTGCATGTGCACATAAAATATTGTTTTGTTTTTGGACTACTCCCCACTTTAGCACATTCTTTCAGATCGCAGATTCAAAAGCTAATATAATCTGACAGTTAATTATCTGAAATTGAATGTGCTGACGATGGCATGAAGGATGAACACTGCACAAACAAAAGTCACAGCCGTCCATGGGTGATTGTTTCATCACTAGTATATGCACTTTTTCATCCTCTATATCCCCATTGCAACATGACATACATTGCAATTATTCAGGAAAAGGTCTACAGAGAAACACCGATCAACTCTTCAGCAATCGTCTTCATGTGGCGTGATGAGAGATACCGAGCTTTTCAGTAAAAGTAAACCGACCTTTGTTGGCAGAGGTATGGAAGATAACATTAGCCGTAATTGACCGGGCACTAATGGACGAGGCTCGTTTTTGAGTAATGATTGATGTACATGCATTCAGCTGTGTGACAGGCTGGCAGTCAGAAGTGTTCCCTCCAGAGGTGCTGTTGTGCAGCTCATCCTCTCCTCCAGCCTGCCTAGAAAGAGTACCTTGGTGATGGTTCTGCAGGCCTTTATAACATAAAATGATGTCTTCTGGCATGTAGTTTTCTCTGGGATTTATGCATGCAATACCGTGTGTGTGTGTGTGTGTGTGTGTGTGTGTGTGTGTGAGCTCTTCTAGTAGCTGACATCGTTTGTTGCATTGCTTCATTTTTGCGGTTGCATCCCAGGATCCCTGTCAGGCAAACTCAAAGACTAAAAAAGATAAAAGCTTCACCGTGTGTCTCGGTGTTTGGACAAGTTGCTGAGACAGAATCATTCGGGTTGTATGTGTGTTTTTATCCGAGTTGTATCTGTTGAAGGTTTTCTCAGACGATCTACATGTAAATGTGAAGATGACATTGATGCTTTAGATTATTCATCAACTCTGACTTAATTGCACAGGGATGTCTAGGAGTCATTGTCCTATTGTATAACTACTAATAAGATAACTTGACTTCAAAAGAATCATCTTACATATATTTATTTATTAAAATATGGTGGGTGGACTGCATTGGGATGATTCCACTGCACCACAATGGAGTCCAATAAATAATAAATGGTTCTGACTAAACAGCAAACACTACTGCCGTGTGTATTGATGTTGCAAAATAACATGTTGGTCAAACATTAAAAACCACTCAACAAATAAATATGATTATTTTTCTACCATGAGATTAATTAACATCCTTTTTAAAGTTCAATTAGTCGTTTTATCTCCCCCCCCCCCCCCTTCTCTCTCATCAAGCTGGGAATCAGGCTGTACGGGTAGCAACAACGAGTTTCCCCGTTGCCATGGCAACTCTGCGCGGGTGATCTTTTGTTGTGTGCCAAGAGCTTGCTGCCATGGAATAGTGTTAGTTATATATATATATATATATATATATATGTGTGTGTGTGTGTGTGTGTGTGTACACACTTGCACATAGTGCCACTGTGAGTGTGAGGGTTAGCAGGATAGAAAGACAACAGTGTGCTTATATTTAGGAAAGACTGCAACTCCTCTTTTGGGTCTGTCCCTCTCACTCCTCCAGCAGAGTGACACCCTTTCTCTTTCTTTCTCAGCCTCATTCTCCGTATCTTCCATTGTCCATTCTTTCCTTCAGAGACATCATTGTTGCATGCTTCTCTCTATCACTTAAAATGACTCAAAGGGACTCCACAGCTTCCGTCATCCCCCCTTCTGCTCTCACCTGCTCCCATGTGTCTGTCCCTCCCAAACACAAGGACACACAACATGAAAAGTTGCTGTGTACTTTTTCTGTTTTCCTACACCTACTCTCCTCCCTCGCCCTGTTCCATGATATGCAGATCCTCAGCTCTCAAAGTACAGACTGTATTGATCTTCCCCGTCCTCACTCTTACTCTGTCTCTCACCGCTCCCTCTATCCATTATCCTCCCTTCATTCTGCTCTTTTCTTTTCCCTCCTCCCTCCATCCCTAATGACCTCTCTGCTGAATCAGAGGCCATGAAGAGTTATAGCATGTCTTTATTTCTCTATAACGATAATTTGGAAAAGAAACTATTAGTCTCCAGTGAAAGTTAAATAGCATACAGCGCGGCAGCTGAGGACAAAAACGTTATTATCAAAGCATCTTGTGGCGCAGCTTCTGCATGCAGAGTTATTAGAACATGTCTGTCTGTGTGTGTGTGTGTCTGTGTGTGTTTGTGTGTGTGTGTCCTAAATTAGGTGAATGACTTGTTGTTGCTGTGTGGCTCTGCCTGCCAACACAGAGGCTCTCTCTTCAACTTCACCTAATCAGTATGCAGCTCTTCTCTGCATCACTGTCCTTGTGTTATAAATACGTAGACGCACACACACACACACACACACAAAGGCAAATGAACACACGTTCTTCCGTTCCTGACTCCATCGCTGTCTTTGTGGTATAAATACCATGTATATAAAAGGAGAAGGAGAAAAACGCAGAACTTGGACTAAGTCCAGATTCCGAAACACACGTGTGCATGTGTGTGGACACGCAAACTTCCTCTCCCCTCGCTTATTTTCTTTGATTCACACACATGCACACACACACACACACACACACACACACACACACCGAAACGCAGACACGCTTGTGAGAGCCCCAAATATGTGAACACATGCATACACACAAGCTCACTCACTTCGGGGTGATAAATAAAGCAGTGCGAGCTCAGCAGTAGCCCTTTGCTATGTCAGGCTTTACTGATGTCTGGTTCAATCCAGAGGAGTGGTTCAATCAGGTCCTACGAGACCAATCTAATCTGAGACCCACAACATGCGCACACACACACACACACACACACACACACACACACACACACACACACACACACACACACACACACACACACACACACACACACACACACACACACACACACACACACACACACACAGCAATAAGAAAGCATTGAGCATTTATTATTTTTCTCTTTTATACAGTGACTTTTTTGTTTCATTAGCGAGCCAACTGTCATAAAATAACTTGATCAAATTATCCTTCTTAGAAGGAGAAGAAGGAATATATTTTTTATTTCAATTAATTTGGCAAAACAATAACGGAGGACAGGGATGAAACTTGAGAGCGAGACGAAATATTTTTTTGTAAATGCAATGACGCAAAACCACTTAAGCAGTGGTAGAACTGAATATAAATTGGAAACTTGCAAGATAATAAGGAAAGGTGAAAAGTTTGTAGAGAATACAAAAGCCTCTTCCATTTCAACACCGTCTGAGAACACTCGCAAGACTTTAGCTTGCTGAGGTGCTGTCATACTGACGAGTATAAACAGAAAATCACAAACCTTGATCCCAAATCAGTACTTGGCTGAAACCTGAGAAACAGCCATTTCCAATCACCAAGGTCTGCACGTTTCATGACTGAGTGACTCTCAGCAAGTCCCTTTACAGTTTGGACTTATTGCCTCCAAATACACCCTCCCAGAACCTTAATATAGGATTGGGAATCAACTATCACATATGCATGCAATCACGTACAAAACCATGATCAGATCCGCTGATTGACAGATCCGAGATGAAACCATTTTGATCTTTTATATGAATCGTGTCTTATCTTCAAATTTTGTGAAATGATGACATTAAAGTGTACTGAATTGAAGTTGATTCAGGGACTGTTGAGCCCCGTCACGCCGCTCTCTCTGACTGTAACTCTGTGATTTTACATTTTCTTTTCTTTTAAATATAGAAATAACACATACAAAGCGGATTTGTTTTTTCTCTGTCACCCACTGTAGGCTAAGGAAGCCCATTCCCGCCAGCAAAAATATGAATAAATAAGATCACCAAAAAAAAAAAATTCATTAATTCACAAAAAAAAAAAAAAAAAATAATTCACAAAAAAAAAAAAAAAAATTATATATATATATATATATATATATATAATTTCTCTGTCAGCAAAAAAAAAAAAAAAAAGATGTTTCCAGTTGCTGTTTATTGGTCGCCACCTCAGCCACATTGGTTTCATTCTTTATACTCCAGAGCTGCTTCTTGCTTAACATTCTATTCAAGGGTGCGTTTGCTCAGTTACAATCCAAATTTCATGTGTTGTAAAGCCACGTTTAATCCATTTATATGTCAAATGTAGAGTAACCTATGAAGAGCTGCTTCTATGACTGTTGTGTTAAAGTATCTCATAATTTCGACTTTCTATAGCAACTGGAAAAAATCTGGTCAGTGTTATGGTTACAGATGGATGCACCAACATTTTTTTTTATTTTTTGTTTTTGTTGGTGGAAAAAAAGTAAAAATTATTAGATTTATTATTATTTATTTTGTGGGTGGATTTTTTTTTTTTTTTTTTTTTAGTGAATTATATATATATATATTTTTTAAGTTACTATTTTTTTTTAGTGATCTTATTTTTTATTATTTTTTATTTTTTAGTGATCTTTTATTTTTTTTTGCTGGCGGGAATGGGCTTCCATAGTAGTCACAGAGAAGTACATGGTTTGTATTTTCCCTCTGCCTGCAATAGAGAGCCTACAGCTTTTGGCAACAGCCTCAATGTCAGTCCTCTCCAACCTCTTAAAGACCCTGGCTTTTGTTTACTCATGCATGCTTGGCGGTTTATTCATCCAGTTAAGAGTCCAACATGAAGGGATAAAAAAGGTAATTATTTGTTTTGTCCTGGGACTTCTGCCCTCTTCACTCCACCAAGATGATCAAGATGTACTGTAAACACTCGGGATGATTTCACTCTTGTGCGATGGGTTGAGATATGGTAGGGCAAACTGAAGAGATGCTAGATGTATTCTATGAAGTTAAAG
This sequence comes from Leptoclinus maculatus, assembly GCA_032191485.1. Lineage (NCBI taxonomy): Eukaryota > Metazoa > Chordata > Actinopteri > Perciformes > Stichaeidae > Leptoclinus > Leptoclinus maculatus. The sequence continues at coordinate 16,130,246 of JAVDOI010000014.1, read as the reverse complement.
ATCTATTTTTTCTTTCAAGCACGTAAACCTTGGCTCAATGATTCTCTCTCGGATCCATTGGTTGCTGCAGTCTTAAAATCGTATGCAGCCTACCTACAGACTGTATTTCTTCTGTCAATGGCGTTTTCTTTTTTACGTAACTCACAGGGTCAAAATGTCAAATGTCAAAATGATGCCGCGCTCGTGACTTCAGGGAAGCAGGAGGATTGTTTCTCTGTCATCTCGACGTCATTTGGCAGTGGCCATGATGTCTCGGAGTGCAGGCTACTGGTAACCTACGCTGTGAAGTTGTTGTTTTCCCTTTTGGAAAACGCACTAGAGGGTGGGAGGAAAACAAAAATGCAGATCCTGCTTTTGACCTCAATGGTCAAAATTGAAAGCACTATTCAAGCAATTTTCAAAGTTGTGACACCCTTCGTTGAAATATCAATGTCTCAAGAAAAAAGAGAGAAAAGGGCAAGACAATGAGAATAACATTTGTCGGCTACTCGCTGTAGGTGGGTGGATTCAACATTGGACCTAGAGAAACATACATTGCTGAGAACATAAAACATGAGACACAGGTCTCGTCAATGTGTCATATCAAGAGGTAATTAAACTGGGGACCATAGGACGCTATAGGAACATGGATACGCTCCCATTGTCATTGCGCCTGGCCAGAAATAGTCTGGCACATTACCCCCTGTATAACCACAACAAACAATACTTCACATATTCATTTGTGAGCTTTAGAAAGGATGCTAGGTATACGTATTTTTTTCTTTTACATTTCGTCAAACTATCTGTTTTACCCTGTTTTTGAGTCTTTGTGCTTTGTTCACTAATTAAAGTATGCAATCAATCTTATCTCTGAGCGAGAAAGCGAATAAGGGTATTTCCCAAAACGTCAAACTTTTTCTTCAAATGTTAACCCATGTGTAACTAGTGAGTAAATATGCTTCTCGTTCACATTCCCCACCGGTGCTTTCCTTGCCTGGCCCGAGATTTGTATCAGCAATCTCGTGGTCACAGGCCTGCCACTCCAGCCTCGAGGCTGCTGCTCCTAAACACTGCTGTGAAACCATGATACCGAATGAGGGAGAAGGATGGGGAAAATAGACGCGGTCAAAGTATCAGCAGATGATTGTAGAAGTTCAAAGGATGGGGCAACAAGAGAGGGCAGACGGGTAAGGTGGCTACCCTCATCCTCTCTCTCTCCCTCTCTTTCTTTCTTTCTTTCTTTCTTTTCTTGCACACACACACACACACACACACGTGTGTACTCTGCGTCTCTCTGTCTCTTACATCAACCTGCCTGTCAACCCTTTCGACCTGAACGATCCATCAACTGCTGCTGCTGCTGCTGCCCCAAGACATGGCGTGGAGGGGAAAGATGTGAGGAGAAGGAGAGAAAGAAGGGAGTGAACGAGTGACCCCGGTCAGAAAGAGGGACACCACCTCTGACGAAATAAAATACTGCTTTGGCTGTTATAGGTTGGGTTACTTTTTGCCTCTGAAACCATGAAAGGAACTGAGAGAGGCGACATGTGCATCTCTCTCTCTCTCCCTCTCTCACTATTACCCGTCCTTCTCCTCCCCTCTCCCGGACTTCTCATCTTCCTCCATTTCTTCTCGCACTCTGAGAAGTGATGCTAGCAAAAAATGCTAAATGCAGCAATTAAAACGAAGCAGCAATCTCCCAGTGCAAATCCTCTGTGACGTTTTGTTTTTTTTAAATGCAAAATAATTTGGTGTAATGACCAGTTAAAATGATAATAAATCACCCTTGGCTTTTGCCTTGAGTGCCAGTCCAAATTACTGCCTGACTCGCCGTTGATGGAAGGTGCAGTGTTACAGCTTTACATTTTACAGTCTCTCCTCCTCACTCAGCTGTCCGTCACCTGCTCGGCTCTCCTCTTCACCGCTCAGTCATTCTCAAAACCGCATTATTCATGGGCCCCCGGAAAATTACTCAGTCGGAGCAGTTAAGCACGCCCATACATCAGAACATTTAGAAATAGTTCCTACCCTTTTACCTCACCGTCTCCTCTCCCTCCCCTTCTCCCCATTCATTTTCTAGTCGTCTCTTTTAGGTGTCTATAATTTCACTTGTCTGCAGTGTCCACACTGTTTATCTCCCATCCTCCTCTTCTCTTCACCTCTCCATCTCATCAGACTCACCCCCCTGGTTTCTTATCACACTCTGCCCTCTCCTCTCCGGGCGAAATGGGGAGAGGGGGGGAGAAAGAAAAGACCAGGGTGGAAGAGGAGATAGAGGAGAGAAGAGTGACAGCAGCTTGCGGGGGAAGTGGGTGGGGGCTTTTTCCCCCTCCCTGGTTTTCTATCTCACTATCCAACTCGCTCTCCCTTCCTTGCACGGAATGTCTCTCTTTTACTCATCACACACACATACGCACTGCAGGGGTCTCTGTTCTTTCTTGTCTAGTTATGTTTCCTTAAGGGTCCTCAGCTTCACTCATACACAGCTGAGATCTGCCCGGTGCTGCCCTCGCTGCCTGGCAAGCGGCTGTACGTGCACACACACACACTTTGCATGCATGCCTGTCTACATACAAAATACTCCACATACACCTGCAGGGAAGACACAGGAATAGACACTGACAGCAGATATCGTCCAAACATACAAGAAACACTTTCAAGCAAAGCAGACATGTAAGACACATGCTGATTTGCAAAACGAGCGTACACCCATGCAAGTGTGCTAAAGCAAAACCTGCTGCTTTTGTCCTGCCCCGTGGCTGTGAATCAGCATTCTGGCTGAATTATAGGGCTGCATTATGGATTCACTCCACAACCCACATACTCTCTAGACATTGTTTTCCGAGAAACAAACACACGCGCACACACACACACACACACACACACAGCCGTAGCTGGTCGACCAACAGACACCAGTAAGACATCTTTTTGAATAACAAAAAAAAACAGGCGTTTGAGGTAAATTCTTCCCTGGTGGTGAGACTGTATAATTTCTGTGGTTGGTGTTAAATAACAATCGCTTAGCTGTGGCAAGAAGAAACACATGCTCTGCCTACGATCACACTTTTGAGGCAGAGCTCTATAAATTCCAAAACGGCATGCGTATGTTCTCAGGGCCCGGGCTTTTGCATGGTATTGCAGATTACACGGCGACAGTCATGGTCGTATCTATTATAACAGGTTACATCTGTACGCACTCCTTTGTGATGCACTCCGGATGTATACACGTCATAGTCTAACACCACTTGATCAGGATGCCATCCACAGGACTAATTAAAGTAGTACTAGTGTCTTCTTTGATCTACACATTTTAAAGTAATTCCTTTTTCAGTGTTTGGCAATAAAAAAATCATCCGGCATCTGTGGATTTGTGACTGTTTAAGATACTCATTACCTAGAGTATAGAAATGCATAGGCATGCGTTTGTGTGTGCAAGTCTGTGTAAGTGAGTGCTGATCCTCTAAAAGCGGTCGGGCCTTAATTAAGCAAACCCCTGTATTGTTCCGGCACTAGTGCTAACAATGCAAGTGATCCCTGCTCATTAGGCAAAAAAGGTCCGTAAATCTTTGCCCCTCTCTGCTGTAGTAGTAGTTACAGAGCACTCTCACTATAGCGCAACGGATCCACATCATTACTCACACTTAACATACACACACACGCACACAAAAAACACAGTCACGGCCATACACACATACAGTATAGAGACACATTATGCGTCATTACACTTACTAACCAAGCAGAAATAACATCAGGTCAGTGCCAGTGGGCGAGGACATGCCACTGGCTTGTCTTGGTGGGCTGAAAGGCAACAACTGCCTATACACACACACACACACGCACACACACACACACAATGTATTTCTTAAAGGAGCTGTATTTAACATCCTCAACATTAATATAGCAGCAAACAACTATTGGCTATATAAAGATATAGTGGAGGTCACTCTTACGCCGTTAGCAGCGTTAGCAGCGTTAGCTATGAGCCGCCATCTCGCTGTCGCTATGTTTAGAGCTGTTGAGCGGCAATGGAAATGCTCCCAATCCTGTATCTTTCACCTTTTAAAGGTCCAACAACCACAATTTTAAAGACTTTATATAAGACATATTTGTAAATACTACAAGAAACTCAAGACCATCTTGTGACGGGATCGAACAAGCTGCGATGCCACACTTGGGCACACTTCCTACCACTCTTACTTCATGTGCCCCTTGCGCAGATCATGCTCATCTTTGAACCTTCATTTTGAGTTCAACTGCACTCCTGTAAAGTTTCGTGACTGCATTTTGCACTATTGCATTGACAAAATCTGTCCAGAGACAGATACCTGGCAAAGTACTCAAAACTGCCTCTGTGGTCGTTCCTGCTATAGGCATCTCCAGGATCCAATTTTGCCAAGACGACACTAAAGGTAAAAACAATACCAACCGCGACAGAGTTTAAACAACAGAATAAGGTTTTGGGCCTTTAAGCATGAAGGACCAATGACAAAATTCTCTCTGAACTAAAACTGGGTCAAAAACAAAATGAAGCTAAACTAAAAAATACATAAACGACAACGAAAACTTGAAGAACGTCAATTGAAATTCCAAGTAATAATCTTGTCAGCATAGTTAGTCATGTAATTTGACCAATGTGGCCCGGTTAATTGCACCTCCGTCCTCTGTCTTTTACCGTATGTCTTTAATCAGTCCTCCCTGCTTCTCTCTCCTCAGTTGCTTCCTTCTGCTCAACCTGACCCCTCTTCGTGCCACTACCGTAGCCTGGGGCTAATGGAAGTCAGCAAGCTGATCGAACAGCCAGAGCCAGCAACACACACACACACACACACACACACACACACACACACACACACACACACACGCTCACATAAAGAGAGGTGATACGCACTGTTAGAAACACAAATACAATCGCACAAAAGTATATGTAAGTCAGCTCTACTAAGTCTAAAACCCTGCTGTTTTTCCTGTGGATAAGTGTTTGTGTGTAAGCAAATACCATATATTTTATTCATATGCATAATCATGTGTAAAAGCAAGATTTATATAGCTGACGTGACACCTCACTTGACCTCATAAATTCAGCTTTGTATCATGTTGACCCTGCTAAAACATGAATAATGTATTTCCCATGCAAACACACCTTGTTGTAGTCGGTGCAGCCTTTCTGAAGCATTAGTGTGAGTTGTTCCACCTGAAAACACAAACCAAAGAAGAAGAAACCCAGCCTTCTCCCTTCATACTAACACTTCATCTCCGGTCTCTCTCTCTCTTTATCGTCTTTTCTTAATTCATCACCTCTGCTTCCCTCTTATTTTTTTACTTTCCTCTCCATTCACAATTCCAATGTCACTCACATTTGTAGAGTGTGCTGGCACAGCAGTCCGCACTAGGCCGTTCAGGGCTGGCATAAATTGAACATGCTTTTATGTCTAAATCGAAAGCTTGATCTTGCTTTCCCTAAATCTCTGAATGCCAAAACGTTCCTAAATCTGCAACAGCACCGAACCCCCTGAAAGCTGTTTTTTACGTAAGAAGCATTATATACTTGAAACAAGCAGGCACATAAGCTACACCAGCCACCGGCAGATGGCCGTGGCCAACTAAACCACTCGCAATCCTAGTAGAGCAGCTGAAAGTCCAACCACGACACGCAGGCACAAAAGAGACCTCCGCCTCTTTTATCTTTAATTTTCTCTAAATACGACCTCAAAAGAAGTTGAAATGTTTTAGCCTGTATCTAGAAACTGTAAAGCAATCAGTCTCACCATTCAATATGCTCATCCTCAAAACGGTGCTGTTATGTTGCCAGCAATAAAATAAATAGGCACCTTTTAACAGCAGGCACTCGATATCTTGGAAATAAAAAAAGGATTGGTTTATTGTGTTACTCAGTTATCAGACTGTTATTACAACCAGTTTGGCTCATTCTCTCAGGTCACTTGTAGATGTGATGGAGCACTCTCTAAAAAGCAACGCACCGTGGTAACACAACCAGACAGATGGGCGTGTACACACACACACACACACACACACACGCATAAATGCATACAGTCGCCTTCCTGGAAACTAGAGTACATGACTGAACTAAACTGGTGTCAGTGGGATATTACCCAGCCGAGCACAACACACAGACTAGCAGCAGTTTGATTTGTGTGTGTACTAGATGAGAGATACATGGATGGGAAGATGTACTGATGGAGATCAGTGCACTATAATGAAAAGAGAAGGACACAAGTGTGAATGTAAAAAAAAGAAAGATGAGATTAGGAGTCAGGGGAGGAAACGGATGATTGACTTTGTTCAAATGTAAAAGACTCAGATGCAAAGAAATAAAGAAACAGAAGAAGGAATAGAATGAAAAAAATCTTTATAAAATGCACTACTCGCCATCCTAAAGCACAACGTAGGGCCCACACTGCGGAACAAAGACAGAGATGGTCTATTCAGATCACTAGCAAGGGACACAATGCTCCATATTTTATTTTATGAAATCATGCCTCTCCTCCTCCCCCCCGCCTTTCCTGAAATGAGTGATAATGACACAAAATTGCTAATCTTTCTTATATACAACAGCAAGGTATGTAGCGCACTGCTGAGCAGCACAAATCACTGCAACTTTTCCCAAACTTGCAGTATTTATTTTAGACAGGAGAGAGGGCCACAATCTCCAGGGACCCAAAATTCACAAGGCAAACAATACGAATGCAGAGCTTTTACAGTGCAGACGGAGGCAGAAGTAGCAGAGGGTTGAGAATCGCCCTTTCTCTCTTTCACTCTCGCTCTCCCTCTGCACCCCCCCTTTTCTCTCTCTCTTTTTCAACATACTGGGTCAGTCGAGCTCCTGCACTGCAGCACTGTCGAGTGATGTGTTGAAGGCTTTTTTCATGATCTCGGGACTAACAAAAGTGTACAAGTGTGGAGTGGTTCTCATCTGTTCTTGGGTTTCTCTGTAGTTGAAGGCTATAACCATGTGTGCCTGTTTTTTAATTGAGTGCAGCATCATTTTTAGTAACACCTAGGCTGAAGTGTGGGAAATCTGTCAAATGACAGTCGGTCCTCCTGAGCTGGCAAGGTCCAAGTCGTCAAATTGATGCAGTATCCAGTACAGCACCAATAGCAAATGTGGTGCCTGCATATAACAGGAAAAAACTGCTCTCTCCTGTCTTTGCACAAGATATATACACAGCACTTTATGACACCGCAAAGAAAACCAAAAGTTAGTTGAGCTATCAGCATAATCACACATAACTCAAATAAACTCTTTCACACACACACACACACACACACACACACACACACACACACTCACAGGCCTTCCCCACATTTGCCAACACACACAAACAGACACACATGCACAGGAAGTGGAACGTGCCTTTCTTCTGTATGCCGCACCTGCAGTAAACTGCAACTTCAGCACCATGGTCAGAGACAGATTGGCTTTTTCAGCACACTGGAGATAGTTCCCTGTTTCCCCAAACATGAAAGCATATCACACACCAGCTACACACATGCACGCGTACATATCATGCCACATAGAAGTGGTCACGACCCTCTCTCAGTGCCTTCATAAAATGCTCTCTCTCTCTGCTTTGGACTCTCAGTTTTGGTAATTGGACTATTATGGATTCTTTCAGCGACAAAAGAGCACAAAGAATCCCTACTTTCTCTAAGTGGCACATCCTTCACAATCCTCTACTGACAACTCCATGTTCTCTCACCCTTCCCTAAGCCGCTTGTCTGTGCTCTCACTCCCATCAATATTGCTCTCAAACTGATCTCTTCCTCCCATTTGTTTTATTCCTCTTGCTATTCATGCCGTGCATGTCTGGGCTAATTAAGACTCTCAAATACCCATCAACAAACATACACCGATGGAGCGGAGAAAACCAAGAGAACAGAAACGCATGGCGGAAACGTAGCCACCTCAATGACATATATGTCTGTTTATCTGTCCGTCTGGCATTCTCTCTCTCTCTCTCTCTCTCTCTCTCTCTCTCTCTCTCTCTCTCTCTCTCTCTCTCTCTCTCTCTCTCTCTCTCTCTCATATGCATGCACACAAACAGACACACCTAGGTGCACTGACAACTGACAGCACCCCTCTTTCACTATGCAGTGCAGGCACGTAACAGCAACCAGAGGCCCAAAAATATCCTGAGCAAAAAGAGGAAAGAGGAGGAAAATGTATGAAACATTAGTGGGCACCACCTCAAAAGTTAACGGTAAAACAAACGGCCACAGCCAGACGATGCCTCAACTCATCGTGAAATATATGCACTTATATTTACTTATAGCAAGTGGCTAGAGTGAATCCTGAGCTGGTGTGAGAGCCTACAGAAGCTCTTCTGATAGGCTTATAGTATCTCATATCTCTAAAACAAGCTCATTTGCAACGGCTATGTCATGGTTAGGGTTTAAATCAACCAATTGATATAGAATTATGTGTCATTACATTTGTTTTAATAGGCATGCATTGCTGAATTATTTCTGCATTATGTTCTAATACGACTTTTAGATAAAGGCCTGAAGGAAAGTGTGTCAAGCATTTTTAATAATTTAACTTGGAGCAAAACCAACTCCAGACAAAAGCTTTGCAGGACATTTAGAGCATAGTGACTTATTGTCAACCAACCACCATCAACCCACCACAGCATGTATTATTAAGTAATTAATAAAGTAGGTTGATGCATGACAAAGGTCATTAAAGTGTGTTCTATTGCAAATAATGCAAGAATCAAAGGATCAAGAGTGTGCAAGAGAGCCATGGCAGACATTTTGTTTCCACAGAAGTTAGAAGACAGTCTGAAGGAATCAAAATGGAGATACCTATAACCTTTACCACTCCAAAGACAGGCAACATCTACAAATAGTTTCTCCTTCAACCAACCTGTGTTTGAAGCTGGTTAAATTGGAAAACCTATACTAACGAGAAAAGAATGATGCCAGACCTAGGAATAAGTGAAGCTGTGAAGCCGGCCACCAGACCTGTTCAAGAGTGAAATTAAATAGATCACAATACAAACTCGGCATAAGAATAGAAAGGAAGACACAAGTAGACAAAAGAGAGAAAGAGAGAGACATGAAAAGAAGGAAAAAAAGTCGTAGGGACACGGACAGAGAGGCACACACTGCATTTGCCGCGCTGAAGTCTTGCCAACGCACAAACCTCAAGAGAGGTGTTGAAGGAAAGGTTAACTCCACTGTGAACATTCAAATACCACTGACTGAATCGAGAGAGATTCAAACAAGCAGTGAATGTTTACATTTCACACACAGAAAAGAAACATTTAGCCAACCTTCAATCCTATTGGTTGCCATTGTCTAATATTCCACCAAAGTATGAAATCACTTGGAGATATTAGTGCAGGATAACAAGAGGATTTATTGGGATGAAACCACTCAGCATGGTATAATGGGACAAAGCCCAGCACTCATTTATGAAATATAATGGTGGGTTGGTGACAGGAGTGAAGGATAAACGGTTACCAAGATATGGGACTATAGCAAAAAATCATCAATGATCCCAAAACTTTATTTATTAATTCATTTGGGGGGGTAGGGGTAATGGTGAGGGCTGGGCTTAACATAGTAATGCATTATGTTTTTAATCAAACTGAGTGCACACTTAAAACGCTGACCATATAGTCTAACCTCTTGGTCAGGAAAAGGAAGGCTGAACGTGTTTGTGTGTGTGTGTGTGTGTGTGTGTGTGTGAAGATGCCTGTGTCTGTGTGTGTGTGTGTGTGTGTGTGTGTGTGTGTGTGTGTGTGTGTGTGTGTGCATTAGTGATAAAATAAACAAAGGAGCAGAGCAATGAGGTGGGTCAGCAGAACATAGGGGTACAGCATTGTGAAACTTTCTGCGAGTAGGAAACGGAGTCTCGACGTAATGCTACCATGCTTACAAAGGCTTTATATGAAGATGACCTCCACTCATTTGAGCAACAATAATTGTCAAAGAAACTAAACAATGAATACAACACAAGGTAAAATGTTTCATATTATGCAAGCTTGTAGACTGGATCCTTACTGGTGATGACTGCTCTAAACTAGCTAAGGGGCCTTCCCATTTAACAGGGAAGTATGTGGTTTGCTACATGTCTTCCATTTAGTGTAAGTTGACACACATAAGAAACCATAAGACCCAATTGCAACGGAGGATCATCACTCTTAAACCAAGTAAAAGGCATGACATGCCCATTTTAAAACAAAACATGAATGCACCCTCCTTTCCATAGATATTCACAAATGTATAGACATCAAGATTTGCATCATATTTTTCCCAAATAAAAAAAAAAATTCACTTCAGAAAGAGAAAAAGGAAAAGCACTATGATGATGTGAACTGTGATACCATATTTACTCCGCAGCTGCTTCTACTTTGCTTTTTGTCTACATCTACTATTTGGTCCCAAGAATGAATCCGGCTTGGATATGGAAATATCAAATATCAAAAATCACAGCGAAAAAGTTAAACAATTATTATTTGCTGTGGTAGAGACTACTGAGGGTTAATTTACCGTTAGGGATTTCAGTGCAAAAATAAAAACAAATCAACAATACAAAAAGTGATGGTCGGCTCTTTCAAGATTGTTTTCTTCAAAAAAGAAAAAATGCTGCTTCATTTTGTTGATGCAACTAGAGTTTTTTATTTCGCCATTTTCAAGTCAAATGGTTGAAATAAAGCAAGAAAAAAGAAGGGTAACGAAAGCATGAAACGGAAGAAACTGTGCTGGAATGGATCAAATTATTATGCCACTTGTAGTTTTTTTTTTTACGTATAGATATTTTCAAAATAGTTCATACGTAATATGAGACTTATGAATGATTTCTTAAGATAAACATTTTGTGCATTACATTAAAAACTGCATCCAATCTACTAAACGCCCAATGAATCTGAAAGCCTTTTTATCGCCCTCCAGTGGAATACATCGGCATTGCTACTATGGAAGGAGTCAGAAATTGGATCTGCAAAATTCAAAGAGCAACACCCAATCATGTTTTTATTCGCCCTCTCAATTACTGCTTATTGGCCTTCATCAGCAATACCCGTTAGGTTAATTAAAATTGCAGCGCGTCGCACTGATTTGGTATACCCAGTCAAATCATCGACTTCAAAACCAGCTAAATTCACTTGAATTGTTCTTCTACCTTCATCACATCCAGCTAGGACAAGTAATATAGTGGCAAAAAAAAAGATAGCACACTATGACATCCAGCAGGTTAGGATCATAGGACAAAGTACCAAAAAACAGAAGGTTATATATTCCAGAAAATAAAACAAAACACATTGTTTACCCTTTTTAGTTGACCCTTTCCCTATGAATTAAATTTATCTGGTACTCATCCAAAAATAAAAAGCAGTTGAATTGGATTTAAATGTTATTGCCCTCTACAACATCCTGTCTAGCACTCTATTGGTCCAGTAGCTATTCTCTCATTTCCAGCAGCATTACCTCATGATGGTCGGCCACAGCGCCTCCATGCCATTAACAAGACACCAAATACACAGCGTGTCAATAGTGCTCCACACACAGGTTCCCGTGGCATCAACCCTTTCATCATTTGATTGAAGAGTTTGTTTTTATTAAGAATGCTATACCAGACGCATAATCACTATACATTGATTTAACATTACCTTTACAATTAAATTCTTCACTGAAATTACAGAATAAATATATGCACATTTTTCTTCAAATCTTTGTGAGAGAGAAAACATTAAAAGTGCCTCCTACAAAGCCGTTAGTGGGTGACGATGGGGAATCCAGAAGCAATGGGGGTGTCAACAAAGTGCGTGGAAATATCCAGAAAACCTTGAGCGTTTGTCTTATAACAATATTCACAAATGTTTTACCATCCGTGCGTCGGCGCATCCTTTTTTTACGAGAAGCACCCTGATATAGACAGAAGTCCTCATTAATAGTAATAACCATATTAATAAGATATAAAAATTAAATAGAACACTGAACTGTAAATGTGTTGCAGTATCTCTGTTCATAATGTGATGTGATAGTCTGAGTAAATCCCCTCGCTTCCTGCACTGAAGCGAGTGCATGCAGCAAACTGCAGTTCATTTTAATATATGTATTTTTTTCTCCCTCTTTCGATCATTTCCTACAAACTTCATGTGCACGGCCTCCGGGTGTTTTGTACATCCTAGTCAGGGGTTAAAGAGTACAGAAAGAAACCCCAAAGTCAGGGAGACGTCCAGCTCCCGTGCTTCTTGAGCATCATGGTAACTCCATGAAAAGGGGTTATAGTGACAGATGTATTTTAGGATGTTTTATATGTTTTATTCCCCGGTGCCCCTCTCATTCCTCTTTTGCTCTTTCTTGGGCATATAGAGATATTTATATATTATAAAAATAACGGCTGTTGACATTGCTGGCTACTCTGAAAAAAAGGCACTTCATTGAAATATCTGAGAATGGCCTCGCCTCCAAAGTGATTTTGGGGGGAAACTTTGTTGTAACTGTAATATAATATTTTATTTTATATCATGCTGCTCTCTTAAGTTTGTTTTCTGTTCTATTGGTTTGGGTGATTTTTGTTTCCAGGGTGGCAAAGTGAATGTTTTGATTTTGTGTTTTAGTTTTTTTTTCTCCATGGGATAGAGATGTTAAAACCGGTACGATTTTTCCAAGACTTCGAGGTAATCCGGCTTGGTTTGAAGTTTGGCCCTTAACTCGAGGTAATTGCTTTGGGACGGGTCGGGGTAGCAGCCTTTCCCCGCCGTGAAAAGCAATGTCTCCTTCAGCCGTGCATCCTGCTGCAAATCCGGGTACTGCATGCCTGGTGGGTGCGCATGCGCCACATGCATGTCCTTTAGTTTGGGTACTGTCCCATACAAACAGTCTACAAAGCCCACTGTTGGTGTGGGCCTCTGACTGTCAATTACTGTAGGGCAGAGCCCTCCGTTCTCATGAAATCCTGCCATGTCAGCCGTGGAGTGGTTAACTGTGACGATAGTGTTGAGTTGAGAGTTGGAGACGGCCAGGGTCCACTCTCTCTCTTTCTCTAATAAGGTTCTGTAGTTACTGTTGCTACTGCTGCCATTGTCTTTCTTCTCTGAAAACTGCGCTCTGTCTTCCACTGCTATCTCCCCTTCTCTAGGCTTATAGATGGGGTTGTTACACATCTGCGTCACTGGATGGGGAATGTAATCATAAACGTGACCATGGGCATGTGTGTGACTAGTGTGGGTGTGTGTGTGCATACTGTGCATACTGGGTGTCGGTTTCTCTGGTGTGCCAGTGTTACCAGCAGTGCTCTGCCTTGGTGGGTCCTCAAAAATCCTGCATTGCATTTGGATCCCCGTCAGATCTACCTCAGAACGTTTCCGGAAAGGAAGGTTCTTCCTGCGACGAAGAACAAAGGCGAAAAGCCCGGCAGCAACAAACACCGCAGATATGAAGAGGATGAGTAGGCTGAGAATGAGGACAGACAGTGGGACAGCCCCTCTCCCACCTGCTTCCCCCATGTCAGAGCTCCCTGTGGTGAAGTCATCCCTACCAGGCAGGGCCGGGGAGGGGCCTGAAGGGTACTTGAGCTCAGGACAGATGACTTCGACTTCCAGTGAACGCAGGTCCTTCCCAAACGCAAATTCGGGTGTCTTGCACATGACATCTCCAACCACGATGACAGAGGAGAGCTTTTCCAGCCAATGCTTGAGGGGGATGATTTCACAAGTGCAGTCCCAGGGGTTCTGAAGGAGATCAATCTGGACAATGGCGGTCAGATGCTCCAGAACACCACGCACAGGTATGGAAATGAAGTAGTTGTTTCGGAGGTTGAGGCGTGCAAGATTGGTGCCAGCAAAAGCGTCATTGGGAAGGGAGCGTAACAGGTTGTCATTGAGGAAAACCAGCTGGAGGTTTGGCATTAGGGAGAAGGAGTTAGGTTGTATCTCACGTATGACATTATACTCAAAGTAAAGATAACTCAACATCTGAAGCCCCCGAAACATCCCAGGGGTGAGTCTCTCAATGTCATTCCCATTCAGATATAAACTTTTCAAGTTTGGCAGGTTGATAAAGGCGCCTTCTTGGACGTAGGATATCCGATTATTCCCTAAATGCAGTAAATCCAAACTTGAGAAGTTCCAGAAATCCGATCGGTATATTTTCTGTATTAGGTTCCCACTGAGATACAATTTCTTGGCATTGAGGGGCCGTGGGAGGAGCTCAGAGATGTTGTGAAAGTTTTTCTCTTTACAGTTCACTGTTAGCCCCAGGTCATTGATGTGAAGGTTGCAAGTACATCCAGCTGGACAAATGATTGGGATGGGAGGCCTTGTTTGGTAGCCAGGAACAGGGTGCTGGTTGATGCCTGGATAGATGGTACGAGGGGTTGGAGGGTTCTTTGTGGGCCGAGGTCGTTTGGTGGGCTTGACAACTCTGTCATTGTATTCCACAGAAGAGGCTGTGTTGTAAAAAGACGAGAGCATGGAGGAAGGTTTAGTAGGCCATGTGTTCTCGTTGCTGAATGGGATCCGGGGAATTCCGAGCTTGGCCTCAATCTCTGGATCTGAGAGCAGCGGACAGAGCTCACTGCGCTTGATTTCCCGTAAGTCTTTACCGTGTAAGTGGAATGGGTACTCGCATGTGATCTCACCTACCAAAGCTGTATAAGGAATTCTCTCCAGCCAAGTTTTTAACTGGACAATCTCACACACACAGTTCCAGGGGTTCTCCTCCAGCTGGATTTCCATTAAGCTCCTTCCAACGTACTCCAGTGTGCCCTTGTACGGCAATGTCTTTAGTCTGTTTCCTCTTAGGTCCAGATGTGTGAGTGACACAGATCGGAAAATAAAATGTGGGAGCACAGGGATCAGATTGTCATTCAGTATGAGCACTCTCAATTTGTGAAGATGCCTGAACGCACCACTTTCAATCCGTTTGATAACATTGTAGTCCGCCTGGAGATACTCTAAACTCTCCAACCCCAGAAAAGTGTCATTCCGGAACACTTCTAGTTTGTTTTCATGTAAGAACAGCCGTTTGAGTATTCCTAAGCCATTGAACGCTCCCGCGTGGATATCTTGCAAGGCGTTATTACCCAGGTTAATGGATATGGCGTTGTTGAGATGGAGGAAGCTGTTAAAGTAAAGCTTCCTCATGGAGTTTCTCTGCAGGTTGAGCTTGAACGGCCTGCTCCATATCTGGGAGATCTGGCTGACATTTGTAAATCCTTTACTGTCACAGTGGACATGGAAGATTCCCTCTTTGACCTCGCAGTAGCAGGGCTCGAAACAGGGCTCGTCGATCTCCTCGGAGTCCTCTAGTAGTGGGATCGGGGTGGTCCATCCTAAGGCTATGGTGCTCAGCAAGGTAACCCACAGCATCCTCGCTGACACCAAAGGGATGAAGTCTTGGCTCCAGGGACAGAGCCACTTCACAGCACTGCAACAAAGAACAGAGGGAGAGAGAATGGATGGGAGGGAGGTAATGGGGGTGGGGAATACACACAGAAGTAGCAGATGTAGGAGAGAAAGAGAGGAAGGGTGCATTAGTTTTTAATAGAATGGAATACAGCTTTTAAATTAATACCATTAGATTATAGAATGACATTGGAGACAATACTTTCGATGTGTCAATAGCTGGGTATTTCAAACATATATAAACCCAGCACTGTTGGATAGGTAATATGAAACCTAGCAACACAAACAAATCTCTGCATCGAGACAGTTAACGACAATGAATAGGCGGAATTGTCATTTATTATACAGCAGACATGCTGGTAAGGTCGCAATAAATCACCCTTAGAGATGCTTATCACCGTGAATAAACTAAGGCAACAGCAGGTGGATAAGGTTAGTGGTGAGGAGACACTGTCCCCCTGCTGTATTTATTACATAACCGGGACCTCAATCCCTCTTTCGGTAAATGAGAGTATATCGCAGGCAGTGGACAGGAACGGAATAGGTATCAGCTCGGTGACCATTAGTGGGACGAGAAGAGGACTGTCAAGGGACTTGCTGAACATCAATCTCGTTAAAATGAATCTCAACATATTTTGTATGTTCTCGTCTATAACTCACAGAAATCTGATAGAAAGCCACTGATGCTATGGTCAATGCAGGGTCTCAACTTGACCAGTTTAAAGATGTTTTAAAAAAGAAAAAAAGAAAAAAAGGTAAAAAATTGTCAAAATAGGTCCAATGACTCTGACGCATGCACAGTTTGATAGCAGTGGCCAGTGCCACCCCTACAATCTGATTTGCCACCCCAGACGCCAACCCCAAGTTTGTGCCACATCATTGGCTTTTACCTTGCTGTGGGGTGGGTGTTTTGCCAGCTCATTACTTGTGCCTGTATGGTTGATGCCGTGCTGGTTTGCATTTAAGGGAACAAAACAATAAGCAACATAAACACGTGCAAGCACCGGAGCAGGACACAACTTTTCAGTGGAACACAGCCCGGACTCATTCTCAGGTCTTCAATTACTGTCGGTTTGTCACAGCCCTCGGGATCTGATAATGACGCACAAGGCACCCTTAAGCGTATCTGAGACGCACTGGGATTTCAATTAAAACTCCAATAAAAAAAAAATCCATCCCCAGCAATACAGATGCTCACAGCAACTGCTCCAGCATCCATTCACTCCATCCAATTCTACTTATAAAGCTTATACCATTCATCAAGTCAGCTTATTATTATTGTTATCATTATTATTTTATTATTACTATTATTGTTGTTGTTGTTAGTATTATTAAGGCCTCGTCATCTCTTTGTATGAATGGTTTGTTATAGATCCATGACATGTTTAGCTACAGTTAAGAGTATTTCCCATATTATTATAATATATACAATACATCAAATGAATATGACATTTTTTATAGTAAAGCTCAGGAACCTGAAGATGGTAATACACATTTCGTCTTCGTTGAAAAAAAATCACATGACACATAACGATGCATGTTACTTATCCAGCCACTCCATGCAGTCTCGTCAGAGTAAGACTGTAATGTTGGTGTACTGTGAGGAGTAGCCCAACACCTTGCAGTTTGTTCTGCAGAACAAGTCCATGACTTTAACTGTCTTGAATATGGTCAGAATCTGTTTATTATTTGTTATCCAAAAACATCCAGGCTAATTGTCCTATTTTATTAACATACGATATAATGTATGCTGTACATAATTCAGATTAGTATTTTTGAATTACTTTAGAGTAAGGTGAAACCCAGGGTTTCCATATCGTGCATTTTTTGTTTGGTGGTGAGCATTACATTTTGTAAGGGAACTATAGGAAAAAGATGATATTTGTCATTTTTAATGGTAGCCTACTTAATTAACTCTGCAGAAGGAGACTGACCATCAACAGTTGTGTGTGCATGTAGCATATTATGTTTTAGTCAATTATTAGTACAATATTAACGCCAACAAAATAAAAAATCTGCTAAGTCTGCAGGCATTGACATCTTTGGTTGCCACCTCTAGACATTCCGTTGCTATCCCTGGGCCACCCCAGTTATAAGTGCATAGAACCGCCACTGTTCCGACGTGCAGAAAACGGCAAAGCCGAGACTATTCTCCCACTGCGTATTCTTTGGGTTACATTATATAAGTCCAAAGAGTGAGGGAACTGTCGATTTATCGTTACAATGGATCCTGCCATGGTTTGCCAAAACATAAAATCAAGTCAACTTCTTCTGGGTTTCCCAAGTGGTGATGCCATCGGAGGATTAGTGGAGCAACGGTTTAAGTGAAAAACGCAGTTGGCGAACCTGCCGTTTCGAAAAGCTCATGAGGCTGTGATTTAGTATCCGGCCGGCCTAGAAATAAATAATAACACAGGAAGAGAGGACGAATGGAAATAATAATAATAATATTAATGTTAATAATAACATTATAATAATAATAATACTTATATCAATAATAATAATAAGATGGGCTCATAGAAAAGTCCGTTCAGTATTTCCATGGTGTTAAGTAGGATAATGTCACACACGTACAAAGTACCCCCCTAGCCCCTGAATATCTTTTCTGTAGGTCCGTGACTTTTTTGTTTACACGCACAGTGCTGTCCGTTCAAACGAGGGTGCAGGCAATCCAGAGAAGATTGGCCCGATGAGACCGTCTGCCGGAGCAGAGCCGCTGTCCATGGTGCTGAAACCAAAAGCCCAGCGACAGGGGGAAAAAAGAGGAAGAAAGAAAGATATTGTAATCCCAAAAAAAGACGTGACAGTAAAATGCGCCAAGGAGGAAAAAAAGAAAGATCCTTGAGCACGATCTCCTCACTGTGAAAATCACTGTTTTCATTGCCCTCTCCGTACGTAATCCTCCAGGATTTATTGATTCCGTTTCCATGATAGAGATCAAAAAGCGCAGATGCAATGTCAAAAAAGTATTAACGACATTAAAAGCAATTAAAATAATGCTGCCATATTATATTCCCTTGGGTGTATCAAATCAGGTGCTATACCTACTTAGTTTACGGGGATTCCAACTTCACATATCCTCCAGCGATGGTTTCTGTTATTGCCCGGTGCGTCCCGCTCACCGTCCGATGCCGGGCTGTGAGGAAGAGAACAAGAAACGGGAGGTGACCGAGCCGTTAGAGGAACAGGAGGAATCAGAGAGGGGAGACGGAAAGAGAGAGTAGGGCATTGAGGAGGGAGAGAGGAAGAGATATGCATGCGAATGAGCCACGGATTCCAAAACCAAGCTTTTGGCGACTTACATAAATTAAAAGTGCTGCTCCCTGTGAGTGGCAACGTCAATGCGATCTATTAATCTTGAATTTATATCAAACTAAGTTATTAGGAAACGATGACATCTGACAAGCTCCAGTTTATCCAAACCGGTCAAGGATCTCGTCCACTGAAATCCCCCCCAAAAATAGCATTGCTGTCAATACAGCGGAGAGAGCGCTTGTTGAAATACATGCCAAGCATAATGCAGTCGTGCCTTTCGTCGTGACATTGGCAGGGAAACGGTGAATAAAGAACAAACGGCTATTGATCAGTCAAATGGATCCCTACGATCCGTTATCCTTGATGCACGGAGAGCGCTTGCTGTCGCTTTTTTTGGGAGTCCATGGCAATGCAGACACATAACACATACACACACATCTGCATATACGGTTTCCCTCTTGATACACTTCATGGACAGGCACACACAGCTTAAGCACTCACCTTAGTTTCGTACTGCAATTGGACAGCATCAGGGAAAAAAGCCCACTAGTGTGAATCTTGTTAGATATCTCTCTCTCTCTCTCTCTCTCTCTCTCGCGCTTGTTCTCTTTTCTTTCCCTCCCTCTATGTCCCCCCTCCCTCTCTCTCTTTCTCTCTTTCTCTCTCCCCTTCTCTCACCCTCTCTCAGCGGCTGAGGCAAAAGAGAGGATTGAAGACGTGATAGGAATGCAATCTCTTCCACTCTCGCTCTCGGGTGACTCTGACTCTTCTTTCTCGTCTCCTTTTTTTTCTAAACAGTTTGCTTAAAATGCAAGCCCTCGACTTGTGTCCGCTTCCTCTTCCTCCCCTCTCCTCCTCCTCCTCCTTCTCCGCCGCCGCCCCCCGGGCGAGCACTCAGCGACAGTGTAGCCGGGTGAGAGTGTTCTCCCCTCGGTTTCAGGACCGCGTCTCTGTCCGGTGCAGCAGTAGCAAGAGTCTGTGGATCATATCGACGCGGCTGGGTCAGCTGCTGTGTTTTTTTTTTTTTTTTTTTTTGGTTTTTTGGTGTCTTGCTTTCCTCGGGTCCGTTTCCCTGTCGTGCGTCAGAGGAGTGAGAGGGACCGAGCTTGGTAGGTGGAGGGTGGGGGTGAGCAAAGGGGTGAGAGACGCAGTGGAGAGAGATCTGGTGGTGAGAGAGAAAGGAGGAGGGGAGGAAAAGAGTGATGGGGACGGTTGCGCTATAGTTCTGGATGCTGTTGAGAGGAGGAGAGGAAGCAGAGTGAAGTGAGGAGAGAGTGAGGAGCGCTCCGGCTTTCGCAGCGTGGACGTGCATCAAGAAAAAAAAAAATATATATATATATATATATATATATGTGTGTGTGTGTGTGTGTGTGTGTGTGTGCAGGGGTGCGCGCGGTGGGTGAGACTGCCAGACCTGTGGATGACAGTAAGGACGCGACGAGACTCTCTCTACATGTTATTTGTATTACTATTGAGATCCATCTTATAATTAATCACACTTACACTACATTCTTCAACTGGGGTTCATTTTTTTTCTCGGCCGCATTTGGGCGAACAAAGTGTGGAGCTGGCCGTGCGCCGTGCCAATACTTGTCTTCTCCCTGCTGTGGGGACGAAGAGGGTGGCCGCGGCTACAGCAAGCGGGGGAGTGACTGGCAAATACGGAGCGCCTCATCTTTCCCTTCTGTTTGCGTGCCTTCCCCTGCCTCGCCTCCAGCGGGCAACACAAGCCCGTGTTGTGAGCAGCAAGCCAGCTCACAAGCACGACCGTGAGACACCGTCACGATTCCCAGTTCTTGCAGCTCCGCAAGGAGGGGGCTGATTGCAGTGGGAAGTTGAAATCTCCCAACAGTGTTCTAGAATATTTCCAAAATGATGGCAATTAGCTCTTAGTGATATGGCTGCAGTACGAACTGGCTTGCTGTTTATATTTGCTCTCTGGCACAGTGAAATAGAAAGGATTTGTGGAAACAATCGGCAGTCTAATAAGTCCTGTTTCACATTCCGAAAGATATCCTTCAATAGTTGGGCAGGAAAGAGCAACCAAAGTTGATGACACCTAATATTATTAATGTTTTTTTTATGACAGAGAAAGTGGTGGCCTTTGCAATGTGTTCTCTCTGAGGCCAGATATTTGAAACAAATCTATAGGGGTAACACGGATGCTGTGCAAAGCCTTTGCTGGTCCACTATAACCCCCCCCCCCCACACACACACACACACACAGAATCCACTGACCTTTTAGGGTTATTTCTAAAATGATTAAATAAGTAACATTTAATCAATGTATACCCCCTGTTGAGATTCATCATTTTATATTTATTTTATCTAAACGATTGAGGCGATCTGAGGAGATTCTCAACATCTGGGTTTGTAGGAATTGAAATGAATGAATCTGAAGTGATGTTGTAAACCTGAATGGGGACCTTTCTATTAATATTCTAAATTGATTTCCCAAGCGGGTAATTCAGAATCGGTGATACTGCATGAGAACCAGATCATGTCCTACATTAAAATAACTCCACACACTAACACAAACCAAACATAAAAAAAATGAATGAATTAATACATTTTTTAAGCAAATACTTTTGTGCGTCATCATTGCAAGCATGCGTTAGAATGCCAATAATTTACTTTGTCGGTTTATTTGAAACTGGTCCCTCAGCAAATACAGCAAATACACACAACCCAAGCCCATACACCAATACACAGAAGCATGCCGTACACAAGCAGTGTATGAGGTTAGGGAATGGGGGTGTGGGAGCAGCTTGTAGACTGTAAAACTGCCATTCTTCTTTATGAAAAGCCGTCATTCACTCCTTCAGCCTGTCAGATAATGTCAGACAAACTGACGTAAGGCCACTACAACCCCTTCACTCAGCTCACAGGACATGGATTGGCCAGAGTTTGTCACAATAAAGCAGAAAAAAACGTACGATTACAGATCAGGGCTAATGAGATGACACGGCAACAAATGGACATTCACAAAAGTCATGCCAAAACAAAAGTCCTCACTTAAAAATTATGTATTTTTGGAGGGAGTAACAAAGGAAAATTAAATGTTGGTATAAAATAATAAAGATTAAGTCAAGAGATGTTTATTTGCATATAAGTTTTATAGGAAACCATTAATGAAATAAACTTTCTTAACTAACCAACAGCACTGGTAGACGTACATTATTCTATATGTTTTCCTGACAAGTTACCACTTGTGGCAGAGGGCCAATAATGATATAAGGAAGGAGTTGGACAGGCCTACATCTCTTACCATTTAAAAAAAAAATCAGGACCAGAATCTTTTCATATTGCGAGGTTTGGTTGTCTAAACCCTAACGATGTCTAT
The DNA here is from genome assembly GCA_032191485.1 of Leptoclinus maculatus. NCBI lineage: Eukaryota > Metazoa > Chordata > Actinopteri > Perciformes > Stichaeidae > Leptoclinus > Leptoclinus maculatus. The sequence goes on along the minus strand of JAVDOI010000014.1, from coordinate 16,108,295 downwards.
GGCAGTTTGGGAAAAGCGTATATGACTCATTCTTGTAACTTGGGATGCCTGTCACTGTGGAAGGCATTTGTAATATTGACGACAAAAAGGACAGTAAAAGTACAAAGTTGTCAAGTCAAAATGTTTGACTGATATGTCTGGACATCGTAATGGCCATTAAAGTCAACTTCGTCATCGCTGACCTTTTCGAGGCCATCACTGCATGATGAAGGGACATCAGTGACATCTCCGTCATCACGGACAGCAAGCAGCTCTGGAGCCAATGGGGAAGGACATGGCTGTCAGCACTGCTCAGCCACAGCCACACCCCGAAAGGAATAAGAGTCAGGAGATGCACCCATACAGCACATCCAGCAGAGGGATGTCATTCATTCACTCAAGCTTACAGTATGAGGTACAGCTCCTAGTGTGGTGATCAATAAAACAAATTATTTAAAAGATTGGGACAAACTGTTTTTGATCAAGTAAATATTTGTATGTTTCAAATTTCATTAATCTGGTAACATATTAGCTTGTAGCTATACAACACTTAAAGCTCTGGCTAAGAGAAGGGATATCCCTTTGATTATATAAGGCCCAACTAGAACTACTATAATTATTATTGGCATATTTACATTTGTAGTGGCAGTTTACCATGCTTCAAGTTCCAAGGCCACTTAGTCTACAAGGTATCTGAGTTCTGACTTGTGTTCTAATTAATAAAAAAATGTTTGTAGACCCAATATACTCACAGGAGCCAGGGAAAATGTGAATGAAGGGTTATTTAAAATCCATTACGTGACTATTTCCATTCAAGTTGAATTTGATCGGATCCACCGACTTCATATTCACATATATTTATCTACATATATATATACACACGGTCAAAAACTGGTTGCGATTCAAACCTATGCAGTCGTCACAGCATGTTTTTAATAGTGTACCACTTTTGAACCATTTTTTTGCAATGTGCACTAAAAAACTGCATTACGGCACTATTATGTCGTAAACAGCAAAATATTTATTCTAGCACTTTATAGCATGAAAATGGCTAACAACATACATTCGTAAAACAGAAATAAAAACTTCAATAATAACGTAGTATACCATGACAACATAAACAATTTTAACCAATACAAATATGTGATTAATTGCCTCTTCCAACAATATATTTAAGAGTTTGACTTTAGCTGTAAACTATGACCTTATAGCCGAAGAAAAAGTTAAAGAGGTAAAAAGTTTGGAGTCCGTTAAAAACTTCTGCCTCCTTTTTAGCTGTCACCATTTGAAACTCTCCATTATCCTTTCTGTGCTTGTCATCAGGGGTTTCAGTGACATACCTCATGCCGCCTGCCTAAGTCCTTTGTGGACCACAAGGGATGGTGGGAAGCACAGTCAAATAATTCCCTATCTTTCAGTCTGTCTGTCTCTCCACCTGACAGTCTGCCTGACTTGCTTGGGAGTCAATACGTCTGAATGCCGGTTGGCCTTTCTTGCTGTCCACTTACATCCTCGCCTGGCTGCCTGCCAA